>JALJCO010005175.1:37500-255000 GCA_023101725.1 Atherinomorus stipes
CACGTGGAATGGCAGAGATAGATTTGAGGGTATATGCACGTGGAATGGCAGATAGATTTGAGGGTATATGCACGTGGAATGGCAGAGATAGATTTGAGGGTATATGCACGTGGAATGGCAGAGATAGATTTGAGGGTATATGCACGTGGAATGGCAAGATAGATTTGAGGGTATATGCACGTGGAATGGCAGAGATAGATTTGAGGGTATATGCACGTGGAATGGCAGAGATAGATTTGAGGGTATATGCACGTGGAATGGCAGAGATAGATTTGAGGGTATATGCACGTGGAATGGCAGAGATAGATTTGAGGGTATATGCACGTGGAATGGCAGATAGATTTGAGGGTATATGCACGTGGAATGGCAGATAGATTTGAGGGTATATGCACGTGGAATGGCAGAGATAGATTTGAGGGTATATGCACGTGGAATGGCAGAGATAGATTTGAGGGTATATGCACGTGGAATGGCAGAGATAGATTTGAGGGTATATGCACGTGGAATGGCAGAGATAGATTTGAGGGTATATGTACGTGGAATGGCAGAGATAGATTTGAGGGTATATGCACGTGGAATGGCAGATAGATTTGAGGGTATATGCACGTGGAATGGCAGAGATAGATTTGAGGGTATATGCACGTGGAATGGCAGAGATAGATTTGAGGGTATATGCACGTGGAATGGCAGAGATAGATTTGAGGGTATATGTACGTGGAATGGCAGATAGATTTGAGGGTATGTGCACGTGGAATGGCAGAGATAGATTTGAGGGTTTATGTACGTGGAATGGCAGATATAGATTTGAGGGTATATGCACGTGGAATGGCAGATAGATTTGAGGGTATATGTACGTGGAATGGCAGATAGATTTGAGGGTATATGTACGTGGAATGGCAGAGATAGATTTGAGGGTATGTGCACGTGGAATGGCAGATAGATTTGAGGGTATATGTACGTGGAATGGCAGATAGATTTGAGGGTATATGCACGTGGAATGGCAGATAGATTTGAGGGTTTATGTACGTGGAATGGCAGATAGATTTGAGGGTATATGCACGTGGAATGGCAGATAGATTTGAGGGTATATGTACGTGGAATGGCAGAGATAGATTTGAGGGTATATGCACGTGGAATGGCAGATAGATTTGAGGGTATATGCACGTGGAATGGCAGAGATAGATTTGAGGGTATATGCACGTGGAATGGCAGAGATAGATTTGAGGGTATGTGCACGTGGAATGGCAGATAGATTTGAGGGTATATGTACGTGGAATGGCAGAGATAGATTTGAGGGTATATGCACGTGGAATGGCAGAGATAGATTTGAGGGTATATGCACGTGGAATGGCAGATAGATTTGAGGGTATATGCACGTGGAATGGCAGATAGATTTGAGGGTATATGGACGTGGAATGGCAGATAGATTTGAGGGTATATGTACGTGGAATGGCAGAGATAGATTTGAGGGTATATGTACGTGGAATGGCAGATAGATTTGAGGGTATATGCACGTGGAATGGCAGAGATAGATTTGAGGGTATATGCACGTGGAATGGCAGATAGATTTGAGGGTATATGCACGTGGAATGGCAGAGATAGATTTGAGGGTATATGCACGTGGAATGGCAGATAGATTTGAGGGTATATGCACGTGGAATGGCAGAGATAGATTTGAGGGTATATGCACGTGGAATGGCAGAGATAGATTTGAGGGTATATGCACGTGGAATGGCAGAGATAGATTTGAGGGTATATGCACGTGGAATGGCAGATAGATTTGAGGGTATATGCACGTGGAATGGCAGAGATAGATTTGAGGGTATATGTACGTGGAATGGCAGAGATAGATTTGAGGGTATATGCACGTGGAATGGCAGATAGATTTGAGGGTATATGCACGTGGAATGGCAGATAGATTTGAGGGTATATGCACGTGGAATGGCAGATAGATTTGAGGGTATATGTACGTGGAATGGCAGAGATAGATTTGAGGGTATATGCATGTGGAATGGCAGAGATAGATTTGAGGGTATATGCACGTGGAATGGCAGATAGATTTGAGGGTATATGCACGTGGAATGGCAGATAGATTTGAGGGTATATGCACGTGGAATGGCAGATAGATTTGAGGGTATATGTACGTGGAATGGCAGATAGATTTGAGGGTATATGCACGTGGAATGGCAGAGATAGATTTGAGGGGTATATGTACGTGGAATGGCAGAGATAGATTTGAGGGTATATGCACGTGGAATGGCAGATAGATTTGAGGGTATGTGCACGTGGAATGGCAGAGATAGATTTGAGGGGATATGTACGTGGAATGGCAGAGATAGATTTGAGGGTATATGCACGTGGAATGGCAGAGATAGATTTGAGGGTTTATGCACATGGAATGGCAGAGATAGATTTGAGGGTATATGCACGTGGAATGGCAGAGATAGATTTGAGGGTATATGTACGTGGAATGGCAGAGATAGATTTGAGGGTATATGCACGTGGAATGGCAGAGATAGATTTGAGGGTATATGTACGTGGAATGGCAGAGATAGATTTGAGGGTATATGCACGTGGAATGGCAGATAGATTTGAGGGTATATGCACGTGGAATGGCAGAGATAGATTTGAGGGTATATGTACGTGGAATGGCAGAGATAGATTTGAGGGTATATGTACGTGGAATGGCAGAGATAGATTTGAGGGTATATGCACGTGGAATGGCAGATAGATTTGAGGGTATATGTACGTGGAATGGCAGAGATAGATTTGAGGGTATATGTACGTGGAATGGCAGAGATAGATTTGAGGGTATATGTACGTGGAATGGCAGAGAT
Organism: Atherinomorus stipes; assembly: GCA_023101725.1. Taxonomy (NCBI): domain Eukaryota; kingdom Metazoa; phylum Chordata; class Actinopteri; order Atheriniformes; family Atherinidae; genus Atherinomorus; species Atherinomorus stipes. The sequence goes on from JALJCO010005175.1 coordinate 40,338, forward strand.
AGATTTGAGGGTATATGTACGTGGAATGGCAGATAGATTTGAGGGTATATGTACGTGGAATGGCAGAGATAGATTTGAGGGTATATGTACGTGGAATGGCAGATAGATTTGAGGGTATATGCACGTGGAATGGCAGATAGATTTGAGGGTATATGTACGTGGAATGGCAGAGATAGATTTGAGGGTATATGTACGTGGAATGGCAGAGATAGATTTGAGGGTATATGTACGTGGAATGGCAGATAGATTTGAGGGTATATGCACGTGGAATGGCAGAGATAGATTTGAGGGTATATGTACGTGGAATGGCAGAGATAGATTTGAGGGTATATGTACGTGGAATGGCAGATAGATTTGAGGGTATATGCACGTGGAATGGCAGAGATAGATTTGAGGGTATATGTACGTGGAATGGCAGAGATAGTTTTGAGGGTATATGTACGTGGAATGGCAGATAGATTTGAGGGTATATGCACGTGGAATGGCAGATAGATTTGAGGGTATATGTACGTGGAATGGCAGATAGATTTGAGGGTATATGTACGTGGAATGGCAGAGATAGATTTGAGGGTATATGTACGTGGAATGGCAGAGATAGATTTGAGGGTATATGTACGTGGAATGGCAGAGATAGATTTGAGGGTATATGTACGTGGAATGGCAGATAGATTTGAGGGTATATGCACATGGAATGGCAGAGATAGATTTGAGGGTATATGCACGTGGAATGGCAGAGATAGATTTGAGGGTATATGCACGTGGAATGGCAGAGATAGATTTGAGGGTATATGCACATGGAATGGCAGAGATAGATTTGAGGGTATATGTACGTGGAATGGCAGATATAGGTGACCGTGGAGATGCCCGCCGCTTCAGTTCATAGGTTTCTACCAAACATGGTTAAATCCCTCGTAAGCCAGTGACTCAGACTCTTCATATCTGATAAGCTGTTGGATACATGAACAGTTTCCCCTCTGAGTGCATCTGTAGACGTTAGACATAATAGTGCGGTGCACACGTGCATGAATGGGGGGGGGGGGTGTCACATTTCTGCATATTTAGGGTTGAACCTGACGCCTGAGAAAATAACTGAAATGCATGAAGAGCTTTTTCAACCATCGAAGCATTTTTCAAAAGTGATGCTGTATCATCAGCAAACTGCCTGATCTTGAATTGCCAATCAAATATATTAATACCTACAATAGTGGGATGTTATTGATGAGGGGGGGGGGGGGGGCAGAAGCTCAGCAGCTATAAACACTGTAGGGGAAATGGGGCGGCCGTGTCCAATGCCTCGCTGAACCTAAAACCTCGGCGTGACACCTGGTTTAGGGAAACCCAACTATATTTATCATTATGAAGCCGCTAAATTTGTCAGCAAACCCGGAAACGTCAGAGTGTCAGTCAGAAATGAATATTCATGAGTGTCAAAAGGCTGATAGGGATCATGGAATAAAATCAAGCTGTCCTCGTCCTCCGTGAGAGCCCTGGCAGCCTGCGGGACGCGTTCTCCTCCTCTGCTTTGGGTCGAGCGGCGGCGCTTTACCGGCTCTGAGCTGTGAACTTGCTCGTCCAGCTCCACGGTGGACGAGCATGTCCAACGTCTCCGTGGGGTTGACCGTCACGTCTCCGTCTCCAGCTTGGGTTTGGTTCAGGTGAACTTCAGGGGCTTTTAGGACCCTTGTTCTGAGTTCAGACGCACACGAAGCTCCGCCCACGCCGCCATGTTGGATCGTCTCTGTGAAAACGCAGCTTTCACTCGTTTTTCAGCAGAAATCTTCCTGAGATGGAAGTTATTGATCGCTCATGTTTACCATCTGTTCTTTATTTATTCCTGTTTGTTTGTTTGTTTTCAGCTTGTTTATTCATGAATAATACGACGTAAATGGATCAATTATGTCCTGCTGTAGATGATTTCTCCTCTTCCTCACCTGCTCCTGGTCCGTCTTTCTCGTCCAATCAGACGCTCTGCAGCTGATCATGTGACAGGACGTGTCTGTTCACACCTGCTTCCTTCTTCTTCTGTGGTGCCGCAGCCAGCACGCAATGCTCCTCCTCCTCCTCCAGATCTTTCTGCCACCTGGCCTGGTGATGACATCATCGCTGCATGGGATGTCTCTGCGTCGCCATGGCAACAGGTTGTCCTCCGTCCCCACCTGCCAGCAGACGAAGGCAGCGGACGGAGGTCTCATGGTCCGCTGCAGCGATCTGAGGCTGACCCAGGTAGGCCAGCGGGGCCAGGACCTGGACCTGGACCTGACCTGGACCTGGACCTGGACCAGGACCTGGACCTGGACCTGGACCTGGACCTGGACCTGGACCAGGACCTGGACCAGAACCAGGACCAGAACCAGGACCTGGACCAGGACCAGGACCAGGACCTGGACCTGGACCTGGACCTGGACCTGGACCAGGACCAGAACCAGGACCTGGACCTGGACCTGGACCAGGACCAGGACCAGGACCTGGACCTGGACCAGAACCTGGACCAGAATCCGGACCTGGACCTGGACCTGGACCTGGACCAGGACCTGGACCAGGACCTGGACCTGGACCTGGACCTGGACCAGAACCAGGACCTGGACCTGGACCAGAATCCGGACCTGGACCTGGACCTGGACCTGGACCAGGACCTGGACCTGGACCAGAACCAGGACCTGGACCAGGACCTGGACCTGGACCTGGACCTGGACCAGAACCAGGACCTGGACCAGGACCTGGACCTGGACCTGGACCAGAACCAGGACCTGGACCAGGACCTGGACCTGGACCTGGAACCAGAACCAGGACCTGGACCGACTCAGGTGTGTCTGTCCCTGCAGGTGCCGCTCGGTCTGTCCAATCGCACCACTCGTCTGTGTCTGAGGAAAAACCTGCTCCGCTCTCTTCCCGCCTCCGGCTTCTCAGACCTGGTCCTGCTGAAAGAACTGGACCTGTCTCAGAACCAGGTGATGCTCACACATGTCCACACCTGTCCACACCTGTTCACACCTGTTCACACCTGTTCACACTTGTTTACACCTGTCCACACCTGTCCACACTTGTTTACACCTGTCCACACCTGTTCACACCTGTCCACACTTACGTTTACACCTGCACCTGTCCACTTGTTGCACTGTCCACTGTTTGCCTGCACACTGTCTTGTCACCTGCCACTGTCCCTGCCACGCCACCTGCACACCTGTTTCACCTGTCACACCTGTCACACCTGTCACACCTGTCCACACCTGTTCACACTTGTTTACACCTGTTCACACCTGTTTCACCTGTTCACACCTGTTCCACCTGTTCAACTTGTTTCACCTGTCACACTTGTCACCTGTCCACACCTGTTCACACTTGTTTGCACCTGTCCACACCTGTCCACTTGTTTCACCTGTTCACACCTGTTTCACCTGTTCCACCTGTCCCACCTGTCCACCTGTTCACTTGTTTCACCTGTCCCCCTGTCCACACTTGTTTCACCTGTTCACACCTGTTTCCCTGTTCACCTGTCACCTGTCACACTTGTTTCACCTGTCCACACCTGTCCACACCTGTCCACACTTGTTAACCCTGTCACCTGTTTCACCTGTCCACCTGTCCACACCTGTCACACTTGTTTCACCTGTCCACACTTGTTTCACCTGTCCACACCTGTTCACACTTGTTTGCCCTGTCCCACCTGTCCACACTTGTTTAACCTGTCCACACCTGTTCACACTTGTTTAACCTGTCCACACCTGTCCACACTTGTTTCACCTGTCCACACCGTCCAACTTGTTTCACCTGTCCACCTGCACTTGTTTCACCTGTCCACCTGTCCACTTGTTTCACCTGTCCACCTGTCCACACTTGTTTCACCTGTCCCACCTGTCCACACTTGTTTCACCTGTCCCACCTGTCCCACTTGTTTCACCTGTCCACCTGTTTCACCTGTTCACACCTGTTTCACCTGTTCCACTTGTTTACACCTGTCCACACTTGTTTACACCTGTTCCACTTGTTTCACCTGTTCCCCTGTCCACATCTGTTTCACCTGTCCCACTTGTTACACCTGTTCACACCTGTCCCATCTGTTTACACCTGTCCACACTTGTTTCACCTGTTCCACCTGTTTCACCGTCACACTTGTTTACACCTGTTCACACTTGTTTCACCTGTCACCCTGTCCACACTTGTTTACACCTGTCCACACCTGTCCACACTTGTTTACACCTGTTCACACCTGTTCACACCTGTCCACACCTGTCCACTTGTTTACACCTGTCCACACCTGTCCACACTTGTTTACACCTGTCCACACCTGTTCACACCTGTTTCCCGTCCCCCTGTTTCCCTGTTCCCCTGTTTCCCTGTCCCACCTGTTCCACTTGTTTCCCTGTCCACACCTGTCACACTGTTCCCTGTGGTGTGTGCGTCTGCCGCCTGCTGCGTGGCCCTGTCTTTCCTGTCCCTGCTTGTCCTGTCCCTTTCCACTTGTCCTGTCCTGTCCGCCCTGCTCCCCTGTGTGTCCTGGCCCCTGTCCGCCCGCCGCCCTGTCCCACCTGTTTCCCGTCCCCCTGTCCCACTTGTTTCCCTGTCCCACCTGTCCCGTCCCGTGTCCACACTTGTTTCCCTGTCCCACCTGTTTACCCTGTCCCCTTCTTCCTGTCACTTGTTTCCTGTCCGTGTCCACTTGTTCCTGTCCCCTGTCCCTGTCCCCCTGTCCTGTCCCGTGTCCCACCGTTCCCTGTCCCCCGCCCTGTCCCACTTCCCCGTCCCCCGCCCGCCCGTGTCCCACTGTTACACCTGTTCACACCTGTTCCCTGTCCACACCTGTCCCTGTCCACACTTGTTTACACCTGTCCCACCTGTTCCCTGTCCCACTTGTCCACGCCCTGTTTCCCTGTCCACTTGTTTCCTGTCCACTTCCTCTGTCCTGTCCCACTTGTTTCCCTGTCCACTTCCTTGTTCCTGTCCCACTTGTTCCCTGTCCACTTCCCTGTTTCCCTGTCCCCTGTTCCCTGTCCCTTGTTTCCCTGTCCCCCTGTCCCACTTGTTTCCCTGTCACACATTCCCCTGTTCCCGTCCACTTGTTCCCGTTCCCTTCCTCTGTTCCCTGTCCCCTGTCACTGTCCACTTGTTCCCTGCCTGTCCCGTCCCTGTTCCCTGTCCACACCTGTCCCACTTGTTCCCTGTTCACCCTGTCCCACCTGTTCACACTTGTTTACACCTGTCCACACCTGTCCACACTTGTTTACACCTGTCCACACCTGTTCACACCTGTTTACACCTGTCCACACCTGTCCACACTTGTTTACACCTGTTCACACCTGTTTACACCTGTCCACACTTGTTTACACCTGTCCACACCTGTTCACACTTGTTTACACCTGTCCACACCTGTCCACACTTGTTTACACCTGTCCCACCTGTTCCACTGTTTCCTGTTCCTGCCCCTGCTTTTCCTGTCCCTGCCCTGCCTGTCCCTTTTACCTGTTTCCCTGTCCCACCTGTTCCACTTGTTTCCCTGTCCCCCTGTCCACACTTGTTTACACCTGTCCACACCTGTTCACACCTGTTTACACCTGTCCACACTTGTTTACACCTGTCCACACCTGTTTACACCTGTCCACACCTGTTCACACTTGTTTACACCTGTCCACATCTGTTCACACCTGTTTCACCTGCTCACACCTGTTCACACCTGTCCACACCTGTTCACACCTGTCCACTCTTACCTGTTCACACCTGTCCACACCTGTCCACTCTTACCTGTTCACACCTGTCCACACCTGTTCACACCTGTCCACTCTTACGTGTTCACACCTGTTCACACCTGTTCACACCTGTCCACACCTGTTTACACCTGTCCACACCTGTTCACACCTGTCCACTCCTGTCCACACCTGTCCACACTTCACATGTCCTGCGGGGGTTCACTCCTGCCTCTTGTTCCAGCTGTCCTACCTGGAGCCCGGCTGCTTCTCTCAGGTGGCGTCTTCTCTGCGTTACCTGGACCTGTCCTACAATCAGCTCTCCACGCTGGACCCGGCCGTCTTCGGCGGCTTGCAGGCCCAGGCCAACCTCAGCCACAACCCCTGGCACTGCGACTGCAGCATGCAGGTGAGTCCCACCTGTCCAGGTGAGTCCTTCCTTTCCAGGTGAGTCCTTCCTGTCCAGGTGAGTCCTTCCTGTCCAGGTGAGTCCTGCCTTTCCAGGTGAGTCCTGTCTTTCCAGGTGAGTCCTTCCTGTCCTGTCACACCTGTCCACTCTTACCTGTCCAGGTGAGTCCTTCCTGTCCTGTCACACCTGTCCACTCCCACTTGTCCAGGTGAGTCCTTCCTGTCCTGTCACACCTGTCCACTCTTACCTGTCCAGGTGAGTCCCACCTGTCCACTCCTACCTGTCCAGTCCCATCAGTCCACCTCCACCTGTCTAGGTGTGGTGACGGAGCCCTGTCAGCATTACTGACTCTCTCTGTGTGTCCAGATGGCGGTTCCCCGGTTGGATCTGGACCAGTCTTCGGTTGAGGAGGTCCTGTGCCAGACATCGGACATTCCGAACCTCGGTACGGGTCAGAACCGAGCAGAAGCTCCAGATGTTTGTTGACCGCGTTGGTGTTGACCTGTGTACCGTGTCTGCGCTGCAGGAGCCGTTGGACTTCCGCTGGTCCTGCTGGTGGAGGACTGGGATCTGTGTGCGATGGTGAGGAGGACCACTGACGTGGTGACCCTGGTGACCATGTTCCTCTGGTTCCTCATGCTCATCTCCTACTTCATCTACTACATCCGCCACAACCAGGTGGTGGCCCGCCGACACCTCGACTACCTCAAGTTCCTGGAGATCCGGGATCCTTTTAGACCCAGATGAAGAAGTCCTCAAGGTTCCAGAGGTCTTTCCTCAGATTCCAAGAACTTGCCTACAACTGTACCACAGATCCCTGGAACCTCCATAAGAACCTTGAAGAAGTCTTGAACGTTGAAGATGACTGAAGACTGTAGCTCTCCATCCAGTCCCAGATCCTCAGGGTGGAATCCTGGAGCCTCCTCAGAGGCTTGGTAGATCTGAGAGATCTGGTCTGGTCCTGTTCTGGTCCTCCTGAAACCTTTTAAAGTTCCAGCATGTTCAGAGACTTTCCAGAGGAACCGGAGCTCTTCTGGAGCGTCATAGGGGATTATCACGCTTACCGGAAGTTCCCGGTATTTTGGACACTTCCTCTTCCGGGCCATGTTAACGACAGCCGTTCCTGCTCTCCCTTACCAAAAAGTAGTATATGCAAGTATGTTTTTAGTATACTATTTTTAAACTTTAAATAAGACAGTATACTTTCAGTTTACTATTTATGTACTTATAAGAAATATACTTAACAAATTTTACTTGGCATTTACTAATAAATATACTAGAAGTTTAACATATTTAACCTATACTTACCCTTCAAAAAGTAGTGTATGCAAGTATACTTTAAGTATACTCATTTTAAACTTTAAATAAATAGTAAACTGAAAGTATACTGTCTTATGTACTTATTAGAAAAATACTTAAAGTTTACTTGGCATTTACTAATAAAATATACTTTAATAGTAGTACATTCATAGTACATTTTCAAACATACTGGTTTCTTTGATACTGAGAGTTCAAATGTTACTGGACCATTCGGTGAAGTCAAATAAAACACCTGAATCTATTTCTGACATAAATTTTATAATATTTATTTTACTAAGGTGGAGTAGAAGTATACTAAGGAATTTTGAGTATATTTGAAAATGTATTTTTAAACACTAAACAGTGGACTATAAGTGTATTATCAGTAAAGTCATAGCAAACCTAAAAGGTTACTTTCTGTATACTTAAAAGTCTACTTCATTGTTGCCAACTTAAGGCTGCTACATACTCCACCAACTTTCTTCTTGTTCTCGAGGCCATGAGAACAAAATTCGTCATTTTGTTCTCGCGGACCTGTGTGAGGACGGCTTGCGGCTTGTTCTTGACCCCTCAGCTGAGCAGAACTTTCTTCTCGGGGAGCTCAGAGAAGCATTGTGTGTTTGGACGGACATTTGAGGCGGGCGGGGGTTAAAACAGACGCTTGAGAAGCAGAGAGCTGTCAGCTCCACATCTCTGCAGACCCGACGCTGAACAGATAGTTTTAATAAACATCTGATAGAGGTGGTGAGAAAGTACAAAAAATGTAAACTACACACGTGGCATTTAAATACACGCACACCACCGCGTGCTCAACTCCATCCTGCCACGGACGAAGTTTATTGTAAATGTATAATCACTGGGTGAACGCAGTCCTTCTTGTGGAGTATGAAGTGACTTGACGAAAAAGAACTTTTTTTCTTCTTCTTGACCACGCCCCCTCATCTACATTATTTCCCATGATGCCTGGTGGCACAACTGGGTCTTCTTTGCACCATGACTGAAATGTGTATGTTACCCCTTCAGTACCCTTGTAAAAGACCAATGTAGTCAGCCATTAAATGATATTGCTTGTGCGAGATGCTGACTGGCTGCTTCGATGGCGTCACTTAGCGGCTGCTGGTGACTTTTGTCGCTGGGGAGTTGGCAGTGGCGGTTTGTTTTCTTGCATTAAAAGGGCATTGAGAGATATACTGCTAGAAAACTAACAGTATACAGAGAATACTTTTAGTACACTTAAAAGTGTACTTTCCAAAACTAAAAGTAAGCTTAGTTTTAATATGAGTAAACTAACAGTATACCTAGAAATATACTTACAGTATACTTTAAAGTGTACTTTCTAAAAGTAAAAGTGAGCTTGAAGTTTTAGTACGAGTACACTCACAGTATACCAGAAGATTACTTCAAGTGTACTTAAAAGTATACTTTTAAATACTTAAATTGGGCCAATTTAGTCCCAAGAAGTACACTTGTTAGTATACTGGTAGTACACTGATAGCAGTGTACTTGGTAAATAAAAGTACACTTGGGGGATAAACTTTAGTATACTTGAGTATACTTAATGACATGTACTTAAGGAATACTTCTTTTTGGTAGGGGCTGTTATACTGTTTAAATCGGATAAACTCCAAACATACTTAAGTTTTCATTCCAGACTGAAGTGATACTGGATCAAAAGCTGGATCAAAGCGATCGATTCGCCGCGGTGAAGGACCGAACTTTATAATAAAACACACGTTTGTTTGTCGCCGGTGGGGCACGACACCGGCACTTCACAGCATGCTAGCATTAGCCAGCTAGCGTTTACTGACGTGCTTAACATTGTGCGTCTTAAAACACACAAACATCTGAAAATCGGGTCTGTACCCCCCCCGTTTCCAGTGGAACAACTGGGGACTGCCAAGAAAGGAGACGCTTTCAGATGCTTGTGTGTTTTCAGCCGCACAAAGTTAGGCACATCATCAAGCTGGCTAATGCTAACCTGCTAACACGACTGCGCAGTCTGCCGGCCACAAACAAACGTGTGTCGTTTTATAATAAAGTTCGGTCCTTCACCGCGGCGAATCGGTCGTTTTAATCCACTTCTTCCTCAGCATCACTTCAGTCTGGAATGAAAACTTGGCATTGGCGTTTATCCGATTTACAAAGTTTAACAGAGTAGTCGGCGGACTACTGTTAGCAGGTTAGCATTAGCCAGCTTGATGACGTGCCTAACTTTGTGCGGCTGAAAACACACAAGCATCTGAAAGCGTCTCCTTTCTTGGCAGTCCCCAGTTGTTCCACTGGAAACGGGGGGGTACAGACCCGATTTTCAGATGTTTGTGTGTTTTAAGACGCACAATGTTAAGCACATCAGTAAACGCTAGCTGGCTAATGCTAGCATGCTGTGAAGTGCCGGTGTTGTGCCCCACCGGCTACAAACAAACGTGTGTTTTATTATAAAGTTCGGTCCTTCACCGCGGCAAATCGATCGCTTTGATCCAGCTTTTGATCCAGTATCACTTCAGTCTGGAATGAAAACTTAAATTTGTTTGGAGTTTATCCGATTTAAACAGTATAACAGAGCAGGAACGGCTGTCGTTAACATGGCCCGGAAGAGGAAGTGTCCAAAATCCGGGAACTTCCGGTAAGCGTGATAATCCCCTATTGAGCCACTCTGAAGCATCTTCACATTTCTGGGACCGAAACAACTCTTAGAGGAGGTCAAACATGGATCTAACTGACAACCGATAAAACCTGTGAAATCCGGTCCAGCATCGGTCCAGCATCGGTCCAGTATCGGTCCATCATCGGTCCATCATCGGTCCAGTATCGGTCCAGCATCGGTCCAGCATCGGTCCAGTATCGGTCCATCATCGGTCCATCATCGGTCCAGCATCGGTCCAGTATCGGTCCATCATCAGTCCAGCATCGGTCCAGTATCGGTCCATCATCGGTCCATCATCGGTCCAGTATCGGTCCAGCATCGGTCCAGCATCGGTCCAGTATCGGTCCATCATCGGTCCATCATCGGTCCATCATCGGTCCAGCATCGGTCCAGTATCGGTCCATCATCGGTCCATCATCGGTCCATCATCGGTCCAGTATCGGTCCAGCATCGGTCCAGCATCGGTCCAGTATCGGTCCATCATCGGTCCATCATCGGTCCAGTATCGGTCCAGCATCGGTCCAGCATCGGTCCAGCATCGGTCCAGCATCGGTCCATCATCGGTCCAGTATCGGTCCAGCATCGGTCCATCATCGGTCCAGTATCGGTCCATCATCGGTCCATCATCGGTCCAGCATCGGTCCAGCATCGGTCCAGTATCGGTCCAGCATCAGTTCAGCATCAGTCCAGCATCGGTCCAGCTAATCTGGAAACATTTTGATGACTCTCTGTTTATCTTATATTTACAGTATTTGTTGTATTTTAGATTAATTGTAGTTTGTTATGTAAAGTGTTTTTAAATGTGTGTAGCTGCCTGGGGACAACGGATGGAAATTAGCAACAGCTAACTCTGGTACAAAACATCTCTTCCTTTTAACACGAATGGTTATTGTACACTGTCCCTGTTAAATAAACTAATTAACAAAACTAAACCTAATAATAATAATTAGTAGTAGTGTTAGCAGTAGTAGTAGTAATTCTAATAATTATAACATAATATAATCATGATAATAATGATAATAATAATAAAGAAAATTTTGAAGAAATTTTGAATGGCGAAATTTGCCCATGGGGAAAGGGGGGAAGAAGGGAAAAAAGGAAGAAAAAAGGAAAGAAGAAAAAGGGAGAAAGAGGGAGGAAAAGGAAGGGGAGGGAGGAGGGGGAGAGGAAGGGGAGGGAGGGGGAGGGAGGGGAGGAGAAAGAAAGGAAGAGGGGGGAGGAAGGGGGAGGGGAGAGGGAAGGAGGGGGGGGGAAGAGGAGAGAAAAAAAAAGGAAAGAAAGAAAATGAGAAGAAGGAAAGGGGAGGAAGAAGGAAAGGAGAAGGAAGGAAAATAAGAAGAAAAAAAAAAAAAAAAAAAAAAGAAAAGAAAGAAAGAAAAATAAAAAAAAAAAAAAAAAAAAAAGAGAGAGAAGAGAGAGAGAGAGAGGGGGAGAGAAGAGAGAAAAAGGAAAATTAGAAAAAAAAAAAATAGGAAAAAAAGAAAAAAAAGGAGAAAAAGGAAAATTAAAAAAAAAAGAAATGGAGAGAAAGAGAGAAAGAAAGAGAGAAAGAAAGAGAGAGAGAGAGAGAGAAAGAAAGAAAGAAAGATAGAGAGAAAGAAACAAAAAAAAAAATTAGAAAATAAGAGAAAAAGGAAAAGGGAGAAAAATGAAGAAGGGAAAAAAATGGGAGGGAAGAGGATGAGAAAAAGGGGGAAAAGGAGAAGAATGTAAGAAAAAGTAAAGGAGAAAGAGAGGTGGGGAAAAAGGTAGAAAAAAAAATAAAATGGAGAAAAGTTAGAAGAAAGGAGGAGGGGGGAAGGAGAAAGAAGAAGAAAGAAAAAAAAAAAAACAACAAAAAGGATGGAAGGAGAGGAAGGGAGAGGAGAAGGGAGAAAGGGGGGGAGGGGAGAAAGGAAAAGGGAGAAAGAAAAAAATTAAAGAAAAGAGAGAAAGTATAGAGATAGGTGAGGGAAAAAATGAGAAAAAGGGAAGGGGGAAAAGAAGATCAATGTAGATTAAATGTATTTGTAATAAGATAAAATATTATAGAAAAGAAGAAGAAAAAAGGTGAAGAAAAATAATTAACAAAGGAGGGGAGAAGTGTATAGGTTGAAAAGAAGAAGTAGCTGTGTGTGTGTGTGTAGAGTGTAAAATATATTTTAATATAGAATTTAGACTTTATATTTTTATGTGAAAATGAGGAAGAGTCGACTCAAAAGTGAGAGAAAACAAAAAAATATAATAATAATTTTTTTCACAGTGCTTTGAGGAAGGCAGGAAAGAATTAAGGAATGTAATTTATTTTATAATAAAAGGGAAAGAATTTAAGGAGAAAGTATTAAGAGTGAGGGTTTTATGAGCTTTTTGAAAAAAATAGGAGAGAGATAGAGGAAAAAAAATGGTCCATAAGAGAAGATGAGAAGGGGTGAAAAAGAGGAATGGGGAAAAAAGAGGGAAGGAAGGAAGAAGTGAAAAAAATAAATTTTAAAATTAGTATGAATTATGACGTGGGAGGAAGATGAGGGAGGGAGGAAAGTTGTATATGTTAAAGAGGAATGGAAAAGAGGAGGGTGGGTGAGAGTGGAGGGAGGATTTTGGAATTTTTTATATTATTAAAAAAAAATTTAAAAAAATATGAAAAGCATAAAAATAATAAATTCTTTGTTAAGTGACAGATGTAACTTTTGTGACCTGTTTAAATTTTGATGGTGTTTGGATGATATGGGATGGAGGGGCTAAAGAGGTGAAGTGCCTGGGTTTTGGCTTTCCTCGGCTAGTTTCTGATAAAATCCCAAAAATTAAATGGGAGCAAAAAGCGAGTTTCTGGGAATTGGGGGAGACCGATGAGAAATGGGGAAAAATGAAAGACGGGATGGGAGAAGATTAGTTTGGAGGATTGGGGGGGGGGGGGGAAGCAGGGAGGAGAGGAAATAAAAAATATGAAGAAAAATAAAAAAGTGAAAAAAAGGAGAAAAGAATAAAGGGAGTAAAAATAAATGTTGTAATATTAGAGAGAGATATATTTTCTAGAGAATACGCATAATAATAATATTATAATTATATTATTATTGTTGTTATTGTAAAAATAATTTCTACTTTATTAAACTTTACATAATGAAACTTCACAGCATCATCGTTGAATTGAATCTTTTCAATCTTTTGTTTTTATTGATTATGTTGTTGATTTTTACTGTTATTTGTGTGTGTGTGCGTGTTTGGGGGGGGGGGGTGTACTGCCTACCCCTACCTTGTCGTGCTGGGTGTAGTTGGTGTTTTTTTGTTGTATAATCTGACCTGTTATGGATTGTAAACTTTTACTTATCAATAAAAAAAGAAAGAAATTCTGAATCAGGATCGATGGATCTGGGATTGATGAACTGCGCCTGCGCGCTGCGCTCTGCTCTCAGCTGCCCGGGTCTGGCTACCCACAATCCCCCGCGCGGCTGAATATTGTCCAGTCATTGTGAAGTGAAGCAGCTCGTCTTACCGAACCGAACCCACCGTTACCCCCAGAACCATGAAGGAGACCGCGGCCAAGCGGCGCGACAAGGCCGGAGGCCGCGACCGGGACTCCAAGTCCAAGGAGCCGAAGGAGGCGAAGGACGCGGAGCCGCAGGACGTGGAGATGCCGGAGGAGGAGGCGGCCAGCGCGGCCAAGCAGCCCCGGGAGCTGGACAGCCTGACGCTGGAGGGTAGGCCCGGTTCGGCTCCACGTCCGCCAGACCCGGGGAGGGGAGGGAGGGGTAGACCAGCACCGCGGCCCCGCCGGACCGGGACCGGCACCGGCACCGGCGGGGCTAGCGCGTTAGCATGAAGCTAAACGCCGGTGATGTCATGTAAACAATGACAAACAGCCTTCAAAGTAACTTTATTATCACGTTGTTGTTGTAAAACCATCAGACCAGGTCCGGGTTAGGTCCAGATCTGGACCCGGACTGGTGTAGACCAGGTTCAGACCCCAGACCAGGTCCGGGTTAGGTCCAGATCTGGACCCGGACTGGTGTAGACCAGGTTCAGACCCCAGACCAGGTCCGGATTAGGTCCAGATCTGGACCCAGACTGGTGTAGACCAGGTTCAGACCCCAGACCAGGTCCGGATTAGGTCCAGATCTGGACCCGGACTGGTGTAGACCAGGTTCAGACCCCAGACCAGGTCCGGATTAGGTTCAGATCTGGACCCGGACTGGTGTAGACCAGGTTCAGACCCCAGTCCAGGTCCGGATTAGGTCCAGATCTAGACCCGGTCTGGTGTAGACCGGGTTCAGACCCCAGACCAGGTCCGGATTAGGTTCAGATCTGGACCCGGACTGGTGTAGACCAGGTTCAGACCCCAGACCAGGTCCGGATTAGGTCCAGATCTGGACCCGGACTGGTGTAGACCAGGTTCAGACCCCAGACCAGGTCCGGGTTAGGTCTAGATCTGGACCCGGACTGGTGTAGACCAGGTTCAGACCCCAGACCAGGTCCGGATTAGGTCCAGATCTGGACCCGGACTGGTGTAGACCGGGTTCAGACCCCAGACCAGGTCCGGGTTAGGTCTAGATCTGGACCCGGACTGGTGTAGACCAGGTTCAGACCCCAGACCAGGTCCGGATTAGGTCCAGATCTGGACCCGGACTGGTGCAGACCAGGTTCAGACCCCAGACCAGGTCCGGATTAGGTCCAATTCTGGACCCGGACTGGTGCAGACCAGGTTCAGACCCCAGACCAGGTCCGGATTAGGTCCAATTCTGGACCCGGACTGGTGTAGACCAGGTTCAGACCCCAGACCAGGTCCGGATTAGGTCCAATTCTGGACCCGGACTGGTGTAGACCAGGTTCAGACCCCAGACCAGGTCCGGATTAGGTCCAGATCTGGACCCGGACTGGTGTAGACCAGGTTCAGACCCCAGACCAGGTCCGGGTTAGGTCTAGATCTGGACCCGGACTGGTGTAGACCAGGTTCAGACCCCAGACCAGGTCCGGATTAGGTCCAATTCTGGACCCGGACTGGTGTAGACCAGGTTCAGACCCCAGACCAGGTCCGGATTAGGTCCAGATCTGGACCCGGACTGGTGTAGACCAGGTTCAGACCCCAGACCAGGTCCGGATTAGGTCTAGATCTGGACCTGGACTGGTGTAGACCAGGTTCAGACCCCAGACCAGGTCCGGATTAGGTCCAGATCTGGACCCGGACTGGTGTAGACCAGGTTCAGACCCCAGACCAGGTCCGGATTAGGTCCAATTCTGGACCCGGACTGGTGTAGACCAGGTTCAGACCCCAGACCAGGTCCGGATTAGGTCCAGATCTGGACCCGGACTGGTGTAGACCAGGTTCAGACCCCAGACCAGGTCCGGGTTAGGTCTAGATCTGGACCTGGACTGGTGTAGACCAGGTTCAGACCCCAGACCAGGTCCGGATTAGGTTCAGATCTGGACCTGGACTAGTGTAGACCAGGTTCAGAGCGTGGAGGATGAGACAGCAGAACTGGTAGCTAACAGGATGGAGAGCCAGGTTCTGGTCTTCACCTGGACTCCGGTCTGGTAAACCTGGAAAGTCCAGGTTCCCAGGAAGACCAGGATGTGAGACCCAGCTAGACCTGGACCAGGCCAGTCAGACCCTGGTCTGATGGACTTTCTCAGACCTTGATCAGGGAAGCAGGTCCTGCAGGTCTTCGATGATCCCTGCCGGACCAGCATGGGGACCAGCAGGCGGCTCCCAGGTCCTGGTCTGGCAGGATCGGATCAGTTCTCAGGAGGCTGGAGGTGATTGTTGTGACGGAGGTTTGTTTATGGAGAAAGAGCTCACCTGCTCCGGGCGGGAGGAGGAAAACAACAACAACAACAATGATGATGATAGGGTGCATGATATCGGAATTTAGGCCGATATCTGATATACTGATATTTTAAAACCCGTGTGGCTGATAACCGATATGGGTGTTGTTTTTTTTTTACTTTAGAAGCAGCAGCCTGATTGGTGACATATTGGTAGAGATTAGGGATGGGTCGGATATGGACTAAAAAATGTATCACGATAATTTCTCTAATTTATCACGGTAACGATGAGACAGCAGATAAAAGCTATCAGCAAAATATTTTGTATTATAAATCTGTCACTAAATTCAGTCTTGAAGCCCCACAAAATACTAGAAGCCACTAAACTATATCAATTACATTCAAGTATTGCACCTGTACTGCAAAACTGCTGTGACCAGGCCGGTCAAGCAAACAAGTCTGAAATGAAGAGAACCGATTCCACATTTATGCAAACAAACAAACAGCAAAACTAACTGGGCTTATTTAAAAAAAAACAAAGTAGAGAAACTGCAAACACAACCTGATAAACTGTCATCTCACGATAAAAACGATAAATTCAAATTGTTATTGTGGGGATATTCCTTGACGATATATCGCACACGATAAAATATCGCCCTATTCCTCCCTAGTAGAGATGTACGATAACCATTTTTGAAAACGGATATCGGTAACCAATAAATTTCAGCTCCTAAAGGCCGATACTGATTAGTAATACGGACAACACACATACCTACCTATTTATACAAAGGGAAAGTGGTTTGGATTAGGGGTGGGAAAAAAATATCAAAACACTGAAATATCCTGATATTTTCATATGCCAATGTATCTATATATAAAAGCGCGGTATCATTCTATTTTTACTTCCAAAATCTTGCGAGATTTCATTGTTCTGTTTTCATGAAACCTTGCGAGATTTCATATCAGAACAATCTATGCGATCTTGCGAGATTTCGTTGATATCAGACTTATCGGAATGATGTCATAATTTCCTGTTATCGGACTGATAATTATCGTGCACTCCTAGTATTTAGTTTGTTCTGTATTTCAGTTACGTTAGAATGTGATTAAAAACGAGTTGGTATCATCAGCATAGATGAGGTGAATCCGATATCAGCATAATCATAAATGTAAATAATAAAGAGTAATGGTCCTAGAATTGATCCCTGTGGAACCCCATTTCTGACAAACACTAAAACCTGAGAGAGAAATGGTAAATTGATGCATGTGTAACTAGGAAATAATCGTTTGAATAGTCGTGATTGTGGTTCTGGCTCTGGCTTTGGTTCTGGTTCTATCTCTGGTTCTGGTTCTATCTCTGGTTCTGGTTCTGGTTCTATCTCTGGTTCTGGTTCTATCTCTGGCTCTGGTTCTGGTTCTATCTCTGGTTCTGGTTCTATCTCTGGTTCTGGTTCTATCTCTGGCTCTGGTTCTGGTTCTATCTCTGGTTCTGGTTCTATCTCTGGTTCTGATTCTATCTCTGGCTCTGGTTCTGGTTCTATCTCTGGTTCTATCTCTGGTTCTGGTTCTATCTCTGGCTCTGGTTCTATCTCTGGTTCTGGTTCTATCTCTGGTTCTGGTTCTATCTCTGGTTCTATCTCTATCTCTGGTTCTGGTTCTATCTCTGGTTCTGGTTCTATCTCTGGTTCTGGTTCTATCTCTGGCTCTGGTTCTATCTCTATCTCTGGTTCTGGTTCTATCTCTGGTTCTATCTCTATCTCTGGTTCTGGTTCTATCTCTGGTTCTGGCTCTGGTTCTGGTTCTGACTCTGGTTCTGGTTCTATCTCTGGTTCTGGTTCTATCTCTGGCTCTGGTTCTATCTCTCCTCTGGTTCTGGTTCTATCTCTGGCTCTGGTTCTATCTCTGGTTCTGGTTCTATCTCTGGTTCTGGTTCTATCTCTGGTTCTGGCTCTGGTTCTGGTTCTGACTCTGGTTCTGGTTCTATCTCTGGTTCTGGTTCTATCTCTGGCTCTGGTTCTATCTCTGGTTCTGGTTCTATCTCTGGCTCTGGTTCTGGTTCTGGTTCTATCCCCCCCCCCCCCCCCCCCCCCCACTCTGGTTCTGGTTCTATCTCTGGCTCTGGTTCTATCTCTGGTTCTGGTTCTATCTCTGGCTCTGGTTCTGGTTCTGACTCTGGTTCTGGTTCTATCTCTGGCTCTGGTTCTATCTCTGGTTCTGGTTCTATCTCTGGCTCTGGTTCTGGTTCTGACTCTGGTTCTGGTTCTGGTCTCCTTCATGGTCTCCTCCTCCTCCTCAGACATTAAGGAGCACGTGAAGCAGATTGAGAAGGCGGTGTCGGGGAAGGAGCCCCGCTTCGTGCTGCGTGCCCTGCGCGCGCTGCCGTCCACCAGCCGCCGTCTCAACGCCAACGTCCTCCACAAGGCCGTCGCCGGCTTCTTCACCAGCAACGCCGCCGCCAAAGACTTCCTGCTGGGCTTCCTGGAGGAGGTGAGTCCGCCGTCCCCGTCTTCCTGCCGCCGTCCCCGTGCAGCTACTGATGTGTCTCTCTGTGTCCCAGCCCATGGAGATGGCGGAAGGAGACGTCCAGTTCCGTCCCAGGACGGGGAAGGCGGCGGCGGCGCCGCTGCTGCCGGAGGTGGAGTCGTACCTGCAACTGCTGCTGGTGGTGCACCTGACCAACAACAAGAGATATGCAGAGGTCTGTCCCACCTGTCCCCGTCTGTCCTGTCCTATCTCTGCTGTCCCACCTGTCCCCATCTGTCCTGTCACGGCTCTGCTGTCCCACCTGTCCCCGTCTGTCCTGTCCTATCTCTGCTGTCCCACCTGTCCCCGTCTGTCCTGTCCCGGCTCTGCTGTCCCACCTGTCCCCGTCTGTCTTGTCCCGGCTCTGCTGTCCCACCTGTCCCCGTCTGTCCTGTCCCGGCTCTGCTGTCCCACCTGTCCCTGTCTGTCCTGTCCTATCTCTGCTGTCCCACCTGTCCCCATCTGTCCTGTCCTATCTCTGCTGTCCCACCTGTCCCCGTCTGTCCTGTCCTATCTCTGCTGTCCCACCTGTCCCCATCTGTCCTGTCCCGGCTCTGCTGTCCCACCTGTCCCTGTCTGTCCTGTCCCGGCTCTGCTGTCCCACCTGTCCCCGTCTGTCCTGTCCCATCTCTGCTGTCCCACCTGTCCCCGTCTGTCCTGTCCTATCTCTGCTGTCCCCATCTGTCCTGTCCCGGCTCTGCTGTCCCACCTGTCCCTGTCTGTCCTGTCCCGGCTCTGCTGTCCCACCTGTCCCCGTCTGTCCTGTCCTATCTCTGCTGTCCCACCTGTCCCCGTCTGTCCTGTCCCGGCTCTGCTGTCCCACCTGTCCCCATCTGTCCTGTCCTATCTCTGCTGTCCCACCTGTCCCCGTCTGTCCTATCTCTGCTGTCCCACCTGTCCCCGTCTGTCCTGTCGTATCTCTGCTGTCCCACCTGTCCCTGCCTCTGCTGTCCCACCTGTCCCCATCTGTCCTGTCCCGGCTCTGCTGTCCCACCTGTCCCCATCTGTCCTGTCCCGGCTCTGCTGTCCCACCTGTCCCCGTCTGTCCTGTCCCGGCTCTGCTGTCCCACCTGTCCCCGTCTGTCCTGTCCTATCTCTGCTGTCCCACCTGTCCCCGTCTGTCCTGTCCTATCTCTGCTGTCCCACCTGTCCCCGTCTGTCCTGTCCCGGCTCTGCTGTCCCTGCCTCTGTTGTCCCACTTGTTCCCATCTGTCCTGTCCCATCTCTATTGTCCCACCTGTCCCCGTCTGTCCTGTCCCGGCTCTGCTGTCCCTGCCTCTGTTGTCCCACCTGTCCCCGTCTGTCCTGTCCCGGCTCTGCTGTCCCTGCCTCTGTTGTCCCACCTGTCCCCGTCTGTCCTGTCCTATCTCTGCTGTCCCACCTGTCCCCGTGTGTCCTGTCCTATCTCTGCTGTCCCACCTCTCCTTGCCTCTGTTGTCCCCGCCTCTGTTGTCCAACCAGGTCAGTAACACAGCTGGACTAGTTCTTTAGGAGGCTGGACTCAGACTCTCAGGTTGTTGGTTCCAGACTCTCAGGTTCTTGGTTCCAGACTCTTAGGTTTTGGTTTCAGGCTCTCAGGTTGTCTGTTCTTGGTTCCAGGCTCTCAGGTTGTTGGTTCCAGACTCTCAGGCTGTTGGTTCAGGCTCTCAGGTTGTCTGTTCTTGGTTCCAGGCTCTCAGGTTGTTGGTTCCAGACACTCAGGTTGTCTGTTCTTTGTTCCAGACTCTCAGGGTGTTGGTTCCAGACTCTTAGGTTGTTGGTTCAGGCTCTCAGGTTGTCTGTTCTTGGTTCCAGGCTCTCAGGTTGTTGGTTCCAGGCTCTCAGGTTGTCTGTTCTTGGTTCCAGGCTCTCAGGCTGTTGGTTCCAGACTCTTAGGTTGTTGGTTCAGGCTCTCAGGCTGTTGGTTCTGGCTCTTGGTTGTCTGTTCTTGGTTCCAGACTCTCAGGTTGTTGGTTCCAGACTCTCAGGTTGTTGGTTCCAGACTCTCAGGCTGTTGGTTCCAGACTCTTAGGTTGTTGGTTCCAGGCTCTCAGGCTGTTGGTTCTAGGCTCTTAGGTTGTCTGTTCTTGGTTCCAGACTCTCAGGCTGTTGGTTCCAGACTCTCAGGTTGTTGGTTCCAGACTCTTAGGTTTGGTTTCAGGCTCTCAGGTTGTCTGTTCTTGGTTCCAGGCTCTCAGGTTGTCTGTTCTTGGTTCCAGGCTCTCAGGTTGTCTGTTCTTGGTTCCAGGCTCTCAGGTTGTTGTTCCAGCACTCAGGTTGTCTGTTCTTTGTTCAGACTCTAGCTGTTGGTTCCAGCTCTCGGCTGTTGGTTCTGTCTTAGGTTGTCTGTTCTTGGTTCCAGACTCTCAGGCTGTTGGTTCTGGCTCTTGGTTGTTGTTTTGGTTCGACTTGGTGTTGGTTCAGATCTCAGGTTGTTGGTTGTGGCTCTTAGGTTGTCTGTTTTGGTTCCAGACTCTCGGCTGTTGGTTAGACTCTCATGCTGTTGGTTAGACTCTCGGTGTTGGTTCAGCTTGGTGTTGGTTCGGCTCTAGGTTGTTGGTTAGACTCTCGGCTGTTGGTTGGTAGGTTGTTGGTTAGCTCGGTTGTTGTTGGTTGGTTGGAGTGTTGGTTCAGACTCTCAGGGTGTTGGTTCCAGGCTCTCAGGATGTTGGTTCCAGACTCTCAGGTTCTTGGTTCCAGACTCTTAGGTTTTGGTTTCAGGCTCTCAGGTTGTCTGTTCTTGGTTCCAGGCTCTCAGGTTGTTGGTTCCAGGCTCTCAGGTTGTCTGTTCTTGGTTCCAGGCTCTCAGGCTGTTGGTTCCAGACTCTTAGGTTGTTGGTTCCAGACTCTCAGGTTGTTGGTTCCAGACTCTCAGGTTGTTGGTTCCAGACTCTCAGGCTGTTGGTTCCAGACTCTTAGGTTGTTGGTTCCAGGCTCTCAGGCTGTTGGTTCTTAGGTTGTCTGTTCTTGGTTCCAGACTCTCAGGCTGTTGGTTCCAGACTCTTAGGTTTTGGTTTCAGGCTCTCAGGTTGTCTGTTCTTGGTTCCAGGCTCTCAGGTTGTCTGTTCTTGGTTCCAGGCTCTCAGGTTGTCTGGTCTTGGTTCCAGGCTCTCAGGTTGTCTGTTATTGGTTCCAGGCTCTCAGGTTGTTGGTTCCAGACACTCAGGTTGTCTGTTCTTTGTTCCAGACTCTCAGGGTGTTGTTTCCAGACTCTCAGGCTGTTGGTTCCAGACTCTCAGGCTGTTGGTTCTAGGCTCTTAGGTTGTCTGTTCTTGGTTCCAGACTCTCAGGCTGTTGGTTCCAGACTCTCGGGCTGTTGGTTCTAGGCTCTTAGGTTGTCTGTTCTTGGTTCCAGACTCTCAGGCTGTTGGTTCCAGACTCTCAGGTTGTTGGTTGTAGGCTCTTAGGTTGTCTGTTCTTGGTTCCAGATTCTCAGGCTGTTGGTTCCAGACTCTCAGGTTGTTGGTTCCAGACTCTCAGGCTGTTGGTTCTAGGCTCTTAGGTTGTCTGTTCTTTGTTCCAGAAACTCAGGGTGTTGTTTCCAGACTCTCAGGCTGTTGGTTCCAGACTCTCAGGCTGTTGGTTCTAGGCTCTTAGGTTGTCTGTTCTTGGTTCCAGACTCTCAGGCTGTTGGTTCCAGACTCTCAGGCTGTTGGTTCCAGGCTCTCAGGTTGTCTGTTCTTGGTTCCAGGCTCTCAGGTTGTCTGTTCTTGGTTCCAGGCTCTCAGGTTGTTGGTTCCAGGCTCTCAGGCTGTTGGTTCCAGGCTCTCAGGCTGTTGGTTCCAGGCTCTCAGGTTGTTGGTTCCAGGCTCTCAGGCTGTTGGTTCCAGGCTCTCAGGTTGTCTGTTCTTGGTTCCAGGCTCTCAGGTTGTTGGTTCCAGACACTCAGGTTGTCTGTTCTTTGTTCCAGACTCTCAGGGTGTTGGTTCCAGGCTCTCAGGTTGTCTGTTCTTGGTTCCAGGCTCTCAGGTTGTCTGTTCTTGGTTCCAGGCTCTCAGGTTGTCTGGTCTTGGTTCCAGGCTCTCAGGTTGTCTGTTCTTGGTTCCAGGCTCTCAGGTTGTTGGTTCCAGACACTCAGGTTGTCTGTTCTTTGTTCCAGACTCTCAGGCTGTTGGTTCCAGGCTCTCAGGTTGTCTGTTCTTTGTTCCAGACTCTCAGGCTGTTGGTTCCAGACTCTCAGGCTGTTGGTTCCAGACTCTCATGCTGTTGGTTCCAGACTCTCAGGCTGTTGGTTCCAGACTCTCAGGCTGTTGGTTCCAGGCTCTCAGGCTGTTGGTTCCAGACTCTCAGGCTGTTGGTTCCAGGCTCTCAGGTTGTTGGTTCCAGACTCCCAGGTTGTCTGTTCTTGGTTCCAGGCTCTGGAGATGTTGGTTCCAGACTCTCAGGGTGTTGGTTCCAGGCTCTCAGGTTGTCTGTATTTGGTTCCAGGCTCTCAGGTTGTTGGTTAAAGGCTCTCAGGTTGTCTGTACTTGGTTCCAGGCTCTCAGGTTGTTGGTTCCAGGCTCTCAGGTTGTCTGTACTTGGTTCCAGGCTCTCAGGTTGTTGGTTCCAGGCTCTCAGGTTGTTGGTTCCAGGCTCTGGAGATGTTGGTTCCAGACTCTCAGGGTGTTGGTTCCAGACTCTCAGGCTGTTGGTTCCAGACTCTGGAGATGTTGGTTCCAGGCTCTCAGGTTGTTGGTTCCAGGCTCTTAGGTTGTTGGTTCCAGACTCTCAGGGTATTGGTTCCAGGCTCTCAGGTTGTTGGTTCCAGACTCCCAGGTTGTCTGTTCTTGGTTCCAGGCTCTTGAGATGTTGGTTCCATGCTCTCAGGTTGTTGGTTCCATGCTCTCAGGTTGTTGGTTCCAGGCTCTCAGGTTGTTGGTTCCAGGCTCTGGAGATGTTGGTTCCAGACTCTCAGGGTGTTGGTTCCATGCTCTCAGGTTGTTGGTTCCAGGCTTTCAGGTTGTCTGTACTTGGTTCCAGGCTCTCAGGTTGTTGGTTCCAGGCTCTCAGGTAGTCTGTACTTGGTTCCAGGCTCTCAGGTTGTTGGTTCCAGACTCTCAGGGTGTTGGTTCCAGACTCTCAGGCTGTTGGTACCAGACTCTCAGGGTGTTGGTTCCAGACTCCCATGTTGTCTGTTCTTGGTTCCAGGCTCTTGAGGTGTTGGTTCCAGACTCTCAGGGTGTTGGTTCCATGCTCTCAGGTTGTTGGTTCCAGGCTCTCAGGTTGTCTGTACTTGGTTCCAGGCTCTCAGGTTGTTGGTTCCAGGCTCTTAGGTTGTCTCTTCTTGGTTCCAGGCTGTCGAGTTGTTGGTTCCAGACACTCAGGTTGTCTGTTCTTTGTTCCAAACTCTCAGGGTGTTGGTTCCAGACTCTCAGGCTGTTGGTTCCAGACTCTCAGGCTGTTGGTTCCAGACTCTCAGGCTGTTGGTTCCAGACTCTCAGGGTGTTGGTTCCAGACTCTCAGGGTGTTGGTTCCAGGCTCTCAGGTTTTGGTTTCAGGCTCTCAGGTTGTCTGTTCTTGGTTCCAGGCTCTCAGGTTGTTGGTTCCATGCTCTCAGGTTGTTGGTTTCAGGCTCTCAGGTTGTCTGTTCTTGGTTTCAGACTCTCGTGGTGTTGGTTCCAGACTCTCAGGGTGTTGGTTCCAGACTCTCAGGTTTTCCGTTCTTGGTTCCAGACTCTCTGGTTGTTGGTTCCAGACTCTTAGGTTTTGGTTTCAGGCTCTCGGGGTGTTGGTTCCAGACTCTCAGGCTGTTGGTTCCAGGCTCTCAGGTTGTCTGTTCTTGGTTCCAGGCTCTCGGGATGTTGGTTCCAGACTCTCAAGGTGTTGGTTCCAGACTCTTAGGTTTTGGTTCCAGGCTCTTAGGTTGTCTGTTCTTGGTTCCAGGCTCTCAGGTTGTTGGTTCCAGGCTCTTAAGTTGTCTGTTCTTGGTTCCAGGCTCTCAGGGTGTTGGTTCCAGACTCTTAGGTTTTGGTTCCAGGCTCTTAGGTTGTCTGTTCTTGATTCCAGGCTCCCAGGATGTTGGTTCCAGACTCTCAGGCTGTTGGTTCCAGGCTCTCAGGTTGTTGGTTCCAGGCTCTTAGGTTGTCTGTTCTTGGTTCCGGGCTCTCAGGGTGTTGGTTCCGGGCTCTCAGGGTGTTGGTTCCAGACTCTCAGGGTGTTGGTTCCAGACTCTTAGGTTTTGGTTCCAGACTCTCCGGTTGTTGGTTCCAGGCTCTCGGGTTGTTGGTTCCAGACTCTTAGGTCTTGGTTCCAGACTCTCAGGTTGTTGGTTCCAGGCTCTCGGGTTGTTGGTTCCAGACTCTCAGGTTGTTGGTTCCAGGCTCTCAGGTTGTTGGTTCCAGGCTCTTAGGTTTTGGTTTCAGGCTCTCAGGGTGCTGGTTCCAGACTCTCAGGTTGTTGGTTCCAGGCTCTCAGGTTGTTGGTTCCAGACTCTTAGGTTTTGGTTCCAGACTCTCAGGTTGTTGGTTCCAGGCTCTCGGGTTGTTGGTTCCAGACTCTTAGGTCTTGGTTCCAGACTCTCAGGTTGTTGGTTCCAGGCTCTCGG
This sequence comes from Atherinomorus stipes, assembly GCA_023101725.1. NCBI lineage: Eukaryota > Metazoa > Chordata > Actinopteri > Atheriniformes > Atherinidae > Atherinomorus > Atherinomorus stipes. The sequence continues at coordinate 65,132 of JALJCO010005175.1, forward strand.
GTTGTTGGTTCCAGACTCTTAGGCTGTTGGTTCCAGGCTCTCAGGGTGTCTGTTCTTGGTTCCAGACTCTCAGGTTGTTGGTTCCAGGTTTTCAGGTTGTTGGTTCCAGACTCTTAGGCTGTTGGTTCCAGGCTCTCAGGGTGTCTGTTCTTGGTTCCAGGCTCTCAGCTTGTCTCTTCTTGGTTCTAGGCCCAGAAGGTCTCGGATGACCTCCTGCAGAAGATCGGGTCCAAGAAGAGCCGGGCTCTGGACCTGATCGCTGCTAAATGTTATTATTACCACGCCAGAGTTTACGAGTTCCTGAACCAGCTGGACACCATCCGCAGGTAAACACACACACACACACACACACCCCCCCCTTGGCCACCCCTCACCGGCCGTGACTCCGCCCCCAGCTTCCTGCACACCCGGCTGCGCACTGCGACGCTGCGGCACGACGCCGACGGCCAGGCCGTGCTGCTGAACCTGCTGCTGAGGAACTACCTGCACTTCAACCTGTACGACCAGGCCGAGAAGCTGGTGTCCAAGTCCGTCTTCCCCGAGCTGGCCAACAACAACGAGTGGGCCCGCTACCTCTACTACACAGGTGAGCCCCGCCCCCCTCATCGCGCCGCGCCCCACACCATTTACCTGAGTGTCATGTGACCCCCCCCGCAGGTCGCATCAAGGCCATCCAGCTGGAGTACTCGGAGGCCCGCAGGACTCTGACCAACGCTCTGAGGAAGGCGCCGCAGCACACCGCCGTGGGCTTCAAGCAGACCGTACGCCCCACGCACCCACACCCACGCACCCACCGCAGGGACACCTGACACACGTCCAGCCGCTCACCACGTCTGTCTGTCCTCAGGTCCACAAGCTGCTGATTGTGGTAGAGCTGCTGCTGGGGGAGATTCCTGACCGGCTGCAGTTCAGACAGCCGTCCCTGAAGAGGTCCCTGATGCCCTACTTCCTGCTCACCCAGGGTAGGTGTCATGAGAACACGAGGTCGAGAACGTGACTTTTATTATAAACTGAGACAGAGACGAGACAGCTGCAGTTCCACCCACGGCCAGCAGATGGAGCTCAGCATCAGCTGCAGTTCCACCCACGGCCAGCAGATGGAGCTCAGCATCAGCTGCAGTTCCACCCACGGCCAGCAGATGGAGCTCAGCATCAGCTGCAGTTCCACCCACGGCCAGCAGATGGAGCTCAGCATCAGCTGCAGTTCCACCCACGGCCAGCAGATGGAGCTCAGCATCAGCTGCAGTTCCACCCACGGCCAGCAGATGGAGCTCAGCATCAGCTGCAGTTCCACCCACGGCCAGCAGATGGAGCTCAGCATCAGCTGCAGTTCCACCCACGGCCAGCAGATGGAGCTCAGCATCAGCTGCAGTTCCACCCCGGCCAGCAGATGGAGCTCAGCATCAGCTGCAGTTCCACCCACGGCCAGCAGATGGAGCTCAGCATCAGCTGCAGTTCCACCCACGGCCAGCAGATGGAGCTCAGCATCAGCTGCAGTTCCACCCACGGCCAGCAGGTGGAGCTCAGCATCAGCTGCAGTTCCACCTACGGCCAGCAGATGGAGCTCAGCATCAGCTGCAGTTCCACCCACGGCCAGCAGATGGAGCTCAGCATCAGCTGCAGTTCCACCCACGGCCAGCAGATGGAGCTCGGCATCAGCTGAAGTTCCACCCACGGCCAGCAGATGGAGATCAGCATCAGCCAGCAGGTGGAGCTCAGCATCAGCTGCAGTTCTCACCCACGGCCAGCAGATGGAGCTCAGCATCAGCTGCAGTTCCACCCACGGCCAGCAGATGGGAGCTCAGCATCAGCTGTAGTTCCACCCACGGCCAGCAGATGGAGCTCAGCATCAGCTGCAGTTCCACCCACGGCCAGCAGGTGGAGCTCAGCATCAGCTGCAGTTCCATCCACGGCCAGCAGGTGGAGCTCAGCATCAGCTGCAGTTCCACCCACGGCCAGCAGATGGAGCTCAGCATCAGCTGCAGTTCCACCCACGGCCAGCAGATGGAGCTCAGCATCAGCCAGCAGGTGGAGCTCAGCGTCAGCTGCAGTTGTACAGAATGGGGTGTACACCCCCCCCACACACATCCAGCCGTTCTGGACTGTAACGTGGTCACATGGGGTAAAAAATCTGGATCCAGTCCCGTTCCTGGACTTGAAGGCTTTAATGGTGACAGAAGTGTCCATGTGAGCCTTCACCGGGTCAGGGAGGGGTTGTGTGTTAGTGTGCACGGTCTCACAGCAGCGTGCGTGTGTGTGTGTGTGTGTGCGTGCATGTGTGCCCCCCTCCAGCCGTGAGGATGGGGAACCTGGCCAAGTTCAACCAGGTGTTGGAGCAGTTTGGGGAGAAGTTCCAGACGGACGGGACGTACACGCTCATCATCCGCCTGCGACACAACGTCATCAAGACCGGTGAGCCAATCACAGCGCGCCTCCTCTGTGACATCACCACCACCCTGCTCTGACGCTGTGTGTGTGTGTGTGTGTGTGTGTGCGTGCGTGCGCGTGTGCAGGCGTGCGTATGATCAGCCTGTCCTACTCCCGCATCTCTCTGGCCGACATCGCCCAGAAGCTGCAGCTGGACAGCCCAGAGGACGCCGAGTTCATCGTCGCCAAGGTAACGGGATGGAACCTCGCTCACGGTCCAGGCTGGTGGGCGGGGCTTAACCGAACCGGTGGGTGGTGTCTTACACAGGCTGGTGGGCGGGGACTAACCGAACCGGTGGGCGGGGTCTAACCGAACCGGTGGGCGGGGTCTAACCGAACCTGTGGGCAGGGTCTTACCACAGGCCGGTGGGCGGGGTCTAACCACAGGCCGGTGGGCGGGGACTAACCACAGGCCGGTGGGCGGGGTCTAACCACAGGCCGGTGGGCGGGGACTAACCACAGGCCGGTGGGCGGGGTCTAACCACAGGCCGGTGGGCGGGTTCTAACCACAGGCCGGTGGGCGGGTTCTAACCACAGGCCGGTGGGCGGGTTCTAACCACAGGCCGGTGGGCGGGGACTAACCACAGGCCGGTGGGCGGGGTCTAACCACAGGCCGGTGGGCGGGTTCTAACCACAGGCCGGTGGGCGGGGTCTAACCACAGGCCGGTGGGCGGGGACTAACCACAGGCCGGTGGGCGGGGTCTAACCACAGGCCGGTGGGCGGGGTCTAACCACAGGCCGGTGGGCGGGGACTAACCACAGGCCGGTGGGCGGGGTCTAACCACAGGCCGGTGGGCGGGGACTAACCACAGGCCGGTGGGCGGGGTCTAACCACAGGCCGGTGGGCGGGGTCTAACCACAGGCCGGTGGGCGGGGTCTAACCACAGGCCGGTGGGCGGGGACCTAACCACAGGCCGGTGGGCGGGGTCTAACCACAGGCCGGTGGGCGGGGTCTAACCACAGGCCGGTGGGCGGGGTCTAACCACAGGCCGGTGGGCGGGGACTAACCGAACCGGTGGGCGGGGTCTTACCACAGGCCGGTGGGCGGGGTCTTACCACAGGCCGGTGGGCGGGGACTAACCACAGGCCGGTGGGCGGGGACTAACCGAACCGGTGGGCGATGTCTTACCACAGGCCGGTGGGCGGGGTCTTACCACAGGCCGGTGGGCGGTGTCTTACCACAGGCCGGTGGGCGGGGTCTAACCACAGGCCGGTGGGCGATGTCTTACCACAGGCCGGTGGGCAGGGTCTAACCACAGGCCGGTGGGCGGTGTCTAACCGAACCTGTGGGCGGGGTCTTACCACAGGCCGGTGGGCGGGGTCTAACCACAGGCCGGTGGGCGGGGACTAACCACAGGCCGGTGGGCGGTGTCTAACCACAGGCCGGTGGGCGGGGACTAACCACAGGCCGGTGGGCGGTGTCTAACCGAACCTGTGGGCGGGGTCTTACCACAGGCCGGTGGGCGGGGTCTAACCACAGGCCGGTGGGCGGGGACTAACCACAGGCTGGTGGGCGGGGTCTAACCACAGGCCGGTGGGCGGGGTCTAACCACAGGCCGGTGGGCGGTGTCTAACCGAACCTGTGGGCGGGGTCTTACCACAGGCCGGTGGGCGGGGTCTAACCACAGGCCGGTGGGCGGGGACTAACCACAGGCTGGTGGGCGGGGTCTAACCACAGGCCGGTGGGCGGGGACTAACCACAGGCTGGTGGGCGGGGTCTAACCACAGGCCGGTGGGCGGGGACTAACCGAACCTGTGGGCGGGGTCTTACCACAGGCCGGTGGGCGGGGTCTAACCACAGGCCGGTGGGCGGGGACTAACCACAGGCTGGTGGGCGGGGTCTTACCACAGGCCGGTGGGCGGGGTCTAACCACGCGCTCCCGTTTTCCCGTGCAGGCCATCCGTGACGGCGTGATCGAGGCCAGCATCAACCACGAGAAAGGCTTCGTCCAATCAAAGGAGACGATGGACATTTACGGGACCAGAGAACCACAGCTGGCGTTCCACCAGAGGATCTCCTTCTGCCTGGACATCCACAACATGTCCGTCAAGGTACGCACCTGTATGCCGTCACCATGGAGACGAGGTCACAGATGCCAGGTAGCCTCGGTCTATTCACCACCACGGTGGGGAGGAAGATGATGATGATATTACTACTTATGATTATTATGAGGATGATGATATTATTGATGATGATGATTATGATATTGTTGATGAGGATGATGATGATGATGTTATTACTTATGATTATTATGAGGATGATATTATTGATGATGATGATTATCACATTATTGATGAGGATGATGATGATGATGATATTATTGGTGGTGACCATGAGGATGATGTTGTAGATGATTATGATGAAGACGATGATGATTATTATGATAATCCAGTGTTGTTTTTGGCAGATATCTGAGTTTTAGTCTTTTTTAGTCTGACGAAAATGCTGATTAGTTTTAGTCATATTTTAGTCATTTCTGTATCTGAGAGTTTTAGTCATATTTTAGTCATTTCTCTATCTGATAGTTTGAGTCATATTTTAGTCATTTCTGTATCTGATAGTTTGAGTCATATTTTAGTCATTTCTGTATCTGATAGTTTTAGTCATATTTTAGTCATTTCTGTATCTGATAGTTTGAGTCATATTTTAGTCATTTCTGTTTCTGATAGTTTGAGTCATATTTTAGTCATTTCTCTATCTGATAGTTTGAGTCATATTTTAGTCATTTCTGTTTCTGATAGTTTTAGTCATATTTTAGTCATTTCTCTATCTGATAGTTTGAGTCATATTTTAGTCATTTCTGTATCTGATAGTTTTAGTCATATTTTAGTCATTTCTCTATCTGATAGTTTGAGTCATATTTTAGTCATTTCTGTATCTGATAGTTTTAGTCATATTTTAGTCATTTCTGTATCTGATAGTTTTAGTCATATTTTAGTCATTTCTCTATCTGATAGTTTGAGTCATATTTTAGTCATTTCTCTATCTGATAGTTTTAGTCATATTTTAGTCATTTCTCTATCTGATAGTTTGAGTCATATTTTAGTCATTTCTGCTATCTGATAGTTTGAGTCATATTTTAGTCATTTCTCTATCTGATAGTTTGAGTCATATTTTAGTCATTTCTCTATCTGATAGTTTGAGTCATATTTTAGTCATTTCTCTATCTGATAGTTTGAGTCATATTTTAGTCATTTCTGTATCTGATAGTTTTAGTCATATTTTAGTCATTTCTGTATCTGATAGTTTTAGTCATATTTTAGTCATTTCTGTATCTGATAGTTTTAGTCATATTTTAGTCATTTCTGTATCTGATAGTTTTAGTCATATTTTAGTCATTTCTGTATCTGATAGTTTGTCATATTTTAGTCATTTCTGTATCTGATAGTTTGAGTCATATTTTAGTCATTTCTGTATCTGATAGTTTGAGTCATATTTTAGTCATTTCTGTTTCTGATAGTTTGTCATATTTTAGTCATTTCTGTATCTGATAGTTTGTCATATTTTAGTCATTTCTGTATCTGATAGTTTGAGTCATATTTTAGTCATTTCTGTATCTGATAGTTTTAGTCATATTTTAGTCATTTCTGTATCTGATAGTTTGAGTCATATTTTAGTCATTTCTGTTTCTGATAGTTTTAGTCATATTTTAGTCATTTCTCTATCTGATAGTTTGAGTCATATTTTAGTCATTTCTCTATCTGATAGTTTTAGTCATATTTTAGTCATTTCTCTATCTGATAGTTTGAGTCATATTTTAGTCATTTCTGTATCTGATAGTTTGAGTCATATTTTAGTCATTTCTCTATCTGATAGTTTGAGTCATATTTTAGTCATTTCTCTATCTGATAGTTTGAGTCATATTTTAGTCATTTCTCTATCTGATAGTTTGAGTCATATTTTAGTCATTTCTCTATCTGATAGTTTGAGTCATATTTTAGTCATTTCTCTATCTGATAGTTTGAGTCATATTTTAGTCATTTCTCTATCTGATAGTTTGAGTCATATTTTAGTCATTTCTGTATCTGATAGTTTTGTCATATTTTAGTCATTTCTCTATCTGATAGTTTTAGTCATATTTTAGTCATTTCTGTATCTGATAGTTTTAGTCATATTTTAGTCATTTCTGTATCTGATAGTTTGAGTCATATTTTAGTCATTTCTCTATCTGATAGTTTGAGTCATATTTTAGTCATTTCTGTATCTGATAGTTTTAGTCATATTTTAGTCATTTCTCTATCTGATAGTTTTAGTCATATTTTAGTCATTTCTGTTTCTGATAGTTTGAGTCATATTTTAGTCATTTCTGTTTCTGATAGTTTGAGTCATATTTTAGTCATTTCTCTATCTGATAGTTTGAGTCATATTTTAGTCATTTCTCTATCTGATAGTTTTAGTCATATTTTAGTCATTTCTCTATCTGATAGTTTGAGTCATATTTTAGTCATTTCTCTATCTGATAGTTTGAGTCATATTTTAGTCATTTCTCTATCTGATAGTTTGAGTCATATTTTAGTCATTTCTCTATCTGATAGTTTTAGTCATATTTTAGTCATTTCTGTATCTGATAGTTTGAGTCATATTTTAGTCATTTCTGTTTCTGATAGTTTGAGTCATATTTTAGTCATTTCTGTATCTGATAGTTTTAGTCATATTTTAGTCATTTCTGTATCTGATAGTTTTAGTCACATTTTAGTCATTTCTGTATCTGATAGTTTTAGTCATATTTTAGTCATTTCTCTATCTGATAGTTTTAGTCATATTTTAGTCATTTCTGTATCTGATAGTTTTAGTCATATTTTAGTCATTTCTGTATCTGATAGTTTTAGTCATATTTTAGTCATTTCTGTATCTGATAGTTTTAGTCATATTTTAGTCATTTCTGTTTCTGATAGTTTGAGTCATATTTTAGTCATTTCTCTATCTGATAGTTTTAGTCATATTTTAGTCATTTCTGTTTCTGATAGTTTGAGTCATATTTTAGTCATTTCTCTATCTGATAGTTTGAGTCATATTTTAGTCATTTCTGTATCTGATAGTTTTAGTCATATTTTAGTCATTTCTGTTTCTGATAGTTTGAGTCATATTTTAGTCATTTCTCTATCTGATAGTTTGAGTCATATTTTAGTCATTTCTGTATCTGATAGTTTGAGTCATATTTTAGTCATTTCTGTATCTGATAGTTTTAGTCATATTTTAGTCATTTCTCTATCTGATAGTTTTAGTCATATTTTAGTCATTTCTGTTTCTGATAGTTTTAGTCATATTTTAGTCATTTCTCTATCTGATAGTTTTAGTCACATTTTAGTCATTTCTGTTTCTGATAGTTTTAGTCATATTTTAGTCATTTCTGTATCTGATAGTTTTAGTCATATTTTAGTCATTTCTGTATCTGATAGTTTGAGTCATATTTTAGTCATTTCTGTATCTGATAGTTTTAGTCATATTTTAGTCATTTCTGTATCTGATAGTTTTAGTCATATTTTAGTCATTTCTGTATCTGATAGTTTTAGTCATATTTTAGTCATTTCTCTATCTGATAGTTTTAGTCATATTTTAGTCATTTTGTTTCTGATAGTTTGAGTCATATTTTAGTCATTTCTGTTTCTGATAGTTTTAGTCATATTTTAGTCATTTCTCTATCTGATAGTTTTAGTCATATTTTAGTCATTTCTGTATCTGATAGTTTGAGTCATATTTTAGTCATTTCTGTATCTGATAGTTTGAGTCATATTTTAGTCATTTCTGTATCTGATAGTTTTAGTCATATTTTAGTCATTTCTGTATCTGATAGTTTTAGTCATATTTTAGTCATTTCTGTATCTGATAGTTTGAGTCATATTTTAGTCATTTCTGTATCTGATAGTTTTAGTCATATTTTAGTCATTTCTGTATCTGATAGTTTTAGTCATATTTTAGTCATTTCTCTATCTGATAGTTTTAGTCTAGTTTTTGTCAGGTAGGCTATATTTTAAAAATGAAATTGAAAAGTGGCCACTAAGGAGACCATGCTGCCGGTTACATTTGAGCATATTAGGTTTGTATATGAAAACAGAGAGAAAGACTATGTTCCATTGCAAGTGAAGACAGCAGTTAATGGTGAGGGGAGTGAGTTGTGTTGTCTTGTATTATAATCATGTGGCACCTGAAAGTTTAATTTTGTTGTTTTATTATATTGTGTATATTTTCTTTACCTGCCAAGGGACTGCTGATGCTAATTAGCTTGCTAATGACAATCCAACATGTTGCTATGTTCATTAATATCTACTGTCCCTGTCAAATAAAAAAGTTTGAAGATAGAATAAATTTTAAAGCTTCTCATAAAAGTACTGAATGACACACAAACCATCAATTTATTGCAAAATTAGGGTAAAATATAGGGCTGCAAATATCTTAAATTACAAACCATTTGGGAGTCGGAACAGCCGGCTCTTTAGGAACCGACTCAAAAGAGCCGGCTCTTTAGGAACCGACTCAAAAGAGCCGGCTCTTTAGGAACCGACTCAAAAGAGCCGGCTCTTTAGGAACCGACTCAAAAGAGCCGACTCTTTAGGAACCGAATCAAAAGAACCGGCTCTTTAGGAACCGAATCAAAAGAGCCGACTCTTTAGGAACCGACTCAAAAGAGCCGACTCTTTAGGAACCGAATCAAAAGAACCGGCTCTTTAGGAACCGACTCAAAAGAGCCGACTCTATAGGAACCGAATCAAAAGAGCCGACTCTTTAGGAACCGACTCAAAAGAGCCGGCTCTTTGGGAACAGACTCAAAAGTGCCGGCTCTTTAGGAACCGAATCAAAAGAGCCGGCTCTTTGGGAACCGACTCAAAAGAGCCGACTCTATAGGAACCGACTCAAAAGAGCCGGCTCTTTGGGAACCGACTCAAAAGAGCCGGCTCTTTGGGAACCGACTCAAAAGAGCCGACTCTTTAAGAACCGACTCAAAAGAGCCGACTCTATAGGAACCGACTCAAAAGAGCCGACTCTTTGGGAACAGACTCAAAAGAGCCGGCTCTTTGGGAACAGACTCAAAAGAGCCGGCTCTTTTGGAACCGACTCAAAAGAACCGACTCTTTTGGAACCGAATCAAAAGAGCCGACTCTTTGGGAACCGACTCAAAAGAGCCGACTCTTTAGGAACCGACTCAAAAGAGCCGACTCTTTAGGAACCGACTCAAAAGAGCCGGCTCTTTGGGAACAACCAAAGCAGCTCAAAAGAACCAAAGAGCCGGCTCTTTGGGAACCGACTCAAAAGAGCCGACTCTTTGGGAACCGACTCAAAAGAGCCGACTCTTTGGGAACCGACTCAAAAGAGCCGACTCTTTAGGAACCGACTGAAAAGAGCCGGCTCTTTAGGAACCGAATCAAAAAGACCGGCTCTCTGAAAAGAGACGAACTTCCCACCGTGTGAACAGCGCAGCCAAGCAGCTGCGTGTCTGACCGCAGGTGTTCACCAGAGTCCCGCAGCAGTTCAGATAACCGACGGTAACACGCAAAAACACTGTTTAGCAGATAGAAATGACAAAGATTAATATCATGGTTAAGGTGTGGGCGGATATTTATGTAGTTCGGGCGGGTGGCGGTGAGAATATGGTTCTTTTTCGTTGGACAGACGCGTTTTAAACATCAAACGTTGGGATGGTTTCCAGATCAGGCAGAGACAGAGGCACTGCTGGTAATGGGAACAGCGAACACTGTTACAACCAGGAATGATGATCTTTTATGCTGGAATCTCTGAATCACATAGATAAAGCTCCTACATGGCAAAATGACAGAGACTGCTGTGAATTTAAGATATTAATGTGCGACATGCGGGTTTGACAGGAAGAGCCGCGGTTCGCGGGTCTCGGTTCGGGCGGATGCGAGTAAGGATGCAACTACTTTTTAACTTTTGACAGACAGATTAATGCAGAATAGGCGACATTTCCTGCATTATGAACGTCTGACAGACCAGAGATTCACATTTTCCTCCAGTCTCGTCATCGTCATGAAGGTTTACACACGTCCCGTCATGTTTTAGTCATCAGAGAGACACGTTTAGCTCGTCATCGTCATGAAGATTTACACACGTCCCGTCATGTTTTAGTCATCAGAGAGACACGTTTAGCTCGTCATCGTCATGAAGATTTACACACGTCCCGTCATGTTTTAGTCATCAGAGAGACACGTTTAGCTCGTCATCGTCATGAAGATTTACACACGTCCCGTCATGTTTTAGTCATCAGAGAGACACGTTTAGCTCGTCATCGTCATGAAGATTTACACACGTCCCGTCATGTTTTAGTCATCAGAGAGACACGTTTAGCTCGTCATCGTCATGAAGATTTACACACGTCCCGTCATGTTTTAGTCATCAGAGAGACACGTTTAGCTCGTCATCGTCATGAAGATTTACACACGTCCCGTCATGTTTTAGTCATCAGAGAGACACGTTTAGCTCGTCATCGTCATGAAGATTTACACACGTCCCGTCATGTTTTAGTCATCAAAGAGACACGTTTAGCTCGTCATCGTCATGAAGATTTACACACGTCCCGTCATGTTTTAGTCATCAGAGAGACACGTTTAGCTCGTCATCGTCATGAAGATTTACACACGTCCCGTCATGTTTTAGTCATCAGAGAGACACGTTTAGCTCGTCATCGTCATGAAGATTTACACACGTCTGTCATGTTTTAGTCATCAGAGAGACACGTTTAGCTCGTCATCGTCATGAAGATTTACACACGTCTGTCATGTTTTAGTCATCAGAGAGACACGTTTAGCTCGTCATCGTCATGAAGATTTACACACGTCCGTCATGTTTTAGTCATCAGAGAGACACGTTTAGCTCGTCATCGTCATGAAGATTTACACACGTCTGTCATGTTTTAGTCATCAGAGAGACACGTTTAGCTCGTCATCGTCATGAAGATTTACACACGTCCCGTCATGTTTTAGTCATCAGAGAGACACGTTTAGCTCGTCATCGTCATGAAGATTTACACACGTCCCGTCATGTTTTAGTCATCAGAGAGACACGTTTAGCTCGTCATCGTCATGAAGATTTACACATGTCCCGTCATGTTTTAGTCATCAGAGAGACACGTTTAGCTCGTCATCGTCATGAAGATTTACACACGTCCCGTCATGTTTTAGTCATCAGAGAGACACGTTTAGCTCGTCATCGTCATGAAGATTTACACACGTCCCGTCATGTTTTAGTCATCAGAGAGACACGTTTAGCTCGTCATCGTCATGAAGATTTACACACGTCCCGTCATGTTTTAGTCATCAGAGAGACACGTTTAGCTCGTCATCGTCATGAAGATTTACACACGTCCCGTCATGTTTTAGTCATCAGAGAGACACGTTTAGCTCGTCATCGTCATGAAGATTTACACACGTCCCGTCATGTTTTAGTCATCAGAGAGACACGTTTAGCTCGTCATCGTCATGAAGATTTACACACGTCCCGTCATGTTTTAGTCATCAGAGAGACACGTTTAGCTCGTCATCGTCATGAAGATTTACACACGTCCCGTCATGTTTTAGTCATCAGAGAGACACGTTTAGCTCGTCATCGTCATGAAGATTTACACACGTCCCGTCATGTTTTAGTCATCAGAGAGACACGTTTAGCTCGTCATCGTCATGAAGATTTACACACGTCCCGTCATGTTTTAGTCATCAGAGAGACACGTTTAGCTCGTCATCGTCATGAAGATTTACACATGTCCCGTCATGTTTTAGTCATCAGAGAGACACGTTTAGCTCGTCATCGTCATGAAGATTTACACACGTCTGTCATGTTTTAGTCATCAGAGAGACACGTTTAGCTTCGTCATCGTCATGAAGATTTACACACGTCCCGTCATGTTTTAGTCATCAGAGAGACACGTTTAGCTCGTCATCGTCATGAAGATTTACACACGTCCCGTCATGTTTTAGTCATCAGAGAGACACGTTTAGCTCGTCATCGTCATGAAGATTTACACACGTCCCGTCATGTTTTAGTCATCAGAGAGACACGTTTAGCTCGTCATCGTCATGAAGATTTACACACGTCCCGTCATGTTTTAGTCATCAGAGAGACACGTTTAGCTCGTCATCGTCATGAAGATTTACACACGTCCCGTCATGTTTTAGTCATCAGAGAGACACGTTTAGCTCGTCATCGTCATGAAGATTTACACACGTCCCGTCATGTTTTAGTCATCAGAGAGACACGTTTAGCTCGTCATCGTCATGAAGATTTACACACGTCCCGTCATGTTTTAGTCATCAGAGAGACACGTTTAGCTCGTCATCGTCATGAAGATTTACACACGTCCCGTCATGTTTTAGTCATCAGAGAGACACGTTTAGCTCGTCATCGTCATGAAGATTTACACACGTCCCGTCATGTTTTAGTCATCAGAGAGACACGTTTAGCTCGTCATCGTCATGAAGATTTACACACGTCCCGTCATGTTTTAGTCATCAGAGAGACACGTTTAGCTCGTCATCGTCATGAAGATTTACACACGTCCCGTCATGTTTTAGTCATCAGAGAGACACGTTTAGCTCGTCATCGTCATGAAGATTTACACACGTCCCGTCATGTTTTAGTCATCAGAGAGACACGTTTAGCTCGTCATCGTCATGAAGATTTACACACGTCCCGTCATGTTTTAGTCATCAGAGAGACACGTTTAGCTCGTCATCGTCATGAAGATTTACACACGTCCCGTCATGTTTTAGTCATCAGAGAGACACGTTTAGCTCGTCATCGTCATGAAGATTTACACACGTCCCGTCATGTTTTAGTCATCAGAGAGACACGTTTAGCTCGTCATCGTCATGAAGATTTACACACGTCCCGTCATGTTTTAGTCATCAGAGAGACACGTTTAGCTCGTCATCGTCATGAAGATTTACACACGTCTGTCATGTTTTAGTCATCAGAGAGACACGTTTAGCTCGTCATCGTCATGAAGATTTACACACGTCCCGTCATGTTTTAGTCATCAGAGAGACACGTTTAGCTCGTCATCGTCATGAAGATTTACACACGTCCCGTCATGTTTTAGTCATCAGAGAGACACGTTTAGCTCGTCATCGTCATGAAGATTTACACACGTCCCGTCATGTTTTAGTCATCAGAGAGACACGTTTAGCTCGTCATCGTCATGAAGATTTACACACGTCCCGTCATGTTTTAGTCATCAGAGAGACACGTTTAGCTCGTCATCGTCATGAAGATTTACACACGTCCCGTCATGTTTTAGTCATCAGAGAGACACGTTTAGCTCGTCATCGTCATGAAGATTTACACACGTCCCGTCATGTTTTAGTCATCAGAGAGACACGTTTAGCTCGTCATCGTCATGAAGATTTACACACGTCCCGTCATGTTTTAGTCATCAGAGAGACACGTTTAGCTCGTCATCGTCATGAAGATTTACACACGTCCCGTCATGTTTTAGTCATCAGAGAGACACGTTTAGCTCGTCATCGTCATGAAGATTTACACACGTCCCGTCATGTTTTAGTCATCAGAGAGACACGTTTAGCTCGTCATCGTCATGAAGATTTACACACGTCCCGTCATGTTTTAGTCATCAGAGAGACACGTTTAGCTCGTCATCGTCATGAAGATTTACACACGTCCCGTCATGTTTTAGTCATCAGAGAGACACGTTTAGCTCGTCATCGTCATGAAGATTTACACACGTCCCGTCATGTTTTAGTCATCAGAGAGACACGTTTAGCTCGTCATCGTCATGAAGATTTACACACGTCCCGTCATGTTTTAGTCATCAGAGAGACACGTTTAGCTCGTCATCGTCATGAAGATTTACACACGTCCCGTCATGTTTTAGTCATCAGAGAGACACGTTTAGCTCGTCATCGTCATGAAGATTTACACACGTCCCGTCATGTTTTAGTCATCAGAGAGACACGTTTAGCTCGTCATCGTCATGAAGATTTACACACGTCCCGTCATGTTTTAGTCATCAGAGAGACACGTTTAGCTCGTCATCGTCATGAAGATTTACACACGTCCCGTCATGTTTTAGTCATCAGAGAGACACGTTTAGCTCGTCATCGTCATGAAGATTTACACACGTCCCGTCATGTTTTAGTCATCAGAGAGACACGTTTAGCTCGTCATCGTCATGAAGATTTACACACGTCCCGTCATGTTTTAGTCATCAGAGAGACACGTTTAGCTCGTCATCGTCATGAAGATTTACACACGTCCCGTCATGTTTTAGTCATCAGAGAGACACGTTTAGCTCGTCATCGTCATGAAGATTTACACACGTCCCGTCATGTTTTAGTCATCAGAGAGACACGTTTAGCTCGTCATCGTCATGAAGATTTACACACGTCCCGTCATGTTTTAGTCATCAGAGAGACACGTTTAGCTCGTCATCGTCATGAAGATTTACACACGTCCCGTCATGTTTTAGTCATCAGAGAGACACGTTTAGCTCGTCATCGTCATGAAGATTTACACACGTCCGTCATGTTTTAGTCATCAGAGAGACACGTTTAGCTCGTCATCGTCATGAAGATTTACACACGTCCCGTCATGTTTTAGTCATCAGAGAGACACGTTTAGCTCGTCATCGTCATGAAGATTTACACACGTCCGTCATGTTTTAGTCATCAGAGAGACACGTTTAGCTCGTCATCGTCATGAAGATTTACACACGTCCCGTCATGTTTTAGTCATCAGAGAGACACGTTTAGCTCGTCATCGTCATGAAGATTTACACACGTCCCGTCATGTTTTAGTCATCAGAGAGACACGTTTAGCTCGTCATCGTCATGAAGATTTACACACGTCCCGTCATGTTTTAGTCATCAGAGAGACACGTTTAGCTCGTCATCGTCATGAAGATTTACACACGTCCCGTCATGTTTTAGTCATCAGAGAGACACGTTTAGCTCGTCATCGTCATGAAGATTTACACACGTCCCGTCATGTTTTAGTCATCAGAGAGACACGTTTAGCTCGTCATCGTCATGAAGATTTACACACGTCCCGTCATGTTTTAGTCATCAGAGAGACACGTTTAGCTCGTCATCGTCATGAAGATTTACACACGTCCCGTCATGTTTTAGTCATCAGAGAGACACGTTTAGCTCGTCATCGTCATGAAGATTTACACACGTCTGTCATGTTTTAGTCATCAGAGAGACACGTTTAGCTCGTCATCGTCATGAAGATTTACACACGTCCCGTCATGTTTTAGTCATCAGAGAGACACGTTTAGCTCGTCATCGTCATGAAGATTTACACACGTCCCGTCATGTTTTAGTCATCAGAGAGACACGTTTAGCTCGTCATCGTCATGAAGATTTACACACGTCCCGTCATGTTTTAGTCATCAGAGAGACACGTTTAGCTCGTCATCGTCATGAAGATTTACACACGTCCCGTCATGTTTTAGTCATCAGAGAGACACGTTTAGCTCGTCATCGTCATGAAGATTTACACACGTCCCGTCATGTTTTAGTCATCAGAGAGACACGTTTAGCTCGTCATCGTCATGAAGATTTACACACGTCCCGTCATGTTTTAGTCATCAGAGAGACACGTTTAGCTCGTCATCGTCATGAAGATTTACACACGTCCCGTCATGTTTTAGTCATCAGAGAGACACGTTTAGCTCGTCATCGTCATGAAGATTTACACACGTCCCGTCATGTTTTAGTCATCAGAGAGACACGTTTAGCTCGTCATCGTCATGAAGATTTACACACGTCCCGTCATGTTTTAGTCATCAGAGAGACACGTTTAGCTCGTCATCGTCATGAAGATTTACACACGTCCCGTCATGTTTTAGTCATCAGAGAGACACGTTTAGCTCGTCATCGTCATGAAGATTTACACACGTCCCGTCATGTTTTAGTCATCAGAGAGACACGTTTAGCTCGTCATCGTCATGAAGATTTACACACGTCCTGTCATGTTTTAGTCATCAGAGAGACACGTTTAGCTCGTCATCGTCATGAAGATTTACACACGTCCCGTCATGTTTTAGTCATCAGAGAGACACGTTTAGCTCGTCATCGTCATGAAGATTTACACACGTCCTGTCATGTTTTAGTCATCAGAGAGACACGTTTAGCTCGTCATCGTCATGAAGATTTACACACGTCCCGTCATGTTTTAGTCATCAGAGAGACACGTTTAGCTCGTCATCGTCATGAAGATTTACACACGTCCCGTCATGTTTTAGTCATCAGAGAGACACGTTTAGCTCGTCATCGTCATGAAGATTTACACACGTCCCGTCATGTTTTAGTCATCAGAGAGACACGTTTAGCTCGTCATCGTCATGAAGATTTACACACGTCCCGTCATGTTTTAGTCATCAGAGAGACACGTTTAGCTCGTCATCGTCATGAAGATTTACACACGTCCCGTCATGTTTTAGTCATCAGAGAGACACGTTTAGCTCGTCATCGTCATGAAGATTTACACACGTCCCGTCATGTTTTAGTCATCAGAGAGACACGTTTAGCTCGTCATCGTCATGAAGATTTACACACGTCCCGTCATGTTTTAGTCATCAGAGAGACACGTTTAGCTCGTCATCGTCATGAAGATTTACACACGTCCCGTCATGTTTTAGTCATCAGAGAGACACGTTTAGCTCGTCATCGTCATGAAGATTTACACACGTCCCGTCATGTTTTAGTCATCAGAGAGACACGTTTAGCTCGTCATCGTCATGAAGATTTACACACGTCCCGTCATGTTTTAGTCATCAGAGAGACACGTTTAGCTCGTCATCGTCATGAAGATTTACACACGTCTGTCATGTTTTAGTCATCAGAGAGACACGTTTAGCTCGTCATCGTCATGAAGATTTACACACGTCCCGTCATGTTTTAGTCATCAGAGAGACACGTTTAGCTCGTCATCGTCATGAAGATTTACACACGTCCCGTCATGTTTTAGTCATCAGAGAGACACGTTTAGCTCGTCATCGTCATGAAGATTTACACACGTCCCGTCATGTTTTAGTCATCAGAGAGACACGTTTAGCTCGTCATCGTCATGAAGATTTACACACGTCCCGTCATGTTTTAGTCATCAGAGAGACACGTTTAGCTCGTCATCGTCATGAAGATTTACACACGTCCCGTCATGTTTTAGTCATCAGAGAGACACGTTTAGCTCGTCATCGTCATGAAGATTTACACACGTCCCGTCATGTTTTAGTCATCAGAGAGACACGTTTAGCTCGTCATCGTCATGAAGATTTACACACGTCCCGTCATGTTTTAGTCATCAGAGAGACACGTTTAGCTCGTCATCGTCATGAAGATTTACACACGTCCCGTCATGTTTTAGTCATCAGAGAGACACGTTTAGCTCGTCATCGTCATGAAGATTTACACACGTCCCGTCATGTTTTAGTCATCAGAGAGACACGTTTAGCTCGTCATCGTCATGAAGATTTACACACGTCCCGTCATGTTTTAGTCATCAGAGAGACACGTTTAGCTCGTCATCGTCATGAAGATTTACACACGTCCCGTCATGTTTTAGTCATCAGAGAGACACGTTTAGCTCGTCATCGTCATGAAGATTTACACACGTCCCGTCATGTTTTAGTCATCAGAGAGACACGTTTAGCTCGTCATCGTCATGAAGATTTACACACGTCCCGTCATGTTTTAGTCATCAGAGAGACACGTTTAGCTCGTCATCGTCATGAAGATTTACACACGTCCCGTCATGTTTTAGTCATCAGAGAGACACGTTTAGCTCGTCATCGTCATGAAGATTTACACACGTCTGTCATGTTTTAGTCATCAGAGAGACACGTTTAGCTCGTCATCGTCATGAAGATTTACACACGTCCCGTCATGTTTTAGTCATCAGAGAGACACGTTTAGCTCGTCATCGTCATGAAGATTTACACACGTCCCGTCATGTTTTAGTCATCAGAGAGACACGTTTAGCTCGTCATCGTCATGAAGATTTACACACGTCCCGTCATGTTTTAGTCATCAAAGAGACACGTTTAGCTCGTCATCGTCATGAAGATTTACACACGTCCCGTCATGTTTTAGTCATCAGAGAGACACGTTTAGCTCGTCATCGTCATGAAGATTTACACACGTCCCGTCATGTTTTAGTCATCAGAGAGACACGTTTAGCTCGTCATCGTCATGAAGATTTACACACGTCCCGTCATGTTTTAGTCATCAGAGAGACACGTTTAGCTCGTCATCGTCATGAAGATTTACACACGTCCCGTCATGTTTTAGTCATCAGAGAGACACGTTTAGCTCGTCATCGTCATGAAGATTTACACACGTCCCGTCATGTTTTAGTCATCAGAGAGACACGTTTAGCTCGTCATCGTCATGAAGATTTACACACGTCTGTCATGTTTTAGTCATCAGAGAGACACGTTTAGCTCGTCATCGTCATGAAGATTTACACACGTCCCGTCATGTTTTAGTCATCAGAGAGACACGTTTAGCTCGTCATCGTCATGAAGATTTACACACGTCCCGTCATGTTTTAGTCATCAGAGAGACACGTTTAGCTCGTCATCGTCATGAAGATTTACACACGTCCCGTCATGTTTTAGTCATCAGAGAGACACGTTTAGCTCGTCATCGTCATGAAGATTTACACACGTCCCGTCATGTTTTAGTCATCAGAGAGACACGTTTAGCTCGTCATCGTCATGAAGATTTACACACGTCCCGTCATGTTTTAGTCATCAGAGAGACACGTTTAGCTCGTCATCGTCATGAAGATTTACACACGTCCCGTCATGTTTTAGTCATCAGAGAGACACGTTTAGCTCGTCATCGTCATGAAGATTTACACACGTCCCGTCATGTTTTAGTCATCAGAGAGACACGTTTAGCTCGTCATCGTCATGAAGATTTACACACGTCCCGTCATGTTTTAGTCATCAGAGAGACACGTTTAGCTCGTCATCGTCATGAAGATTTACACACGTCCCGTCATGTTTTAGTCATCAGAGAGACACGTTTAGCTCGTCATCGTCATGAAGATTTACACACGTCTGTCATGTTTTAGTCATCAGAGAGACACGTTTAGCTCGTCATCGTCATGAAGATTTACACACGTCCCGTCATGTTTTAGTCATCAGAGAGACACGTTTAGCTCGTCATCGTCATGAAGATTTACACACGTCCCGTCATGTTTTAGTCATCAGAGAGACACGTTTAGCTCGTCATCGTCATGAAGATTTACACACGTCCCGTCATGTTTTAGTCATCAGAGAGACACGTTTAGCTCGTCATCGTCATGAAGATTTACACACGTCCCGTCATGTTTTAGTCATCAGAGAGACACGTTTAGCTCGTCATCGTCATGAAGATTTACAC
Source organism: Atherinomorus stipes (assembly GCA_023101725.1). Classification (NCBI taxonomy): domain Eukaryota; kingdom Metazoa; phylum Chordata; class Actinopteri; order Atheriniformes; family Atherinidae; genus Atherinomorus; species Atherinomorus stipes. The sequence continues at coordinate 84,917 of JALJCO010005175.1, forward strand.
ACGTCCCGTCATGTTTTAGTCATCAGAGAGACACGTTTAGCTCGTCATCGTCATGAAGATTTACACACGTCCCGTCATGTTTTAGTCATCAGAGAGACACGTTTAGCTCGTCATCGTCATGAAGATTTACACACGTCCCGTCATGTTTTAGTCATCAGAGAGACACGTTTAGCTCGTCATCGTCATGAAGATTTACACACGTCCCGTCATGTTTTAGTCATCAGAGAGACACGTTTAGCTCGTCATCGTCATGAAGATTTACACACGTCCCGTCATGTTTTAGTCATCAGAGAGACACGTTTAGCTCGTCATCGTCATGAAGATTTACACACGTCCCGTCATGTTTTAGTCATCAGAGAGACACGTTTAGCTCGTCATCGTCATGAAGATTTACACACGTCCCGTCATGTTTTAGTCATCAGAGAGACACGTTTAGCTCGTCATCGTCATGAAGATTTACACACGTCCCGTCATGTTTTAGTCATCAGAGAGACACGTTTAGCTCGTCATCGTCATGAAGATTTACACACGTCCCGTCATGTTTTAGTCATCAGAGAGACACGTTTAGCTCGTCATCGTCATGAAGATTTACACACGTCCCGTCATGTTTTAGTCATCAGAGAGACACGTTTAGCTCGTCATCGTCATGAAGATTTACACACGTCCCGTCATGTTTTAGTCATCAGAGAGACACGTTTAGCTCGTCATCGTCATGAAGATTTACACACGTCCGTCATGTTTTAGTCATCAGAGAGACACGTTTAGCTCGTCATCGTCATGAAGATTTACACACGTCCCGTCATGTTTTAGTCATCAGAGAGACACGTTTAGCTCGTCATCGTCATGAAGATTTACACACGTCCCGTCATGTTTTAGTCATCAGAGAGACACGTTTAGCTCGTCATCGTCATGAAGATTTACACACGTCCCGTCATGTTTTAGTCATCAGAGAGACACGTTTAGCTCGTCATCGTCATGAAGATTTACACACGTCCCGTCATGTTTTAGTCATCAGAGAGACACGTTTAGCTCGTCATCGTCATGAAGATTTACACACGTCCCGTCATGTTTTAGTCATCAGAGAGACACGTTTAGCTCGTCATCGTCATGAAGATTTACACACGTCCCGTCATGTTTTAGTCATCAGAGAGACACGTTTAGCTCGTCATCGTCATGAAGATTTACACACGTCCTGTCATGTTTTAGTCATCAGAGAGACACGTTTAGCTCGTCATCGTCATGAAGATTTACACACGTCCCGTCATGTTTTAGTCATCAGAGAGACACGTTTAGCTCGTCATCGTCATGAAGATTTACACACGTCCCGTCATGTTTTAGTCATCAGAGAGACACGTTTAGCTCGTCATCGTCATGAAGATTTACACACGTCCCGTCATGTTTTAGTCATCAGAGAGACACGTTTAGCTCGTCATCGTCATGAAGATTTACACACGTCCCGTCATGTTTTAGTCATCAGAGAGACACGTTTAGCTCGTCATCGTCATGAAGATTTACACACGTCCCGTCATGTTTTAGTCATCAGAGAGACACGTTTAGCTCGTCATCGTCATGAAGATTTACACACGTCCCGTCATGTTTTAGTCATCAGAGAGACACGTTTAGCTCGTCATCGTCATGAAGATTTACACACGTCCTGTCATGTTTTAGTCATCAGAGAGACACGTTTAGCTCGTCATCGTCATGAAGATTTACACACGTCCCGTCATGTTTTAGTCATCAGAGAGACACGTTTAGCTCGTCATCGTCATGAAGATTTACACACGTCCCGTCATGTTTTAGTCATCAGAGAGACACGTTTAGCTCGTCATCGTCATGAAGATTTACACACGTCCCGTCATGTTTTAGTCATCAGAGAGACACGTTTAGCTCGTCATCGTCATGAAGATTTACACACGTCCCGTCATGTTTTAGTCATCAGAGAGACACGTTTAGCTCGTCATCGTCATGAAGATTTACACACGTCCCGTCATGTTTTAGTCATCAGAGAGACACGTTTAGCTCGTCATCGTCATGAAGATTTACACACGTCCCGTCATGTTTTAGTCATCAGAGAGACACGTTTAGCTCGTCATCGTCATGAAGATTTACACACGTCCCGTCATGTTTTAGTCATCAGAGAGACACGTTTAGCTCGTCATCGTCATGAAGATTTACACACGTCTGTCATGTTTTAGTCATCAGAGAGACACGTTTAGCTCGTCATCGTCATGAAGATTTACACACGTCCCGTCATGTTTTAGTCATCAGAGAGACACGTTTAGCTCGTCATCGTCATGAAGATTTACACACGTCCCGTCATGTTTTAGTCATCAGAGAGACACGTTTAGCTCGTCATCGTCATGAAGATTTACACACGTCCCGTCATGTTTTAGTCATCAGAGAGACACGTTTAGCTCGTCATCGTCATGAAGATTTACACACGTCCCGTCATGTTTTAGTCATCAGAGAGACACGTTTAGCTCGTCATCGTCATGAAGATTTACACACGTCCCGTCATGTTTTAAGTCATCAGAGAGACACGTTTAGCTCGTCATCGTCATGAAGATTTACACACGTCCCGTCATGTTTTAGTCATCAGAGAGACACGTTTAGCTCGTCATCGTCATGAAGATTTACACACGTCCCGTCATGTTTTAGTCATCAGAGAGACACGTTTAGCTCGTCATCGTCATGAAGATTTACACACGTCCGTCATGTTTAAGTCATCAGAGAGACACGTTTAGCTCGTCATCGTCATGAAGATTTACACACGTCCCGTCATGTTTTAGTCATCAGAGAGACACGTTTAGCTCGTCATCGTCATGAAGATTTACACACGTCTGTCATGTTTTAGTCATCAGAGAGACACGTTTAGCTCGTCATCGTCATGAAGATTTACACACGTCCCGTCATGTTTAAGTCATCAGAGAGACACGTTTAGCTCGTCATCGTCATGAAGATTTACACACGTCCCGTCATGTTTTAGTCATCAGAGAGACACGTTTAGCTCGTCATCGTCATGAAGATTTACACACGTCCCGTCATGTTTTAGTCATCAGAGAGACACGTTTAGCTCGTCATCGTCATGAAGATTTACACACGTCCCGTCATGTTTTAGTCATCAGAGAGACACGTTTAGCTCGTCATCGTCATGAAGATTTACACACGTCCGTCATGTTTTAGTCATCAGAGAGACACGTTTAGCTCGTCATCGTCATGAAGATTTACACACGTCCCGTCATGTTTTAGTCATCAGAGAGACACGTTTAGCTCGTCATCGTCATGAAGATTTACACACGTCCCGTCATGTTTAAGTCATCAGAGAGACACGTTTAGCTCGTCATCGTCATGAAGATTTACACACGTCCCGTCATGTTTTAGTCATCAGAGAGACACGTTTAGCTCGTCATCGTCATGAAGATTTACACACGTCCTGTCATGTTTTAGTCATCAGAGAGACACGTTTAGCTCGTCATCGTCATGAAGATTTACACACGTCCCGTCATGTTTTAGTCATCAGAGAGACACGTTTAGCTCGTCATCGTCATGAAGATTTACACACGTCCCGTCATGTTTAAGTCATCAGAGAGACACGTTTAGCTCGTCATCGTCATGAAGATTTACACACGTCCCGTCATGTTTAAGTCATCAGAGAGACACGTTTAGCTCGTCATCGTCATGAAGATTTACACATGTCTGTCATGTTTTAGTCATCAGAGAGACACGTTTAGCTCGTCATCGTCATGAAGATTTACACACGTCCCGTCATGTTTTAGTCATCAGAGAGACACGTTTAGCTCGTCATCGTCATGAAGATTTACACACGTCCCGTCATGTTTTAGTCATCAGAGAGACACGTTTAGCTCGTCATCGTGTCGTCATCGCCATGAAGAAAAGGCGTCAACGAAATGACTTCGTCATCGTCATCGTTAACGAAAACAACACTGTGATCATGAAATGAATGAAAAACATTTTATTTATCCCAGAAGGGAAATTCCACAATGAAAAAAAGCTCTTTTTTTCATGATGATGATGATGATGATTATTATGAGTGTGATGATGATGATGATGATGATTATTATGAGTGTGATGATGATGATGATGATTATTATGAGTATGATGATGATGATGATGTAGATGATTATTATGAGGATGATGATGATGATGATTATTATGAGTATGATGATGATGATGATGATGATGTAGATGATTATTATGAGGATGATGATGATGATGATTATTATGAGTATGATGATGATGATGATGATTATTATGAGTATGATGATGATGATGATGATGATGTAGATGATTATTATGAGGATGATGATGATGATGATTATTATGAGTATGATGATGATGATGATGATTATTATGAGTATGATGATGATGATGATGAGTATGATGATGATGATGATGATGATGAGTATGATGATGATGATGATGATTATTATGAGTATGATGATGATGATGATGATGAGTATGATGATGATGATGATGATTATTATGAGTGTGATGATGATGATGATGATTATTATGAGTATGATGATGATGATGATGATGAGTATGATGATGATGATGATGATTATTATGAGTGTGATGATGATGATGATGATTATTATGAGTATGATGATGATGATGATGATGAGTATGATGATGATGATGATGATTATTATGAGTGTGATGATGATGATGATGATTATTATGAGTATGATGATGATGATGATGATGTAGATGATTATTATGAGGATGAGGATGATGATGTAGATGATTATTATGAGGATGATGATGATGATGATTATTATGAGTATGATGATGATGATGATGATGAGTATGATGATGATGATGTAGATGATTATTATGAGTATGATGATGATGATGATGATGTAGATGATTATTATGAGGATGAGGATGATGATGATGAGATGATTATTATGAGGATGATGATGATGATGATTATTATGAGTATGATGATGATGATGATGATGAGTATGATGATGATGATGTAGATGATTATTATGAGTATGATGATGATGATGATGATGTAGATGATTATTATGAGGATGAGGATGATGATGTAGATGATTATTATGAGGATGATGAGATGATGATGTAGATGATTATTATGAGTATGATGATGATGATGATGATGAGTATGATGATGATGATGTAGATGATTATTATGAGTATGATGATGATGATGATGATGAGTATGATGATGATGATGAGTATGATGATGATGATGATGATGATTATTATGAGTATGATGATGATGATGATGATGTAGATGATTGATGATGAGGATGAGGATGATGATGTAGATGATTATTATGAGGATGATGATGATGATGATTATTATGGTATGATGATGATGATGATGATGATTATTACGAGTATGATGATGATGATGATGATGAGTATGATGATGATGATGAGATGATTATTATGAGTATGATGATGATGATGATGATGAGTATGATGATGATGATGATGATGATGATGATGTAGATGATTATTATGAGCATGATGATGATGATGATGATGTAGATGATTATTGATGATGATGATGATGATGAGTATGATGATGATGATGATGATGATGATGATGTAGATGATTATTATAAGTATGATGATGATGATGATTATGATGAGTATGATGATGATGATTATTATGAGTATGATGATGATGATGTTGATGATTATTATGAGTATGATGATGATGATGATGATAGATGATTATTATGAGTATGATGATGATGATGATGATGATGATTATTATGAGTTGATGATGATGATGATGATGATTTGTGTCTCCTGCAGGCCATGAGGTTTCCTCCTAAAGCCTACAACAAAGACCTGGAGTCTGCAGAGGTAGGATGAGGCGATGGGGGGGGGGGCTTTGTGGGGGGGGGGGCTCTGTTACCTGCAGCTGCTGACCAATCACGTTTCCTCTGTGTGTTGCCTTCAGGAGCGTCGGGAACGCGAACAGCAGGATCTGGAGTTCGCCAAAGAAATGGCGGAAGACGACGACGACAGTTTCCCATGAGCCTCTGCTCCACACCCACTTCCTGTGCTGCACAGGAAGTGGGTCTACGTTATTACCCACAATCCCCTGTTCTCTTGTTCCTGCGGTGACGTTGCAGCTCTGAACGCTGCTGTTTGTTTGTGAGACAAATAAAAGTGTTTTTGTTTACACCGTTGTTTATGTGCAGCCACTTCTCCACAGGGAAACCAGCTGTACGGGTACTACTACTACTGCTAGTACTACTACTGCTAGTACTAGCAGTAGTACTAGTAGTACTACTGCTAGTACTAGTACTACTAGCAGTAGTACTAGTACTACTGCTAGTACTACTAGTACTACTGCTAGTACTAGTACTACTAGCAGTAGTACTAGTACTAGCAGTACTGCTAGTACTACTACTAGCAGTACTGCTAGTACTAGTACTAGCAGTACTACTGCTAGTACTAGTACTACTACTACCCGTAGTCTGCAGGTACCATTCATCATACGCAGCAACGTAAACTTGTAGAGATGAATTTGCTGGACAGGTAGCGTCACCATGGAGACGAGTTTTTGTACCTTATCAAGCTGTATGAGTTAATAAAGTACAATTAAACCAATTAAAGATGATGAATAAAAGTCAATAAAATAGAGATTATGACAACAATCAAAGATGCTAATAATAAATGAATAATTATTATAGAAATATTAGGCCAAACACATATATAATTATACATATAATTATTACTATGATTATTATGAAAATCATAATATAATAACTATAATTATACTACTGTTTAGAAGTACTGCTATTTATAGTTATTGTACAAGCTACACACATGTTTCAATGCTGCAGGTACCCTTAGGGTTGGAATGGTACAAATGTGTACTTTATATTACTTTGGAGCCTTTTTCATAGTATATAGGTACTTGTACTAGTTATATACTAGTGTGTACTTCATGTACACACTAACTCCGTTGGGGGGTGAAGCACAGATGTGAGGCGACCTGCAGAGGGGGGGGGAGATCTGACGGTGCAGGTGAGTCTGGACACCTGCACATGCGCTGTCAGACCCGGCGGGTCCGGTTCTGCAGAACGCGGGGGGGGGGGCGCGGAGAGCCTTCACCAGCTCCTCCGTGCACGCCGACACGCACAGCTTTTATCAGGATGTTCCACATGTGGATGACAGCTTCTCGCCCCCTGGAGACCCCCCCCCCCCCCCCTTTCTGGCCTGAGACGGCGTCGGTACGATCAGAACAGCGCGGCCGGGATCCTGATGAGGGTCCGACCACGTCACACCCCCCCCCCCCCCCCCCTCGGACAAGGTCTCCCCCCTCACCCATCACGGCTATTGGAGATTTCATTTGGGCCCTGTCCCAACACCCCCACTTCCACCCTTGCGCCCCTAGAATGCGCGCTCCCGTTGGGGGGTTAAAGTACGTCCCGGTTCTCCAGGGCTGCACGAGGGCGGAAGTCCGTCACGCCCCCCCTCTGCGCCTTCAATCCACACGTCAGTGAAGTCCGCATCCATGCAGACTTCACCGAAGCATATTACCCATAATTCACTGCTGCATGTGACGTTTCGAACCATAGACAACGATAGACCCATAGGCCCCGTCCCAGTACCCCCCCTAAACCCTACACCCCTGTATGAAGTGCACATTAAGGGCTGGATGTGCAGGTTCGTGCGGGAAAAAGGCAGAACTGGGACAGTGATGTTCCTCCATTTTGCACCGCGTCATTTCATGTCATTGCTGCCAAACTCAGCTTCATCTCTGTTCCTGGTGAAGAGGCGTCATTTTTAAACATAAACTGAATAAAGTTAATTTCATCTGTTCTTGTAAAATAGATGTTATGAAATCCACACACGTTTGATTAATAAATAAATGAATTACTGAACTAATTTCTGTAAGATGTCTGTAGAATTTCACCAGTACAGCTTAAATAACTGTTTCATCCTAAACAAATGTATAATAATGATTAAATTGTTGCTCTGTGACTGTTATCGTTAGCATAGAATGTCCATAAATGTCCACATGTCCATAAAATGTCCACATGTCCATAAAGACATGTACAAGTTCTTTGAGTTACATTGGAAACTGAGACCTGTATTAATCACATTAGTTGTAAGGCTCACAGAAGGACGGCTGCATAATTATTTTTATCCTTAATTTCATTGTAAATAGATGATTTGGTATTGTATACTTATTTAGTTTTTGCTTTTTTCCATTAAAATGTTTGCTTAGTTTTGTATTTTAATTTAGTTAACCTGTTTTTGTTGATTGTATGTTCAAAATTTATGTTGATCTGGATCCCAGGAAGAATAATCTTCACTGGTAAACTAAACTAAACTAAACTAAACTAAACTAAACTAAACTATGTCAGTAAACAGGTTTCCCTTGTTAAAGACGCTGCGTCTCACTGGACTTACCTGTAAATAAAGTTTTTAAATAAAAAATTAAATTAGCTACTTTGATCAGTAAACTGATAACTTTCATTATTCAAATGCTTTGAATTTTAATATTAAAGTATATTTGGAAGTAACAGGACAAACTTCAGTAATTATTTCACCTGCAGCATAAAAGATTAAATATTTACATGTTTACATCTGAAATTACATTTTTTACACTACAGGCAGGAACTCATCACCAAATATGGTCATGTTCCGCCTTTATGGTTCACAACGTCACATGCAGCAGTGAATTATGGGTAATATGCTTCGGTGAAGTCTGCATGGATGCGGACTTCACTGACGTGTGGATTGAGGGCGCAGAGGGGGGGCGTGACGGACTCCCGTCCTCGAGCAGCCCTGGAGAACCGGGACGTACTTCTACCCATAGACATGGATAGACCCGCATTCGCGGGTTTGAGACGTGCCGACAGAGCGGCCATCTTGGGACAGAGCGGCCATCTTGGGACAGAGCGGCCATCTTGGGTCAGAGCGGCCATCTTGGGTCAGACCAGGCTGCCGTCAGAGTGAATGCGTGCCTGTTGAGGAAAGTGGTATTTCTCATGTTCAGACCTGCTGAACCCAGAGAATTTTCAGCCGATTTCTAGATAAATGGACTGACTGAAGATGCCATCCTTTTACGGGCTGCACAGGACTATTTGACTGAATTAAAAGATTGCATAACTTTATATATCACATTTTGTTTATGTACTGACAGTAGCAAACCTGCAAAGCATCTCCACTTTTCTTCAAATAGAGGAATATAAACCAGATCTTGCGTGATTATATACGTTGTGTGTGTGTGTGTGTGTGTGTGTGTATGTGTGTATATATATATATATATATACACACATACACACACACACATATATATATAGGGTTCAGGTTCGCTGTAGGACGGAGAGATACAAAAATTCATTCCTGCCAGCAGCCATCACCTTAAAGAACAAGGCTGACTGACTTATTATTGTTATATCATTTCATATAAATGTTGTATTAATTAAAAAAAAAAAAAGTGAGCTTTTCCAAATGCTGAATTTCCCTTCTGGGATGAATAAAGTATTTTTCATATATATATATATATATATATATATATATATATATATATATATATATATTGTGTGTGTTTTTTTTATTCTTTTATTGTGTTATTAAAACACTATAAGCCTGACACAACAATAAAATGTAATTAATTAATAAATCAGTTAATGATCAAGTAATTCATTCACATTTATTAATAATTCATTCATAATGTGTTAATTAATCCATTGATTATTAATTTATTGAGTTACTAGTTAATATATTAATATTCATTAATAATATTCACTTATTAATTAAGAATTGATGAATTAATCACTCACTCATTTATTCTAAACTTTGTTAAGAATGTACACTGAATACATAGTAATACAAAAGAGTATGGGCATTACAAAGGGAAAAGGAAAGAAAAAGTAAATAAATAAAATCCAGTGTCAGAACTTTGCATAAAAGTGATTCCAGAACTCTGAATCCAGTTTGAATCAAGTGAATAAAGTTTGACTTTGTTCACTTGAGTTTCAATTGTTTTTGTTCTAAATAAATAAATGTTTTCCAAATAAAGTTTTTTTTTCCAGTTTGTCTTGGTTATTAAAATGGTAGAGTCATTTAAGTGTTCATTGTGAAATTTTATTCTATTTTTGAGTTGTCTTACATGTGATTAATCTGAGATCTGAGGATCCTTCATTCATTCTGACAGCAGCCGTCTGACCCAAGATGGCCGCCCGATAGGCACGTCAGCCTGGCGGCCAGCAGCGTCCAATGGGGTGTCTACGTATATGATGTCTATGTTTTGAACCATAAAGGCGGAACATGACCATATTTGGTGATGAGTTCCTGCCTGTAGTGTAAAAAATGTAATTTCAGATGTAAACATGTAAATATTTAATCTTTTGTGCTGCAGGTGAAATAATTACTGAAGTTTGTCCTGTTACTTCCAAATATACTTTGAATATTAAAATTCAAAGCATTTGAATAATGAAAGTTATCAGTTTACTGATAAAAGAAGCTAAATTAATTTATTATTCAAAAACTTTATTTACAGGTAAGTCCAGTGAGACGCAGCGTCTTTAACAAGGGAGACCTGTTTACCTGACATAGTTTAGTTTAGTTTAGTTTAGTTTAGTTTAGTTTAGTTTAGTTTAGTTTAGTTTAGTTTAGTTTAGTTTAGTTTACCAGTGAAGATTATTCTTCCTGGGATCCAGATCAACATAAATTTTGAACATACAATCAACAAAAACAGGTTAACTAAATTAAAATACAATACTAAGCAAACATTTTAATGGAAAAAAGCAAAAACTAAATAAGTACACGATACCAAAGCATCTATTTACAATGAAATTAAGGATAAAAATAATTATGTAGCCGTCCTTCTGTGAGCCTTACAACTCGTGATTAATACAGGTCTCAGTTCCCAATGTAACTCAAAGAACTTATACATGTCTTTATGGACATGTGGACATTTATGGACATTCTATGCTAACGATAACAGTCACAGAGCAACAATTTAATCATTGTTATACATTTGTTTAGAATGTAACAGTTATTTAAGCTGTACTGGTGAAATTTTACAGACATCTTACATAAATTAGTTCAGTAATTCATTTATTTATTTATCAAACGTGTGGATTCATAACATCTATTTTAAAAGAACAGATGAAATGAACTTTATTCAGTTTATGTTTAAAAAATGACGTTTCTTCACCAGGAACAGAGATGAAGCTGAGTTTGGAAGCAATGACATGAAATGACGCGGTTCAAAATGGAGGAAAAATCACTGTCCCAGTTCTGCCTTTTTCCCGCACGAACCTGCACATCCAACCCTTAATGTGCACTTCATACAGGGGTGTAGGGTTTAGGGGGGTACTGGGACGGGGCCTCGCTAACAGCTCACATCTGATCTGGATGTGAGCTGCAGGCTGCTGGAATGAACGAACAGCACTGGTTTCATATATAGGGGAGGGGGGGTAATGTGAGACACCCGCTATTTCTCAGCAAATAAACACATTTGTGGTCAGGTGACCAGCATGTTTTCAAGCCCCTCCCATTACCTGCTTACCAGGAAGGAGAAGTTGTGCTGGTGCTATGCTAAGTATGTTTTTTTCACAAAAATGTGTTTTTTCATGTAAAAGTAAATTTTCTGACCGTGAACTTTATCAACTGTTGTATCAAAACAAATTGATTCAGGTAGAAAAACTTCTATCAAGCATGTTGATGAACCTCTAACATGTAAAACCATGTTACTTGATGCTGGTTAAAGATCAGCCGGAACTGCGAGATATGTTGTTTTTTCTAAAAAAGTGGCTGTGGGGTAAAGTGAGACAAATGCTGTGGGGTAAAGTGAGACAAATGCTGTGAGGTAAAGTGAGACAAATGCTGTGGGGTAAAGTGAGACAAATGCTGTGGGCTAAAGTGAGACGAATGCTGTGAGGTAAAGTGAGACAAATGCTGTGGGGTAAAGTGAGACGAATGCTGTGGGGTAAAGTGAGACGAATGCTGTGGGGTAAAGTGAGACAAATGCTGTGGGGTAAAGTGAGACAAATGCTGTGGGGTAAAGTGAGACAAATGTTGTGGGCTAAAGTGAGACAAATGCTGTGGGCTAAAGTGAGACAAATGCTGTGGGGTAAAGTGAGACAAATGCTGTGAGGTAAAGTGAGACAAATGCTGTGGGGTAAAGTGAGACAAATGCTGTGGGGTAAAGTGAGACTAATGCTGTGGGGTAAAGTGAGACAAATGCTGTGGGGTAAAGTGAGACAAATGCTGTGGGGTAAAGTGAGACTAATGCTGTGGGGTAAACTGAGACAAATGCTGTGGGGTAAAGTGAGACGAATGCTGTGGGCTAAAGTGAGACAAATGCTGTGGGGGTAAAGTGAGACAAATGCTGTGGGCTAAAGTGAGACAAATGTTGTGGGCTAAAGTGAGACAAATGCTGTGGGGTAAAGTGAGACAAATGTTGTGGGCTAAAGTGAGACAAATGCTGTGGGGTAAAGTGAGACAAATGCTGTGGGCTAAAGTGAGACAAATGCTGTGGGGTAAACTGAGACAAATGCTGTGGGGTAAAGCTGTGGGTGAGACAAATGCTGTGGGCTAAAGTGAGACAAATGCTGTGGGTAAAGTGAGACAAATGCTGTGGGGTAAAGTGAGACAAATGCTGTGGGGTAAACTGAGACAAATGCTGTGGGGTAAAGTGAGACTAATGCTGTGGGGTAAAGTGAGACAAATGCTGTGGGCTAAAGTGAGACAAATGCTGTGGGGTAAAGTGAGACAAATGCTGTGGGGTAAAGTGAGACTAATGCTGTGGGGTAAACTGAGACAAATGCTGTGGGGTAAAGTGAGACGAATGCTGTGGGCTAAAGTGAGACAAATGCTGTGGGGTAAAGTGAGACAAATGTTGTGGGCTAAAGTGAGACAAATGCTGTGGGCTAAAGTGAGACAAATGCTGTGGGGTAAAGTGAGACAAATGCTGTGGGCTAAAGTGAGACAAATGCTGTGGGGTAAAGTGAGACAAATGCTGTGGGCTAAAGTGAGACTAATGTTGTGGGCTAAAGTGAGACAAATGCTGTGGGCTAAAGTGAGACAAATGCTGTGGGCTAAAGTGAGACAAATGCTGTGGGGTAAAGTGAGACAAATGCTGTGGGCTAAAGTGAGACAAATGCTGTGGGGTAAACTGAGACAAATGCTGTGGGGTAAACTGAGACAGATGCTGTGGGCTAAAGTGAGACAAATGCTGTGGGCTAAAGTGAGACAAATGCTGTGGGGTAAACTGAGACAAATGTTGTGGGGTAAAGTGAGACAAATGCTGTGGGGTAAAGTGAGACACTGTCTTAAAGCACGAAGCACAAGTTTAGTTTAGTCTTTAACATGTTTTTGTGTAATATTACGTCACATATGTTTTATTTTAGAGTCCCCGGCTCTTCTAACAGGTTCTGATGGTACCATGCTGTGACCCAGAGGCTGCGTACCAGCTGGTTCTGATTGTCCTTTGTCCTCGTCCCACACTGTGAATGTGAATAGTCACCGATTATTTTGACTAATCGGATGGTACAAAAATTGTAGCATATTTACAGAACCAGTCAAAAGTTTGAAACGTTCTCATTAAATCTGATGGAAAAATAGGTTCAAGCTTCTCTGGTCGTGTTTATGTTCATTTATGTCAATATACAATTCTAGAAGCTGACAGACAGAAAAAACGAGGCAGCAGAAGGTACAGCAGCAATTTTTAGAGGAAAAACAAAGCTTATAATCATTAGATGATCTGTCGATTATTAAATTAGTCACCAACTATTTTAATAGTCGACGATTAGTTGATTAGTCGATTTATCATGGCAGCCCTACTTTGGAAAAATAAAGTGTTTGAAAATTTTGCTTATTTTACCAAAATCCCCATGATTCTGTTCCTTCCTGACAGTAGTTTGGAACGTGCGGTTTTCAGTCCAGCTGTAATTGTTAAAAATGGGTGTTATGGTAGTTTTAAAGTGGAAAATGTGGGAGGATCAGCTTCCCCACTACTGGTTCACTTTACCCCACTGATTTTTCGTGTTTGTCTCACTTTACCCCCGAGGCTGGGCTAAAGTAAGACACGAGACCACTTTTTTTAAAACAATCATATTTTCATTGCCCTTTGTCCTAAAAACATTCTGATCATTTCCATAACTACAAAACATCCTGAGTTAATGGGAAATATGAAAATTTTGATATATCATTTTGTCTTGGCAAGAGGGGAACAAATGTAAAAACTGTATCACATTACCCCGCTCTCCCCTACATGTATATATAACTGTATAGGTATATATACATGGAATATATATATTACATGGAGCAGGTATTAACTGTTCACTGATTTGTATTCTGGTAAGTGTTCCAGGTTGTGTTTGTGTGAACAGGATATGTTCACTGGTGTATCTATAAGTGTTCACAGTGTTGCTTCGTGGAACAGGAACTGTTCACTGGTGTTCTGGTAAGTGTTCCAGGTTGCTTCGTGGAACAGGAACTGTTCACTGGTGTTCTGGTAAGTGTTCCAGGTTGCTTCGTGGAACAGGAACTGTTCACTGGTGTTCTGGTAAGTGTTCCAGGTTGCTTCGTGGAACAGGAACTGTTCACTGGTGTTCTGGTAAGTGTTCCAGGTTGCTTCGTGGAACAGGAACTGTTTACTGGTGTTCTGGTAAGTGTTCCAGGTTGCTTCGTGGAACAGGAACTGTTCACTGATGTTCTGGTAAGTGTTCCAGGTTGCTTCGTGGAACAGGAACTGTTCGCTGGTGTTCTGGTAAGTGTTCCAGGTTGCTTCGTGGAACAGGAACTGTTCACTGGTGTTCTGGTAAGTGTTCCAGGTTGCTTCGTGGAACAGGAACTGTTCGCTGGTGTTCTGGTAAGTGTTCCAGGTTGCTTCGTGGAACAGGAACTGTTCGCTGGTGTTCTGGTAAGTGTTCCAGGTTACTTCGTGGAACAGGAACTGTTCACTGGTGTTCTGGTAAGTGTTCCAGGTTGCTTCGTGGAACAGGAACTGTTCACTGGTGTTCTGGTAAGTGTTCCAGGTTGCTTCGTGGAACAGGAACTGTTTACTGGTGTTCTGGTAAGTGTTCCAGGTTGCTTCGTGGAACAGGAACTGTTCGCTGGTGTTCTGGTAAGTGTTCCAGGTTACTTCGTGGAACAGGAACTGTTCACTGGTGTTCTGGTAAGTGTTCCAGGTTGCTTCGTGGAACAGGAACTGTTCGCTGGTGTTCTGGTAAGTGTTCCAGGTTACTTCGTGGAACAGGAACTGTTCACTGGGTGTTCTGGTAAGTGTTCCAGGTTGCTTCGTGGAACAGGAACTGTTCACTGGTGTTCTGGTAAGTGTTCCAGGTTGCTTCGTGGAACAGGAACTGTTCGCTGGTGTTCTGGTAAGTGTTCCAGGTTACTTCGTGGAACAGGAACTAATTACTGGTGTTCTGGTAAGTGTTCCAGGTTGCTTCGTGGAACAGGAACTGTTCACTGGTGTTCTGGTAAGTGTTCCAGGTTGCTTCGTGGAACAGGAACTGTGTACTGGTGTTCTGGTAAGTTTTCCAGGTTGCTTCGTGGAACAGGAACTGTGTACTGGTGTTCTGGTAAGTGTTCCAGGTTGCTTCGTGGAACAGGAACTGTTCACTGGTGTTCTGGTAAGTGTTCCAGGTTGCTTCGTGGAACAGGAACTGTTCACTGGTGTTCTGGTAAGTGTTCCAGGTTGCTTCGTGGAACAGGAACTGTTCACTGGTGTTCTTGTAAGTGTTCCAGGTTGCTTCGTGGAACAGGAACTGTTCACTGGTGTTCTGGTAAGTGTTCCAGGTTGCTTCGTGGAACAGGAACTGTTTACTGGTGTTCTGGTAAGTGTTCCAGGTTGCTTCGTGGAACAGGAACTGTTTACTGGTGTTCTGGTAAGTGTTCCAGGTTGCTTCGTGGAACAGGAACTGTTTACTGGTGTTCTGGTAAGTGTTCCAGGTTGCTTCGTGGAACAAGAACTGTTCGCTGGTGTTCTGGTAAGTGTTCCAGGTTGCTTCGTGGAACAGGAACTGTTTTCTGGTGTTCTGGTAAGTGTTCCAGGTTGCTTCGTGGAACAGGAACTGTTCGCTGGTGTTCTGGTAAGTGTTCCAGGTTGCTTCGTGGAACAGGAACTGTTTACTGGTGTTCTGGTAAGTGTTCCAGGTTGCTTCGTGGAACAGGAACTGTTCACTGGTGTTCTGGTAAGTGTTCCAGGTTGCTTCGTGGAACAGGAACTGTTCGCTGGTGTTCTGGTAAGTGTTCCAGGTTGCTTCGTGGAACAGGAACTGTTCGCTGGTGTTCTGGTAAGTGTTCCAGGTTGCTTCGTGGAACAGGAACTGTTCACTGGTGTTCTGGTAAGTGTTCCAGGTTGCTTCGTGGAACAGGAACTGTTCACTGGTGTTCTGGTAAGTGTTCCAGGTTGCTTCGTGGAACAGGAACTGTTTACTGGTGTTCTGGTAAGTGTTCCAGGTTGCTTCGTGGAACAGGAACTGTTCACTGGTGTTCTGGTAAGTGTTCCAGGTTGCTTCGTGGAACAGGAACTGTTTACTGGTGTTCTGGTAAGTGTTCCAGGTTGCTTCGTGGAACAGGAACTGTTTACTGGTGTTCTGGTAAGTGTTCCAGGTTGCTCCGTGGAACAGGAACTGTTTACTGATGTTCTGGTAAGTGTTCCAGGTTGCTTCGTGGAACAGGAACTGTTCACTGGTGTTCTGGTAAGTGTTCCAGGTTGCTTCGTGGAACAGGAACTGTTCACTGGTGTTCTGGTAAGTGTTCCAGGTTGCTTCGTGGAACAGGAACTGTTCGCTGGTGTTCTGGTAAGTGTTCCAGGTTGCTTCGTGGAACAGGAACTGTTTACTGATGTTCTGGTAAGTGTTCCAGGTTGCTTCGTGGAACAGGAACTGTTCACTGGTGTTCTGGTAAGTGTTCCAGGTTGCTTCGTGGAACAGGAACTGTTCACTGGTGTTCTGGTAAGTGTTCCAGGTTGCTTCGTGGAACAGGAACTGTTCACTGGTGTTCTGGTAAGTGTTCCAGGTTGCTTCGTGGAACAGGAACTGTTCGCCGGTGTTCTGGTAAGTGTTCCAGGTTGCTTCGTGGAACAGGAACTGTTTTCTGGTGTTCTGGTAAGTGTTCCAGGTTGCTTCGTGGAACAGGAACTGTTCACCGGTGTTCTGGTAAGTGTTCCAGGTTGCTTCGTGGAACAGGAACTGTTCGCTGGTGTTCTGGTAAGTGTTCCAGGTTGCTTCGTGGAACAGGAACTGTTCACCGGTGTTCTGGTAAGTGTTCCAGGTTGCTTCGTGGAACAGGAACTGTTTACTGGTGTTCTGGTAAGTGTTCCAGGTTGCTTCGTGGAACAGGAACTGTTCGCTGGTGTTCTGGTAAGTGTTCCAGGTTGCTTCGTGGAACAGGAACTGTTCACCGGTGTTCTGGTAAGTGTTCCAGGTTGCTTCGTGGAACAGGAACTGTTTACTGGTGTTCTGGTAAGTGTTCCAGGTTGCTTCGTGGAACAGGAACTGTTCGCTGGTGTTCTGGTAAGTGTTCCAGGTTGCTTCGTGGAACAGGAACTGTTCGCTGGTGTTCTGGTAAGTGTTCCAGGTTGCTTCGTGGAACAGGAACTGTTCACTGGTGTTCTGGTAAGTGTTCCAGGTTGCTTCGTGGAACAGGAACTGTTCACTGGTGTTCTGGTAAGTGTTCCAGGTTGCTTCGTGGAACAGGAACTGTTTACTGGTGTTCTGGTAAGTGTTCCAGGTTGCTTCGTGGAACAGGAACTGTTTACTGGTGTTCTGGTAAGTGTTCCAGGTTGCTTCGTGGAACAGGAACTGTTCACTGGTGTTCTGGTAAGTGTTCCAGGTTGCTTCGTGGAACAGGAACTGTTCACTGATGTTCTGGTAAGTGCTCCAGGTTGCTTCGTGGAACAGGAACTGTTCGCTGATGTTCTGGTAAGTGTTCCAGGTTGCTTCGTGGAACAGGAACTGTTCGCTGGTGTTCTGGTAAGTGTTCCAGGTTGCTTCGTGGAACAGGAACTGTTCACTGATGTTCTGGTAAGTGTTCCAGGTTGCTTCGTGGAACAGGAACTGTTCACTGGTGTTCTGGTAAGTGTTCCAGGTTGCTTCGTGGAACAGGAACTGTTCACTGGTGTTCTGGTAAGTGTTCCAGGTTGCTTCGTGGAACAGGAACTGTTCACTGATGTTCTGGTAAGTGTTCCAGGTTGCTTCGTGGAACAGGAACTGTTCGCTGGTGTTCTGGTAAGTGTTCCAGGTTGCTTCGTGGAACAGGAACTGTTCGCTGGTGTTCTGGTAAGTGTTCCAGGTTGCTTCGTGGAACAGGAACTGTTCACTGGTGTTCTGGTAAGTGTTCCAGGTTGCTTCGTGGAACAGGAACTGTTTACTGGTGTTCTGGTAAGTGTTCCAGGTTGCTTCGTGGAACAGGAACTGTTCACTGGTGTTCTGGGTAAGTGTTCCAGGTTGCTTCGTGGAACAGGAACTGTTTACTGATGTTCTGGTAAGTGTTCCAGGTTGCTTCGTGGAACAGGAACTGTTTACTGGTGTTCTGGTAAGTGTTCCAGGTTGCTTCGTGGAACAGGAACTGTTCACTGGTGTTCTGGTAAGTGTTCCAGGTTGCTTCGTGGAACAGGAACTGTTCACTGGTGTTCTGGTAAGTGTTCCAGGTTGCTTCGTGGAACAGGAACTGTTTACCGGTGTTCTGGTAAGTGTTCCAGGTTGCTTCGTGGAACAGGAACTGTTCGCCGGTGTTCTGGTAAGTGTTCCAGGTTGCTTCGTGGAACAGGAACTGTTCGCTGATGTTCTGGTTAGTGTTCCAGGTTGCTTCGTGGAACAGGAACTGTTCACTGGTGTTCTGGTAAGTGTTCCAGAGTTGCTTCGCGGAACAGGAACTGTTCGCTGGTGTTCTGGTAAGTGTTCCAGGTTGCTTCGTGGAACAGGAACTGTTCACTGGTGTTCTGGTAAGTGTTCCAGGTTGCTTCGTGGAACAGGAACTGTTCACTGGTGTTCTGGTAAGTGTTCCAGGTTGCTTCGTGGAACAGGAACTGTTCACTGGTGTTCTGGTAAGTGTTCCAGGTTGCTTCGTGGAACAGGAACTGTTCACTGGTGTTCTGGTAAGTGTTCCAGGTTGCTTCGTGGAACAGGAACTGTTCACTGGTGTTCTGGTAAGTGTTCCAGGTTGCTTCGTGGAACAGGAACTGTTCACTGGTGTTCTGGTAAGTGTTCCAGGTTGCTTCGTGGAACAGGAACTGTTCACTGGTGTCTGGTAAGTGTTCCAGGTTGCTTCGTGGAACAGGAACTGTTTACTGGTGTTCTGGTAAGTGTTCCAGGTTGCTTCGTGGAACAGGAACTGTTTACTGGTGTTCTGGTAAGTGTTCCAGGTTGCTTCGTGGAACAGGAACTGTTTACTGGTGTTCTGGTAAGTGTTCCAGGTTGCTTCGTGGAACAGGAACTGTTTACTGGTGTTCTGGTAAGTGTTCCAGGTTGCTTCGTGGAACAGGAACTGTTTACTGGTGTTCTGGTAAGTGTTCCAGGTTGCTTCGTGGAACAGGAACTGTTCGCTGGTGTTCTGGTAAGTGTTCCAGGTTGCTTCGTGGAGCCTGTTTCCAGGACTAAATCCTCCAGCAGAGCCACGATGCTCACAGAGACTGAACAGCATCTCCTGCTCATCTCTGAAAAAAGAGCTGGCAGAGAAACCGGACTCTGATGAAATAATAGATGCGTTTAAGGCCACGCCGCTGTCTTTAAACTTTAAACTGAGAGCTGCAGCTTGACGTGTTCAGGTGGTCAAACAGCTGCTGATCGTGCGTAATGTGGATACTTTTGGCTCTATGAGAGTGTATGAGTACACACGGGACGGAGTATTAGGCAGCGCTGAGAGTTCGTGTGTTTTGTCTTCACTGTCTGCAGGCGATCAGAAAACAGGCGCAAACAGCAGGATTACAATGAGGATGTAGCTGCTGTTGCTATGCCATGGAATGCTGGAGATCGTGTGGTAAACGCAAAATGACGTTACACCCGGTGTAGACAGATATGTGGCAGAGGTAAATACAACAGAGAGTATAAAATAAGTATCAGCATTATCACGCTTCGTGTTCCGGTTTCCAAAACTGGCCGAGTTTGTGCATTTCCACTTCGGGCCAGTTCAACAACAGCTGAATCATTAAACAGTAAACAAGAAACAAGAAACAGCGCAACCCTGCTGAAATTTTCACGGATTCCCGACTGAAGTGATACGAAGGAAGAAGTGGATCAAAGCGATTCGCCGGGATGAAGGGACGAACTTTATGATAAAACAAGATGGCATGTTTGTGTGTAGCCGGTGAGACGACACTACAGCTAGCATTAGCAGACTAGCATTAGCAGACTAGCATTAGCTGACGTGCCTAACTTTGTGTGTCTGAAAACACACAAGCATCTGAAAATTGGGTCTGTACCATCCCGAAAGGAGACCGCTTATAAAGTCTCCGAACTTTATGATAAAGTTGTCAGCTAATGCTAGCCTGCTAATGCTAGCCTGCTAATGCTAGCCTGCTAACACTAGCTGTGGTGTCGTCTCACTGGCTACAAACAAACATGGCATCTTATTATAAAGTTCATCCCTTCATCCCGGCGAATTGCTTTGATCCACTTCTTCCTTCGTATCACTTCAGTCGGGAATCCGTGAAAACGTCAGCAGCGTGGCGTTGTTTATTGTTTATTGTTTATTGTTTATTAGATTCAGCTGTTGTTGAACTGGCCCAAGTTCAATTTATTGATAGAGCACGCTAACAACATCCTTTTGGAGCCCGAGGTGCTGAAGAACTCAACCTAACGGCAGGTTACTGAAAAGAAGTCCTAAAAGATCAAATGAAGGGGGGGGGGGGTTCTGATGGGAAGTTCTGGGTTAAGGACGCGTTCACGAAGCTTTCTGATCGGAATCAGAGTCCGTTTGCTCGGAAAGTCGCTTCGTTTCGGGGGGTGTGAATGCGCAAACAGACTCTGATCCGGAACAAACAAGCGGACTCGGTCCGCCTGCAAACGCAGGTCTCGGTCCGATACAAGTGAACCAAAGACAGGAAGTGGACTACAGATTGCATTGCATTGTGGGTAAACGCTACGACAACAAACACACGTGAGGAACTGCAGTACTGCTAAAGACGGCTCGTGGTCAGACGTGGAGTTACGAGGACGTAAAAGCTTTGATGGATATCTGATGTGATGACATCATATCAGCTGCTCGTACAGAAATAACGTCGCTTTGAGGAGGAAACAGAAGCTGTGAGAAGCTTCGTGTTCGTGCGTCTCGTCCTCGTCTACGTGAATCTGAAAGCAGCGCCTGAGATTCTCATTCTCACCTCGTTTGGCTCATTTGGCTCATTTGGCAAGAGTGCAACGTGAACGCAATCTTGGTCTGGAAGACCCCCCCCAAACCGACAGAGTCCCCAACCAAACCGAGTCCCCAAACGGACCGAGTCTCCAACAGAACCGAGTCCCCAAACGGACAGAGTCACCGAGTCTCCAACCAAACGGACCGAGTCTGGAAGACCAAGTCCCCAAACGGACCGAGTCTCCAACCAAACCGAGTCCCCAAACGGACCGAGTCTCCAACAGAACCGAGTCCCCAAACGGACAGAGTCACCAACCAAACCGAGTCCCCAAACGGACAGAGTCACCAACCAAACCGAGTCCCCAAACGGGCCGAGTCTCCAACCAAACCGAGTCCCCAAACGGACCGAGTCTCCAACCAAACCGAGTCCCCAAACGGACCGAGTCACCGAGTCTCCAACCAAACGGACCGAGTCTGGAAGACCAAGTCCCCAAACGGACCGAGTCTCCAACCAAACCGAGTCCCCAAACGGACCGAGTCTCCAACAGAACCGAGTCCCCAAACGGACAGAGTCACCAACCAAACCGAGTCCCCAAACGGACCGAGTCTCCAACCAAACCGAGTCCCCAAACGGACCGAGTCACCGAGTCTCCAACCAAACGGACCGAGTCTGGAAGACCAAGTCCCCAAACGGACCGAGTCTCCAACCAAACCGAGTCCCCAAACGGACCGAGTCACCAACCAAACCAAGTCCCCAAACGGACCGAGTCTGGAAGACCAAGTCCCCAAACGGACCGAGTCTCCAACCAAACCAAGTCCCCAAACGGGCCGAGTCTCCAACCAAACCAAGTCCCCAAACGGACCGAGTCACCAACCAAACCAAGTCCCCAAACGGACCGAGTCTCATACCAAACCGAGTCCCAAACGGACCGAGTCTCATACCAAACTGAGTCCCAAACCGACAGAGTCCCCAACCAAACCGAGTCCCCAAACGGACCGAGTCTCATACCAAACCGAGTCCCAAACGGACCGAGTCTCATACCAAACTGAGTCCCAAACGGACCGAGTCTCATACCAAACCGAGTCCCAAACCGACAGAGTCCCCAACCAAACCAAGTCCCCAAACGGACAGAGTCACTGAGTCTCCAACCAAACGGACCGAGTCTGGAAGACCAAGTCCCCAAACGGACCGAGTCTCCAACCAAACCGAGTCCCCAAACGGACCGAGTCACCAACCAAACCAAGTCCCCAAACGGACCGAGTCTCATACCAAACCGAGTCCCAAACGGACCGAGTCTCATACCAAACTGAGTCCCAAACCGACAGAGTCCCCAACCAAACCAAGTCCCCAAACGGACAGAGTCACCGAGTCTCCAACCAAACGGACCGAGTCTGGAAGACCAAGTCCCCAAACGGACCGAGTCTCCAACCAAACCGAGTCCCCAAACGGACCGAGTCTCATACCAAACCGAGTCCCAAACGGACCGAGTCTCATACCAAACTGAGTCCCAAACGGACCGAGTCTCATACCAAACCGAGTCCCAAACGGACCGAGTCTCATACCAAACTGAGTCCCAAACGGACCGAGTCTCATACCAAACCGAGTCCCAAACGGACCGAGTCTCATACCAAACTGAGTCCCAAACCGACAGAGTCCCCAACCAAACCAAGTCCCCAAACGGACAGAGTCACCGAGTCTCCAACCAAACGGACCGAGTCTGGAAGACCAAGTCCCCAAACGGACCGAGTCTCCAACCATACGAGTCCCCAAACGGACCGAGTCTCCAACCAAACCAAGTCCCCAAACGGACAGAGTCACCGAGTCTCCAACCAAACGGACCGAGTCTGGAAGACCAAGTCCCCAAACGGACCGAGTCTCCAACCAAACCAAGTCCCCAAACGGACCGAGTCTCCAACCATACGAGTCCCCAAAACGGACTGAGTCTCCAACAGAACCAAGTCCCCAAACGGACCGAGTCTCCAACCAAACCAAGTCCCCAAACGGACCGAGTCTCCAACCAAACCAAGTCCCCAAACGGACCAAGTCACCAACTAAACCACCTTCCCAAACGGACTGAGTCTCCAACAGAACCGAGTCCCCAAACGGACAGAGTCACCGAGTCTCCAACCAAACGGGCCGAGTTTGGAAGACCAAGTCCCCAAACGGACCGAGTCACCAAACGGACCGAGTCCCCAAACGGACAGAGTCACCAACCAAAGCAAGTCCCCAAACGGACCGAGTCTCCAACCAAACCGAGTCCCCAAACGGACAGAGTCACCAACCAAACCAAGTCCCCAAACGGACCGAGTCCCCAAACGGACCGAGTCCCAAAACGGACAGAGCCCCCAAACGGACTGAGTCTCCAACCAAACCGAGTCCCCAAACGGACCGAGTCCCCAAACGGACCGAGTCTCCAACCAAACCGAGTCCCCAAACGGACAGAGGCTGTGTCCAAATTCGGAGGCTGCGGTCTTATAAGGCTGGATTTCAAGGCCGCTTACGTCACAGCGACGCGTCCAAGGCTGTCCAAATTCCAAGGCTCCTTCAAATGCGGCCCACAAATGCGGCCTTCTTTTCCCCAGATTCTAAGGACGCTCATCCTTCGTGGCTAGCCCTATCCCATGATGCATTGCGGGTCGGACGGAAAAGTTCACAGGAACAATGGCGGAGGAAGCAACAGTCTGCGACTCGTACACTTTCAAATGTAAGTATTTTAAATAAAATGGGAATTAGAAAAATTAAAAGCAGTAAGCGGTTATGTTGTTAGACGTTATGAGGACAGTTTTGAAATGTTACTTTTGTTAGAAATCATAAAATAATCTTAAACGAGATTGTTTGTTAACTTTAATTAATTAACCGTATTAACCGCTCCCGGTGAATTAAGCAAGCCGTTATTCCTTTGTTTAGGGACCAAAGAGCAGATCACCGCTTTTATAAAGCTGAGACGGGACCATGATCACCTCTTCACCGGGGTGAAGAATTCAGCCGCTGTGGCTTGGAGGTACAAGAATCCATTTGCCAATATTCTGGTTATTAGTGCTTTCCCTCCCACAGTTAACCTCATACTTAACGCAATGGTCTCAGTTGAGGATAGTTACCTTTGTGTTCAGCTGCGAATAGTTCTGCATTAACATCAAGTGATTGACACAGTTTCTGTGTTTTGTCTTTCTTTCTCTTCCCTTCTTGTTGATGTTAGGATCATCCTGGAGAAGATGGGCCTGCAAGGAAAGGTCACCCCCTTGCAGGCGAAGAAAAAATGGAATAATTTAAAAAAAAAAAAATACAAAGTATGTGGATTTGTAATCTTTAACCCTCATAGCTCCCTAAGCTTTCTGTAGGGGTAGTGAGGGACCTTTTATGTTACTTTCTTCTACTAATGCAAACAGCATAAACTTGGTGCAGGTGTGTATTCTGGTCTGACTCATGATCTTCTAGAAGATGGGGGGTGTAACTCTTTCTCTAAGGTCTCTAACTAAAATCCTCCTCATTTCCTCCTTAGAGCCAATCCGTGCCACATTGACTTGCATTGAAAAGGACCTTTCTAGAATCAAATGTTATTCCAGAATAAATGTTTAGGAGAACATTTTTCTCCTCACACACTTGCTCTACACTTCAATGATGTAGTTTGAACTGTTTTCCATGACATCAGACCATTTACTCAGAAGGAGCCCCCCCCGCTTTTTATCTTAGTGATGAAACCAGAGACTTCAATGTTATTTCAGCCAATCAGAGTCCTTCAAACACTCACAAATGCTGAACATCCAATGAAGGAAACAATCTTTGTTCTTCTTTCATGTGAGGTTATTTGAGCATGAAAGAGTCTCACATTTGTCATTTTGGTGTTTGTGTGTTTTCCAGCATTGTGATCAGTCAGATCACATGCTAATTATTTAGCTCAGTCTTTGCAGGGAATTTAGTTCCCTCTCTGTAATGCTGCCATTCCAGTTCAAACTGGAATTTTTACCACATTTTTTAGCATTTTATCTTGAAACAACTTCTCATTGAGCTTTTTAATTGTGGTTGCTATAATCTATGCTTAGATCTGCTCTGCATACCTAATAATAAACTGCCACCTACAGGATAGTTTTTACTTATTTCAACCCACTTTTCAGTTTTAGAGCAACTTTTGCAACTTTAAATTTTTAGATGATATTTACAGGCCAACATTGGCCAGTTTGTGCCCTTAAGAAGCTTAATGTAACTTTTTGTTAGGGAGCTATGAGGGTTAAGTGCATGTGAATCCACTCACAGATGAATCTGAAAATGAAACGTTTTCTGCTGTGATTTCTGATTTCCTCAGGACTACAAATATCCAGGGTCAGGAGAGGGAGTAAGTGGAAAGCCCACTGCTGCGACTTGGCCCTGGTTTGCCCTCATGGATGAGGTGTTAGGACAGAGGCATTCAGTTACACCTCCTGTCCTAATAGCCTCTATCCCTGAGGACACTCCAGGGCCAAGCGCAGCAGTGGGTAATCCCGAGGAGAGGGATGAGGAAGAAAGTGAGGAGGAGAGGCAGACACCAGTGAGGAAAAGGAAGGCTGACAGGAAGGATGAGCTCCTGGAGCTCCTAAAGGAGGATATGAGGCAGCAGGAGAGGAGGGCACAGGAGAGCAGCCAGAGGATGGAGAGGCTGCTGTCAGTCCTTGAAAAGCTAGCAGAGAAGTGACTGAGGGAAAGTTTTTTTATTGATTTTAATTCATTGTTCACGTTTATAAGTTGGATGTATACTGGTTAATAAATTGATTAAAAAACTATTGATTGAACTGAACTCATTAATGGCTTTAAATATTTACATTTAAAAAAAACATTTTAATTTAACAGATTTATTTACAAGAAAAAACATGTCTAACTATTTACAATTGATTATTTAAACAGCAGTGAGTCTCTGACAGTGTTGCAGGATCTGGACATGGGTGGAGTGCCACAGCTGAAACCTGTGGCTGGTCTTCCCTGATGGTCAAGTGGAGCATCATGTGTGGTCTGAAGAGTGTGTTGGGATGATTCCTCACTGTCCACTGCACTGTCCACAACGGGTTTGCAGGACTGGCTCAATCGATGGCTGTCACATGACTATGACATGTCCAGAAAAACATAAAAAGGAGATGATGGATATTCTGTATTATTGCAATAGTTCAAAGTGCTTTTGAAACTAAAAGATTTCTTGCCTGTTAACAGTAGTCATGGTCCGCTGGTACCTCCTCCAGGGCAGACACCTCAGCAGACAGTTGGTCCCGCCAGGGAGCACCACTGACTGCTTCCAAACCAGCCTCCCCCTCATCCTCAGCAAAATCTTCCTCCGGCTCATTCTCTGTCACCACAATGTCACCAGCGCTGAGGCAGATGTTGTGGAGCACAGCACATGCTGTTATGACCTGAATAATGGAGGAATAATTTATAAAATAAAATGATTTTATATATACACACACGCGCACACACACACACACACACACACCAGGTATTCACTTACATGAGGGACAAAGGTGTGGTGCACCTCCAGCGCTTGCAGGAAGATGGACCTGAATCTTGTCTTCATCATTCCAAAAGCACGCTCTATAATGGAGCGTGCCCTGGAATGATGTCGGTTGAAGCGCTGGGCTCCCACACCTCGATTCTGCCGTTTATATGGAGTGATGAGAGGGAGTGGACGTTGGAGGCATGGGTACCCCCCATCTGCGAGGATGAAATGCCCTGGAGGAGGATACGCTGACTGCCTGTACAGTGGGCTGTGGCGGAGCACCCTGGAATCGTGCACCGACCCCGGCCAGCCCACGTACGTGTCAATAAAGCGGCCCTGATGGTCACAGACTGCCTGCAGGAGGATGGATGGGAACAGTTTTCTGTTTCTGTAGCACTGACCATCAGGGCCGCCTGGAGGCTTGATGCGGATGTGGCAGCCATCGATTGCACCTGCTGCTTTCTGGAAGGCTCTGTGGCGGGCCAGCCCTGCAAACCCACGGGACACGACCTCCAGGTCCTCGGGGGTTTTAGGAAGGTGAATGACCTGGTGCCGAACGGCCACCACCTCCTCAGTGACTCTGTGGACAATGTAGGGGACAGTAGAACGAGGCATCCCAAACACTCTTGAGACCACCCTGTAGGATGCTCCACTTGCCAGCCAGAAAAGAAACACCAGGGTCTCAAGTGTGGCACCCCACCCATGTCGACGATCCTGATTCAGGAGGTTCAGCAACACTGCCAGAGACTCCCTGCTTAGTCTAAAGTCCGGTCTAGGATCTCCATGATTAAAGAAACGGTCCAGGACTGGGACACTCAGGTTGATTCTGCAGTATAAAGGTCTGGTCTGGTTAAGAAAAAGGAGAGAAAAAAAACAATGTTTAAACGAAAGAAATAGTACTGATGTACACACACATATATGTATGTGTGATATATATATATATATGTATATATTATATATACACACACACGTATGTGTGTGTGTATATATACATATATATATATATATATATATATATGTATATATACACACACACGTATGTGTGTATATACATATATATATGTATGTATATATATTTACACATTTATTTATTTTAATTTATAATTTTATTTCTATATGATTTCTGTTATGTACAATTTTTAACGTCTTTCATAAGCTAATATTCATAAAACTAGCTGAAGTATTTGTCATGAAGTCTTGAAATCCTTTAAAACTTTAAAATCCTTTAAACTTTTAAAAATAAATTTACCTGGATTTGATTTTCTCTCAGGCGGAGGAATAAAATATGCCGGCGGCGACTATACAGCTGCTGTATCTCCTCTAAAGCCATTAAAACAGCGGCAAAACTCAAAAGATTAATGAGCTCCATTGTTCAGACTGTGGTTTGGCTCCGTCACAGTTGCTAGGCAACGAAGGACAGTTGACCGTCCAAATTCACACCCGCTATTTCCGCCTTACGCGGCCTTCGAAGGACCCGCCCTACGTAGACTGGGTAGGACGCGTCCTTACAGGACCGCAGCCTCCGAATTTGGACAGAGCCCGAGTCACCAAACGGACCGAGTCTCGAACCAAACCGAGTCCCAAAACGGACCGAGTCCCCAAACGGACCGAGTCTCGAACCAAACCGAGTCACCAAACGGACCGAGTCACCAAACGTACCGAGTCTCGAACCAAACCGAGTCCCCAAACGGACCGAGTCACCAAACGGACCGAGTCTCGAACCAAACCGAGTCCCCAAACGGACCGAGTCCCCAAACGGACCGAGTCCCCAAACGGACCGAGTCTCGAACCAAACCGAGTCACCAAACGTACCGAGTCCCCAAACGGACCGAGTCTCGAACCAAACCGAGTCCCAAAACGGACCGAGTCCCCAAACGGACCGAGTCTCGAACCAAACCGAGTCCCCAAACGGACCGAGTCCCCAAACGGACCGAGTCTCGAACCAAACCGAGTCCCCAAACGGACCGAGTCTCGAACCAAACCGAGTCCCAAAACGGACCGAGTCACCAAACGTACCGAGTCCCCAAACGGACCGAGTCTCGAACCAAACCGAGTCCCCAAACGGACCGAGTCCCCAAACGGACCGAGTCTCGAACCAAACCGAGTCCCCAAACGGACCGAGTCTCGAACCAAACCGAGTCCCAAAACGGACCGAGTCACCAAACGTACCGAGTCCCCAAACGGACCGAGTCACCAAACGGACCGAGTCTCGAACCAAACCGAGTCCCAAAACGGACCGAGTCACCAAACGGACCGAGTCTCGAACCAAACCGAGTCCCAAAACGGACCGAGTCTCGAACCAAACCGAGTCCCCAAACGGACCGAGTCCCCAAACGGACCGAGTCTCGAACCAAACCGAGTCCCAAAACGGACCGAGTCACCAAACGTACCGAGTCCCCAAACGGACCGAGTCTCGAACCAAACCGAGTCCCAAACGGACCGAGTCACCAAACGGACCGAGTCTCGAACCAAACCCGAGTCCCAAAACGGACCGAGTCACCAAACGGACCGAGTCTCGAACCAAACCGAGTCCCAAAACGGACCGAGTCACCAAACGGACCGAGTCCCCAAACGGACCGAGTCTCGAACCAAACCGAGTCCCAAAACGGACCGAGTCACCAAACGGACCGAATCTCGAACCAAACCGAGTCCCAAAACGGACCGAGTCACCAAACGGACCGAGTCCCCAAACGGACCGAGTCTCGAACCAAACCGAGTCCCAAAACGGACCGAGTCACCAAACGGACCGAGTCTCGAACCAAACCGAGTCCCAAAACGGACCGAGTCACCAAACGGACCGAGTCCCCAAACGGACCGAGTCTCGAACCAAACCGAGTCCCAAAACGGACCGAGTCCCCAAACGGACCGAGTCTCGAGCCAAACCGAGTCCCAAAACGGACCGAGTCACCAAACGGACCGAGTCTCGAACCAAACCGAGTCCCAAAACGGACCGAGTCACCAAACGGACCGAGTCTCGAACCAAACCGAGTCCCAAAACGGACCGAGTCACCAAACGGACCGAGTCCCCAAACGGACCGAGTCTCGAACCAAACCGAGTCCCAAAACGGACCGAGTCACCAAACGGACAGAGTCCCCAAACGGACCGAGTCTCGAACCAAACCGAGTCCCAAAACGGACCGAGTCACCAAACGGACCGAGTCTCGAACCAAACCGAGTCCCAAAGCGGACCGAGTCACCAAACGGACCGAGTCTCGAACCAAACCGAGTCCCAAAACGGACCGAGTCACCAAACGGACCGAGTCCCCAAACGGACCGAGTCTCGAACCAAACCGAGTCCCAAAACGGACCGAGTCCCCAAACGGACCGAGTCTCGAACCAAACCGAGTCCCAAAACGGACCGAGTCACCAAACGGACCGAGTCTCGAACCAAACCGACTCCCAAAACGGACCGAGTCACCAAACGGACCGAGTCTCGAACCAAACCGAGTCCCAAAACGGACCGAGTCACCAAACGGACCGAGTCTCGAACCAAACCGAGTCCCAAAACGGACCGAGTCACCAAACGGACCGAGTCTCGAACCAAACCGAGTCCCAAAGCGGACCGAGTCACCAAACGGACCGAGTCTCGAACCAAACCGAGTCCCAAAACGGACCGAGTCCCCAAACGGACCGAGTCTCGAACCAAACCGAGTCCCAAAACGGACCGAGTCCCCAAACGGACCGAGTCTCGAACCAAACCGAGTCCCCAAACGGACCGAGTCACCAAACGGACCGAGTCTCGAACCAAACCGAGTCCCCAAACGGACCGAGTCACCAAACGGACCGAGTCCCCAAACGGACCGAGTCTCGAACCAAACCGAGTCCCAAAACGGACCGAGTCCCCAAACGGACCGAGTCCCCAAACGGACCGAGTCTCGAACCAAACCGAGTCCCAAACGGACCGAGTCCCCAAACGGACCGAGTCTCGAACCAAACCGAGTCACCAAACGTACCGAGTTCCCAAACGGACCGAGTCTCGAACCAAACCGAGTCCCAAAACGGACCGAGTCCCCAAACGGACCGAGTCTCGAACCAAACCGAGTCCCCAAACGGACCGAGTCCCCAAACGGACCGAGTCTCGAACCAAACCGAGTCCCAAAACGGACCGAGTCACCAAACGTACCGAGTCCCCAAACGGACCGAGTCTCGAACCAAACCGAGTCCCAAAACGGACCGAGTCACCAAACGGACCGAGTCTCGAACCAAACCGAGTCCCAAAACGGACCGAGTCTCGAACCAAACCGAGTCCCCAAACGGACCGAGTCTCGAACCAAACCGAGTCCCAAAACGGACCGAGTCACCAAACGTACCGAGTCCCCAAACGGACCGAGTCTCGAACCAAACCGAGTCCCAAAACGGACCGAGTCACCAAACGGACCGAGTCTCGAACCAAACCGAGTCCCAAAACGGACCGAGTCACCAAACGGACCGAGTCCCCAAACGGACCGAGTCTCGAACCAAACCGAGTCCCAAACGGACCGAGTCACCAAACGGACCGAGTCTCGAACCAAACCGAGTCCCAAAACGGACCGAGTCACCAAACGGACCGAGTCCCCAAACGGACCGAGTCTCGAACCAAACCGAGTCCCAAAACGGACCGAGTCACCAAACGGACCGAGTCTCGAACCAAACCCGAGTCCCAAAACGGACCGAGTCACCAAACGGACCGAGTCCCCAAACGGACCGAGTCTCGAACCAAACCGAGTCCCAAAACGGACCGAGTCACCAAACGGACCGAGTCTCGAACCAAACCGAGTCCCAAAACGGACCGAGTCACCAAACGGACCGAGTCCCCAAACGGACCGAGTCTCGAACCAAACCGAGTCCCAAAACGGACCGAGTCCCCAAACGGACCGAGTCTCGAACCAAACCGAGTCCCAAAACGGACCGAGTCACCAAACGGACCGAGTCTCGAACCAAACCGAGTCCCAAAACGGACCGAGTCACCAAACGGACCGAGTCCCCAAACGGACCGAGTCTCGAACCAAACCGAGTCCCAAAACGGACCGAGTCACCAAACGGACCGAGTCCCCAAACGGACCGAGTCTCGAACCAAACCGAGTCCCAAAACGGACCGAGTCACCAAACGGACCGAGTCTCGAACCAAACCGAGTCCCAAAGCGGACCGAGTCACCAAACGGACCGAGTCTCGAACCAAACCGAGTCCCAAAACGGACCGAGTCACCAAACGGACCGAGTCACCAAACGGACCGAGTCCCAACCCGAGTCTCGAACCAAACCGAGTCCCAAAACGGACCGAGTCCCCAAACGGACCGAGTCTCGAACCAAACCGAGTCCCAAAACGGACCGAGTCACCAAACGGACCGAGTCTCGAACCAAACCGAGTCCCAAAACGGACCGAGTCACCAAACGGACCGAGTCCCCAAACGGACCGAGTCTCGAACCAAACCGACTCCCAAAACGGACCGAGTCACCAAACGGACCGAGTCTCGAACCAAACCGAGTCCCAAAACGGACCGAGTCACCAAACGGACCGAGTCCCCAAACGGACCGAGTCTCGAACCAAACCGAGTCCCAAAACGGACCGAGTCACCAAACGGACCGAGTCTCGAACCAAACCGAGTCCCAAAGCGGACCGAGTCACCAAACGGACCGAGTCTCGAACCAAACCGAGTCCCAAAACGGACCGAGTCACCAAACGGACCGAGTCCCCAAACGGACCGAGTCTCGAACCAAACCGAGTCCCAAAACGGACCGAGTCCCCAAACGGACCGAGTCTCGAACCAAACCGAGTCCCAAAACGGACCGAGTCACCAAACGGACCGAGTCACCAAACGGACCGTGTCTCGAACCAAACCGAGTCCCCAAACGGACCGAGTCACCAAACGGACCGAGTCCCCAAACGGACCGAGTCTCGAACCAAACCGAGTCCCAAAACGGACCGAGTCACCAAACGTACCGAGTCCCCAAACGGACCGAGTCTCGAACCAAACCGAGTCCCAAAACGGACCGAGTCACCAAACGGACCGAGTCCCCAAACGGACCGAGTCTCGAACCAAACCGAGTCCCCAAACGGACCGAGTCCCCAAACGGACCGAGTCTCGAACCAAACCGAGTCCCAAAAAAATAAAACCGACCGAGTCCCAAACGTACCGAGTCCCCAAACGGACCGAGTCTCGAACCAAACCGAGTCCCAAAACGGACCGAGTCACCAAACGGACCGAGTCCCCAAACGGACCGAGTCTCGAACCAAACCGAGTCCCAAAACGGACCGAGTCACCAAAGGCCGGACCGAGTCTCGAACCAAACCGAGTCCCAAAACGGACCGAGTCACCAAACGGACCGAGTCCCCAAACGGACCGAGTCTCGAACCAAACCGAGTCCCAAAACGGACCGAGTCCCCAAACGGACCGAGTCTCGAACCAAACCGAGTCCCAAAACGGACCGAGTCACCAAACGGACCGAGTCTCGGAACCAAACCGAGTCCCAAAACGGACCGAGTCACCAAACGGACCGAGTCTCGAACCAAACCGAGTCCCAAAACGGACCGAGTCACCAAACGTACCGAGTCCCCAAACGGACCGAGTCTCGAACCAAACCGAGTCCCAAAACGGACCGAGTCACCAAACGGACCGAGTCTCGAACCAAACCGAGTCCCAAAACGGACCGAGTCACCAAACGGACCGAGTCCCCAAACGGACCGAGTCTCGAACCAAACCGAGTCCCAAAACGGACCGAGTCACCAAACGGACCGAGTCTCGAACCAAACCGAGTCCCAAAACGGACCGAGTCACCAAACGGACCGAGTCCCCAAACGGACCGAGTCTCGAACCAAACCGAGTCCCAAAACGGACCGAGTCCCCAAACGGACCGAGTCTCGAACCAAACCGAGTCCCAAAACGGACCGAGTCACCAAACGGACCGAGTCTCGAACCAAACCGAGTCCCAAAACGGACCGAGTCACCAAACGGACCGAGTCTCGAACCAAACCGAGTCCCAAAACGGACCGAGTCACCAAACGGACCGAGTCCCCAAACGGACCGAGTCTCGAACCAAACCGAGTCCCAAAACGGACCGAGTCACCAAACGGACCGAGTCCCCAAACGGACCGAGTCTCGAACCAAACCGAGTCCCAAAACGGACCGAGTCACCAAACGGACCGAGTCTCGAACCAAACCGAGTCCCAAAGCGGACCGAGTCACCAAACGGACCGAGTCTCGAACCAAACCGAGTCCCAAAACGGACCGAGTCACCAAACGGACCGAGTCCCCAAACGGACCGAGTCTCGAACCAAACCGAGTCCCAAAACGGACCGAGTCCCCAAACGGACCGAGTCTCGAACCAAACCGAGTCCCAAAACGGACCGAGTCACCCAAACGGACCGAGTCTCGAACCAAACCGACTCCCAAAACGGACCGAGTCACCAAACGGACCGAGTCTCGAACCAAACCGAGTCCCAAAACGGACCGAGTCACCAAACGGACCGAGTCCCCAAACGGACCGAGTCTCGAACCAAACCGAGTCCCAAAACGGACCGAGTCACCAAACGGACCGAGTCTCGAACCAAACCGAGTCCCAAAGCGGACCGAGTCTCCAAACGGACCGAGTCTCGAACCAAACCGAGTCCCAAAACGGACCGAGTCACCAAACGGACCGAGTCCCCAAACGGACCGAGTCTCGAACCAAACCGAGTCCCAAAACGGACCGAGTCCCCAAAACGGACCGAGTCTCGAACCAAACCGAGTCCCAAAACGGACCGAGTCACCAAACGGACCGAGTCCCCAAACGGACCGAGTCTCGAACCAAACCGAGTCCCAAAACGGACCGAGTCACCAAACGGACCGAGTCTCGAACCAAACCGAGTCCCAAAGCGGA
Source organism: Atherinomorus stipes (assembly GCA_023101725.1). Taxonomy (NCBI): domain Eukaryota; kingdom Metazoa; phylum Chordata; class Actinopteri; order Atheriniformes; family Atherinidae; genus Atherinomorus; species Atherinomorus stipes. Next base: position 119,491 of record JALJCO010005175.1, read on the forward strand.
CCGAGTCTCCAAACGGACCGAGTCTCGAACCAAACCGAGTCCCAAAACGGACCGAGTCACCAAACGGACCGAGTCCCCAAACGGACCGAGTCTCGAACCAAACCGAGTCCCCAAACGGACCGAGTCCCCAAACGGACCGAGTTCCCAAACGGACCGAGAGCCTTCCTCGTCCACCAGAACCGGAGTCTTCCTCGTCCACTGGAACCAGAGCCTTCCTCGTCCACCAGAACCGGAGTCTTCCTCGTCCACTGGAACCAGAGCCTTCCTCGTCAACTGGAACCACGTCCACCGGAACCGGAGTCTTCCTCGTCAACCGGAACCACGTCCACCTGAACCGGAGTCTTCCTCGTCCTCCGGAACCGGAGTCTTCCTCGTCCACTGGAACCAGAGCCTTCCTCGTCAACTGGAACCACGTCCACCGGAACCGGAGTCTTCCTCGTCCACCGGAACCGGAGTGTTCCTCGTCCACCGGAACCGGAGTCTTCCTCGTCCACCTGAACCGGAGCCTTCCTCGTCCACCGGAACCGGAGCCTTCCTCGTCCAACGGAACCGGAGCCTTCCTCGTCCACCGGAACCGGAGCCTTCCTCGTCCACCTGAACCGGAGCCTTCCTCATCCACCTGAACCAGAGCCTTCCTCGTCCACCTGAACCGGAGCCTTCCTCGTCCACCTGAACCAGAGCCTTCCTCGTCCACCTGAACCGGAGTCTTCCTCATCTAACGGAACCAGAGCCTTCCTCGTCCACCTGAACCGGAGCCTTCCTCGTCCACCTGAACCAGAGCCTTCCTCGTCCACCTGAACCGGAGTCTTCCTCATCTAACGGAACAAGAGCCTTCCTCGTCCACCTGAACCGGAGCCTTCCTCGTCTAACGGAACCAGAGTCTTCCTCGTCCACCTGAACCAGAGTCTTCCTCGTCCACCTGAACCGTAGTCTTCCTCATCTAACGGAACCAGAGCCTTCCTCGTCCACCGGAACCGGAGCCTTCCTCGTCCACCGGAACCGGAGCCTTCCTCGTCCACCGGAACCGGAGTCTTCCTCATCCAGCGGAACCAGAGTCTTCCTCATCCACCGGAACCGGAGTCTTCCTCATCTAACGGAACCAGAGCCTTCCTCGTCCACCTGAACCGGAGCCTTCCTCGTCTAACGGAACCAGAGTCTTCCTCGTCCACCTGAACCAGAGTCTTCCTCGTCCACCTGAACCGGAGTCTTCCTCGTCTAACGGAACCAGAGTCTTCCTCGTCCACCGGAACCGGAGCCTTCCTCGTCCACCGGAACCGGAGCCTTCCTCATCCACCGGAACCAGAGTCTTCCTCGTCCACCGGAACCGGAGTCTTCCTCGTCCAACGGAACCAGAGCCTTCCTCGTCCACCGGAACCAGAGCCTTCCTCGTCCACCGGAACCAGAGCCTTCCTCGTCCACCCGAACCAGAGTCTTCCTCGTCCACCGGAACCGGAGTCTTCCTCGTCCAACGGAACCAGAGTCTTCCTCGTCCACCGGAACCGGAGCCTTCCTCGTCCACCGGAACCGGAGTCTTCCTCGTCCACCGGAACCAGAGCCTTCCTCGTCCACCGGAACCAGAGCCTTCCTCGTCCACCGGAACCAGAGCCTTCCTCGTCCACCGGAACCGGAGCCTTCCTCGTCCACCGGAACCAGAGTCTTCCTCGTCCACCGGAACCAGAGCCTTCCTCGTCCACCGGAACCGGAGTTTTCCTCGTCTAACGGAACCAGAGTCTTCCTCGTCCACCTGAACCGGAGCCTTCCTCGTCCACCGGAACCAGAGTCTTCCTCGTCCACCGGAACCGGAGTCTTCCTCGTCCACCGGAACCAGAGTCTTCCTCGTCTAACGGAACCAGAGTCTTCCTCGTCCACCGGAACCAGAGTCTTCTTCAGCCACCTGAACCAGAGCCTTCCTCGTCCACCTGAACCAGAGTCTTCCTCGTCCACCGGAACCAGAGCCTTCCTCGTCCACCTGAACCAGAGTCTTCCTCGTCCACCTGAACCAGAGTCTTCCTCGTCCACCTGAACCAGAGTCTTCCTCGTCCACCTGAACCGGAGTCTTCCTCGTCCACCGGAACCGGAGCCTTCCTCGTCCACCGGAACCAGAGCCTTCCTCGTCCACCGGAACCAGAGCCTTCCTCGTCCACCGGAACCGGAGCCTTCCTCGTCCACCGGAACCGGAGCCTTCCTCGTCCACCGGAACCAGAGCCTTCCTCGTCCACCGGAACCGGAGCCTTCCTCGTCCACCGGAACCGGAGTCTTCCTCGTCCACCGGAACCAGAGTCTTCCTCGTCCACCGGAACCGGAGCCTTCCTCGTCCACCGGAACCAGAGCCTTCCTCGTCCACCGGAACCAGAGCCTTCCTCGTCCACCAGAACCAGAGCCTTCCTCGTCCACCGGAACCAGAGCCTTCCTCGTCCACCTGAACCAGAGTCTTCCTCGTCCACCGGAACTGGAGACTTCCTCGTCAACCGGAACCGGAGTCTTCCTCGTCCACCTGAACCAGAGCCTTCCTCGTCCACCGGAACCAGAGCCTTCCTCGTCCACCGGAACCAGAGCCTTCCTCGTCCACCTGAACCAGAGTCTTCCTCGTCCACCTGAACCAGAGCCTTCCTCGTCCACCTGAACCAGAGCCTTCCTCGTCCACCGGAACCAGAGCCTTCCTCGTCCACCTGAACCAGAGTCTTCCTCGTCCACCTGAACCAGAGCCTTCCTCGTCCACCTGAACCAGAGCCTTCCTCGTCCACCTGAACCAGAGTCTTCCTCATCCACCGGAACCGGAGTCTTCCTCGTCCACCGGAACCGGAGCCTTCCTTGTCCACCTGAACCGGAGTCTTCCTCGTCCACCGGAACCAGAGCCTTCCTCGTCCACCTGAACCAGAGCCTTCCTCGTCCACCGGAACCAGAGCCTTCCTCGTCCACCGGAACCGGAGTCTTCCTCGTCCACCGGAACCGGAGCCTTCCTCGTCCACCGGAACCGGAGCCTTCCTCATCCACCTGAACCAGAGTCTTCATCGTCCACCGGAACCGGAGTCTTCCTCGTCCACCGGAACCAGAGCCTTCCTCGTCCACCGGAACCAGAGTCTTCCTCGTCCACCGGAACCGGAGCCTTCCTCATCCACCGGAACCAGAGTCTTCCTCGTCCACCTGAACCAGAGTCTTCCTCGTCCACCGGAACCAGAGTCTTCCTCGTCCACCGGAACCGGAGCCTTCCTCATCCACCGGAACCAGAGTCTTCCTCGTCCACCTGAACCAGAGTCTTCCTCGTCCACCGGAACCGGAGCCTTCCTCGTCCACCGGAACCAGAGCCTTCCTCGTCCACCGGAACCAGAGTCTTCCTCGTCCACCGGAACAGGAGCCTTCCTCATCCACCTGAACCAGAGCCTTCCTCGTCCACCGGAACCAGAGTCTTCCTCATCCACCGGAACCAGAGCCTTCCTCGTCCACCGGAACAGGAGCCTTCCTCATCCACCGGAACCAGAGTCTTCCTCGTCCACCGGAACCAGAGCCTTCCTCGTCCACCGGAACCGGAGTCTTCCTCGTCCACTGGAACCAGAGTCTTCCTCGTCCACCGGAACCAGAGCCTTCCTCGTCCACCGGAACCAGAGTCTTCCTCGTCCACCGGAACCGGAGTCTTCCTCGTCCACTGGAACCGGAGCCTTCCTCGTCCACCGGAACCGGAGTCTTCCTCGTCCACCGGAACCGGAGTCTTCCTCGTCCACCGGAACCGGAGTCTTCCTCGTCCACCGGAACCGGAGTCTTCCTCGTCCACCGGAACCAGCACAGCAACTGTCGCTGTGATTTACCCCGTAAAGACCAGTCCTGCTTCTGGTTCCTGGACCTCCACAGAACCAGAACCGGGACCGGTCTTGGTTCCGTCATGGGGGGCACGCGTGATGCAGACGTTCTGAATCCTTCAGGATCCTGAGAAACGAGAACATGTTGAAGTAGAACCAAAGTTGAAGTGCAGCAGGAAGCGAGGATGACTCACCATGACACACCAACACGCCCAGCCTGGAGGCTCCACACAGACCACACGGTCCTGGTCCAGCGTCATGTCACCATGGAAACGGAGAAGTGAGGAAACCCGACGATGATGAATCACGTCCTCTTCCTCCTCCGTTTCCCTGCTGATGAAATCCTGGACTTCAGAGACGGGCTGGGTCTGTGAACCTGATCTGCTTCAGTCTGGAAGTCCCGGGTCTGACCCGGACTTGCTCTGGGCCTCCTTAACTCCCCCTGGGTCTGCCCCCCACCCCCACCCCCACCCCCAGGTGCCCAGGTGTCCGGTCGCCATGCTAGACACGGGAAGTCTTCCAGATGTCTCCCGTCCCCCACCAGTCAGGACTGCTGAATCAGCGTTTTGGAACATTCGTGTTATTCTGTTTGTTGCTTACTCGTGTTTATAGTGATGTTTGTGGGTCGCAGGTGATCGTAAAAAACACGACTAGAGGCGACAGCTGTCAGATAAATGTGGGATTTTGGTTATTAGACGTTACTGGACACATTAATGTCAGCAATGAACATGATTCCTAATTACTGCATCAACAACTTGAGTTATTACTGAGACCATGTTGTAATAACTAAGTTATTACTGATACCATGTTATAATTAAAATAAATTATTACTGATGCCATGTTGTAATAACAAAGTTATTACTGATACCATGTTTTAACTATGTTATAACTGATACCATGTTGTAATAACAAAGTTATTACTGATACCATGTTTTAACTATGTTATAACTGATACCATGTTGTAATAACAAAGTTATTACTGATACCATGTTTTAACTATGTTATAACTGATACCATGTTGTAATAACAAAGTTATTACTGATACCATGTTTTAACTGTTATTACTGATACCATGTTGTAATAACAAAGTTATTACTGATACCATGTTTTAACTTTAAGTTATTACTGATACCATGTTTTAACTAAAATTATTACTGATGCCATGTTGTAATAACAAAGTTATTACTGATACCATGTTTTAACTATGTTATTACTGATACCATGTTGTAATAACAAAGTTATTACTGGTACCATGGTTTAACTATAATAAGTTATTACTGATACCATGTTGTAATAAAGTTTTCTGATGCCATGTTTTAACTATAATAAGTTAAAGTTCTTCTGATATGATGTTTTAACTATAATTAGTTATTACTGATACCATGTTGTAATAACAAAGTTATTACTGATACCATGTTTTAACTATAATTATAAGTTATTACTATACCATGTCATAACTGTAATAAGTTATAACTGATTTGGGTGTACCATATGTTGCCTTGTTTACGCTCCTGCCAATAGAAATGCTAACGTAGATGCTAAATGTAGATGAGGCTTATAGATCCAGAACTCCTCCACCAATTGTTAACTCGGACCGTGCGACCGTGCATCTTATGGCCACGTATAAATCAGCCCTGACGGCCAGTAAAGCTCAGAAGAAGACGGGACTGGACAGCGTAGCGGCTGTGAGGCTGCTTTCTCAGCACAGACTGGGACATTTCACAGCTTAGAGCGGGAAGACGCCTCGTTGCCGTAACAGATCAGAGAACGTTTTTGGGCTTTATCCGAACAATCAACCCCACATCAGTACAGAGGGCAAACTGTGTATGAATAAGAAGAACGGGGCTTTGGGAAGTAAAATCATGAAAGCAGCGGCTGCACAGCAGAATCTGAAGCAGTTACTACACACTCAGAAACAGAGGTACTACACAGGAACGTTTCTGTACCTGCAGGTACATTTTTTACTAATGTTCTCTCTAAAGTACAATATTGGTCTTTATGAGGCCAGAAGTACCTATATACTATGAAAAAGGCTCCAAAGTAATATAAAGTACACATTTGTACCATTCCAACCCTAAGGGTACCTGCAGCATTGAAAAATGTGTGTAGCTTGTACAATAACTATAAATAGCAGTACTTCTAAACAGTAGTATAATGATAGTTATTATATTATGATTTTCATAATAATCATAGTAATAATTATATGTATAATTATATATGTGTTTGGCCTAATATTTCTATAATAATTATTCATTTATTATTAGCATCTTTGATTGTTGTCATAATCTCTATTTTATTGACTTTTATTCATCATCTTTAATTGGTTTAATTGTACTTTATTAACTCATACAGCTTGATAAGGTACAAAAATGGACCATGAAGGTACAGAAATGTCTTTCAGAAAGGAACCCCCCCCCCCCCCCCAGCAACAAGCTTTGGACCCTTTTAGGTACAAACTGGTACCTGTGTTTGTGAGTGTGCATCTGCTTCTTTCCTGAACTGGCTGTGGCTTCGTATCTTTCAGGTGTCGCAGCCACGGCGTACCAGAATCGTGCCTGCAGGCCGACCAAAGGTCGCACCAAAGGATTTGAACCGTCTGTTCAGATGGAACAGGTCTTTGAAATGTAACATACCAGAATTCATCCACTGATAGACGTCATTCTCTGGAATCTGAGGATTTAGATCTGGGTTTGGAAAAATTGGAGAGCACATGGAGGAACAGAAAGTGGTTCCAATCTTTTCCTACATTCTTTCCAAGTTTTAAAGGTATTGCTTACACAAAAATTATCTATACATTTCATTTTTTCAAAATGCTTTACAACCAGGAGGGAGATCAAACGCTGTGGTGCTAATAATCTGAATTCTACGTGGACGCGCCGGCATCCTGTCCTCCATTCACCATGACACCATGTTCCTTAACTGGGCTGCCCAAAAGTAGCATTGGAGGTTGGGTAGACCAAGACCTCCCAAAGCTTCACGCTTCATAAGAGTCAGTGGGCTGGTTCGGGGTTTTCATTTTTCCAAATACATCTTAATAATTGACTTTGAATTAGTTTTAACAAAATCTACAGATAAACAATAAGGAAACATGTGAAAAAGGAAGATCAATCTTGGAGGAATATTCATTTTAATGACATTTATTCTACCTGAGAGTAATAATGGAAGCGAGACTTTAACAGGTTTGATTTGACCTTGAGTGAAAGGGGGGAATAATTTTCCCCCAACAGTTCTTCTAGATCTGGATCAATAATTACCCCAAATACATGAAGCAATGTTAACAATGTTAAACAAGTGGGGTTCAGAATTTTCAGGATGTGTAATGTATAAAAGAATATCATCAGCATACAAGGAAATGTGATGTTCAATGGTATCAAGCTTTAAGCCTTTAATATTATTGCTGTTTCTTCTACATGCAGGATACATCTTTCAGTTATCACTTATCAGCCACAGCGGACCAAAAAATCCAGAACTGAGCCGGTGAGCCTACGTAAGGTCGCAGCTGCAGCTACCAATTATCGTTCCAGACCGTCAACTTTATTTGTATAGCGTCCATTCATGACAACGTCCCTCAGGGAGCTTCAGAGACAGAAAAGTTCAGGTCAGAATGATAACAGCCGAGCTAAGGAAACCAGCATGGACGGGATCTGGACTTGACCCGGTCCAAGGAAACCAGCATGGACGGGATCTGGACTTGACCCAGTCCAAGGAAACCAGCATGGATGGGATCTGGACTTGACCCAGTCCAAGGAAACCAGCATGGATCGAATCCGGACTTGACCCAGTCCAAGGAAACCAGCATGGATGGGATCTGGACTTGACCCGGTCCAAGGAAACCAGCATGGATGGGATCTGGACATGACCCGGTCCAAGGAAACCAGCATGGATGGGATTTGGACTCGACCCGGTCCAAGGAAACCAGCATGGATGGGATCTGGACTTGACCCGGTCCAAGGAAACCAGCATGGATGGGATCTGGACTTGACCCGGTCCAAGGAAACCAGCATGGATGGGATCTGGACTCGACCCGGTCCAAGGAAACCAGCATGGACGGAATCTGGACTTGACCCGGTCCAAGGAAACCAGCATGGATGGGATCTGGACTTGACCCGGTCCAAGGAAACCAGCATGGATGGGATCTGGACTCGACCCGGTCCAAGGAAACCAGCATGGATGGGATCTGGACTTGACCCGGTCCAAGGAAACCAGCGTGGATGGGATCTGGACTTGACCCGGTCCAAGGAAACCAGCGTGGATGGAATCTGGACTCGACCCGGTCCAAGGAAACCAGCGTGGATGGGATCTGGACTCGACCCGGTCCAAGGAAACCAGCATGGATCGAATCCGGACTTGACCCGGTCCAAGGAAACCAGCATGGATGGAGTCTGGACTTGACCCGGTCCAAGGAAACCAGCATGGATGGGATCTGGACTCGACCCGGTCCAAGGAAACCAGCATGGATGGGATCTGGACTCGACCCAGTCCAAGGAAACCAGCATGGATGGAATCTGGACTTGACCCGGTCCAAGGAAACCAGCATGGATGGAATCTGGACTTGACCCGGTCCAAGGAAACCAGCATGGATGGGATCTGGACTCGACCCGGTCCAAGGAAACCAGCATGGATGGAATCTGGACTTGACCCGGTCCAAGGAAACCAGCATGGATGGAATCTGGACTTGACCCGGTCCAAGGAAACCAGCATGGATGGAATCTGGACTTGACCCGGTCCAAGGAAACCAGCATGGATGGGATCTGGACTCGACCCGGTCCAAGGAAACCAGCATGGATGGAATCTGGTTTGTGTTTGTTTGCAGCCGGTGTTGTGCCCCACCGGCTGCAAACAAACATGCTACGTTGTTTTATTATAAAGTTCGGCCCTTCACTCTGGAGAATCGCTTTGATCCACTTCTTCCTTAGTGTCAATTCAGTCTGGAATCCGTGAAAATTTCAGTAGGGTTGCCGTTTATTCACGTTATCTACGAAGTGAAGCAGGGACATTGAACTGGGCCGGAAGTGGGCCGTGTAAGTGTTTCAAACCGGAAGTTCGGAACACGGAAGCGTGATAATCCCCCATACCATCACAAGGAAAGGAGGAGCCCAGTGCATCATGGGAAAGAAAGAGCCCAGTGCATCATGGGAAAGGAAGAGCCCAGTGCATCATGGGAAAGAAAGAGCCCAGTGCATCATGGGAAAGGAAGAGCCCAGTGCATCATGGGAGAGGAAGAGCCCAGTGCATCATGGGAGAGGAAGAGCCCAGTGCATCATGGATGTCCCGCAGCAGTCTAAACCTATAGCAGCTTAACTAAGGGAAGGCTAACCATCACTAACTATCAGACTTATCAAAAAGGAAGGTTTTAAGCCTGATCTTAAAGGTAGAGAGGGTGTCTGCCCCCCCAACCTGAACTGGTAACTGATTCCATAATGGGGGGGCTGATAGCCAAACGCTCTGCCTCCCATTCTACTCTTAGAGACCCTTGGAACCACCAGCAGACCTGCAGTCTGAGAGCGAAGTGCCCTGCTTGGAATATGTGGAACTATGAGATCTCTAATATATAATGGAGCTTGATCATGGAGAGCTTTATATGTGAGAAGAAGAATTTTAAATTCTATCCTGGATTTAACAGGGAACCAATGAAGAGAAGCTAGAACTGGAGAAATATGATCTCTCCTGCTGGTTCTAGTCAGAACCCTGGCTGCAGCATTCTGGATCAGCTGGAGACTTTTCAGGCATTTCAGGCACCGATACCCTGTTATAACCATGATAATAAGTTATTACTGATACCATGTTATAACTATGTTAATAAGTTATTACTGATACCCTGTTATAACCATGATAATAAGTTATTACTGATACCCTGTTATAACCATGATAATAAGTTATTACTGATACCCTGTTATAACTATGATAATAAGTTATTACTGATACCCTCTTATAACTATAATAATAAGTTATTACTGATACCCTGTTATAACTATGATAATAAGTTATTACTGATACCCTGTTATAACTATGATAATAAGTTATTACTGATACCCTGTTATAACTATGATAATAAGTTATTACTGATACCCTGTTATAACTATGATAATAAGTTATTACTGATACCCTGTTATAACCATGATAATAAGTTATTACTGATACCCTGTTATAACTATGATAATAAGTTATTACTGATACCCTGTTATAACCATGATAATAAGTTATTACTGATACCCTGTTATAACTATGATAATAAGTTATTACTGATACCCTGTTATAACCATGATAATAAGTTATTACTGATACCCTGTTATAACTATGATAATAAGTTATTACTGATACCCTGTTATAACTATAATAATAAGTTATTACTGATACCCTGTTATAACTATGATAATAAGTTATTACTGATACCCTGTTATAACTATGATAATAAGTTATTACTGATACCCTGTTATAACTATGATAATAAGTTATTACTGATACCCTGTTATAACTATAAGAATAAGTTATTACTGATACCCTGTTATAACTATGATAATAAGTTATTACTGATACCCTGTTATAACTATAATAATAAGTTATTACTGATACCCTGTTATAACTATGATAATAAGTTATTACTGATACCCTGTTATAACTATGATAATAAGTTATTACTGATACCCTGTTATAACTATGATAATAAGTTATTACTGATACCCTGTTATAACTATGATAATAAGTTATTACTGATACCCTGTTATAACTATGATAATAAGTTATTTATATATATAACTTGATAATTACCCTGTTATAACTATAATAATAAGTTATTACTGATACCCTGTTATAACTATGATAATAAGTTATTACTGATACCCTGTTATAACTATGATAAGTTATTACTGATACCCTGTTATAACTATGATAATAAGTTATTACTGATACCATGTTATAACTATGATAATAAGTTATTACTGATACTGTGTTATAACTATGATAATAAGTTATTACTGATACCCTGTTATAACTATGATAATAAGTTATTACTGATACTGTGTTATAACTATGATAATAAGTTATTACTGATACCCTGTTATAACTATAATAATAAGTTATTACTGATACCCTGTTATAACTATGATAATAAGTTATTACTGATACCCTGTTATAACTATGATAAGTTATTACTGATACCCTGTTATAACTATGATAATAAGTTATTACTGATACCATGTTATAACTATGATAATAAGTTATTACTGATACTGTGTTATAACTATGATAATAAGTTATTACTGATACCCTGTTATAACTTTGATAATAAGTTATTACTGATACCCTGTTATAACTATGATAATAAGTTATTACTGATACCATGTTATAACTATGATAAGTTATTACTGATACCATGTTATAACTATGATAATAAGTTATTACTGATACCATGTTATAACTATGATAATAAGTTATTACTGATACCATGTTATAACTATGATAATAAGTGGGGATGCACCGAAAATTCGGCCACCAAAAGTTTTCGGCCAAAAATGACCCAAAAGTGCATTTTCGGTTTTCGGCCGAAAGACAAATCACCGAAACAACACAGCCGAAACTTGTGATGATGCAACAAACAGCGCATCCAGCACGCAACTTATGAACTTTGTGTTTTTATGTGAAAATATATTTAATTTCACCGTCTTTCAGCAGCCAGTCAGTTATAAGCCTGTGTATTAGTATTTGTTGTAATAGTCCTACAGAAAAAAAATGTAAAAGGCATTATGTAATGCACACGAGTGGAGTCAAACTAAATATTTTATTTTGAATTTTAATCTATATTGTACATTCTGTAATGTCAGGGGTAAATAAATATTTTGATACTTTTGTACTTGATTTGTTGCAATGATTGATTTTAGTGAAGTTAGTACACATCGTAGCTAAAAGTGCTACAGTTCTAATAATTGACATTTTTTTCAGTGTTCGGTTTTCGGCCTTGGTGTGTTCCTTTTTTTGTTTTCGGTTTCGGTCAAGTATTTTAATTTCGGTGCATCCCTAATAATAAGTTATTACTGATACCCTGTTATAACTATGATAATAAGTTATTACTGATACCCTGTTATAACCATGATAATAAGTTATTACTGATACCCTGTTATAACTATGATAATAAGTTATTACTGATACCCTGTTATAACCATGATAATAAGTTATTACTGATACTGTGTTATAACTATGATAATAAGTTATTACTGATACCCTGTTATAACTATGATAATAAGTTATTACTGATACCCTGTTATAACCATGATAATAAGTTATTACTGATACCCTGTTAGAACTATGATGAAATGAAATGAAATGAAATGAAATGAAATGAAATGAAATGAAATGAAATGAAAAATACTTTATTCATCCCCGAAGGGAAATTCAGTATTGTAAAAGCTCACTTTTTTTTTTTTTTTTTTTTTATAAATAAACAAAAAGTCAGTTAGTCTTGTTCTTTAGGGTGATGGTTGCTGGCAGGAATGAATTCCTGTATCTCTCCGTCCTACAGCGAACTTGACGCAGCCTCCCACTGAACACACTCTGTTGATTCTTCACCGTGTTGTGGAGAGGATGGGAAGTGTCCTCCATCATCTTCATCAGCTTGTGCAGCATTCTTTTTTGAACGATCAGCTCCAGCGGCTCCAGAGTTCTCCCCAGCACAGAACCAGCTTTCTTGATCAGCTTGTTTAGTTTCTTCAAGTCTCTGGTTCTGATGCTGCTGCCCCAGCAGATGCTGCAAAGCTAATTGCACTTTCTACCACAGACTTATAGAAGATCTGCAACATCTTTTTGCAGACATTAAATGATTTTAGCTTCCTTAAGAAGAAGAGTCTGCTCAGACCTTTCTTGTAGATGTAGTCACAGTTGCATTTCCAATCGAGTCTGTTGTCCAGCTGAACTCCAGGTATTTGTAGTTCTCCACCACCTCCACCTCCTCTTCCAGGATGTAGACAGGACTATGCTGCTTATTCTTGCTCCTCCTGAAGTCAACAATCATCTCTTTAGTCTTGCTGGTATTTAAGATGAGCTGATTGTTACCATTTCACAAACTGATTGACAAGTTCCCTGTATTCAGCTTCTTGTCCATCACTAATACACCCCACAACTGCAGAGTCATCAGAATATTTCTGCAGATGACAGGATCAGAGTTGTACTGGAAGTCTGAGGTGTACAGTGTAAAGAGGAATGGTGAGAGTACAGTTCCTTGTGGTGCTCCAGTGCTGCTGACCACCATCTCAGACACACAACCTTTCAGTCTCACAAACTGTGGTCTGTTTGTTAGGTAGTCGTAAATCCAGGTGGTTGTGGAGGATCCACCTGGAAGTTATGGAGCTTCTGACATAGCAAAGCAGCTGAATAGTATTAAAGGCACTTGAAAAATCAAAGAACATGACCCTCAAAGTGCTGCCTGACTGGTCCAGATGAGAGTGGGCTCTCTGAAGCAAGAAGATGATGGCGTCTTCAACCCCAAGCCCATTACGATATGCGAACTGTAATGGGTCCTGAAAGGTGTTCACTTGCTTGTTGAGGTGAGCCAGTAAGAGTCTCTCCAGGACTTTCATGATGTGAGATGTCAAAGCAACTGGTCTGTAGTCATTTGGTTCTGGTTCTGGTTCTGGTTCTGGTTCTGGTCCTGGTTCTGGTCTGTAGTCATTTGGTTCAGCTGGTTGTGGTTTTTTAGGGACAGGAACAAGACAGGATGTTTTCCACAGCACAGGAACTCTGTTCTGTCTCAGGCTGGTGTTAAAAAGGTGCTGGAGAACCGGACATAGTTGTTCTGAGCAGGTCTTGAGAACTCTGGGACTGACACCATCTGGACCTGCAGCCTTGTTCCGGTTCAGTTTCTCTAGTTGTTTCTTGACCTGGTCACAGGAGACAGTCAGGCTGGAGGTGGAGACAGAGGAGGTCTCAGAATGTCCTGATGTGGAGACAGAGGAGGTCTCAGGATGTCCTGATGTGGAGACAGAGGAGGTCTCAGGATGTCCTGATGTGGGGGGAGAGGAGGCTGTGTTCAGGTCCATGACTGAGGTGCAGGGTGACAGAGTGGGGGTGGGACAGGAAAGCTGTGGGCTCATGGAGGGTGTGTGGTGTGTTGGGTTGTCGGCAGGGGGGAACTGAACCTATTGAAGAACACGTTCAGTTCGTTAGCTCTGTCCAGACCTCCATCAGTCTGGTCCCCCTTTAACTTGAAGCCAGTGATCTTCTTCATTCCCGACCACACATCCCTCACGTTGTTCTGCTGGAGCTGCTCTCCAACTTCTTCCTGTCGTCCTCCTTGCACTTCTTAGTCTGTGTTTTCAGTTGTTTTTGTGTGGTCTTCAGTAACTCCCTGTCTCCATCCCTGAAAGCTTTCTTTTTGATGTTCAGCAGCTTTTTCAGGTCACTGGTGATCCAGGGTTTGTTATTGGGGAAGCACCTCACTGTTCTTGTTGGAACGATGTTGTCCATACAGAAGTTTATGTAATCTGTCACACACTCAGTCATGGTGATGATGTCATCTCCATGAGGTTCACAGAGGACATTCCAGTCTGTGGCCTCAAAGCACCCTCTCAGAGCATCTTCAGCCTCAGTAGACCAGGTTTTAATCGTCCTCCTAATGACTGGTTGCTGCTGAACGATGGGCTTGTAGGTGGAGGTGAGAAGAACCAGATTATGATCAGATCTTCCTAAAGGAGGCAGGGCAGAGGAGCTGTATGCATTCTTAGTATTTGCATAAAATAAGTCCAACATCTTATTTTCTCTGGTGGAGCAGCTGACAAACTGCTGGAAAGTTGGTAACGTAGCAGAGAGGGAGACGTTGTTGAAGTCTCCAGAGATCGCCATGAATGAGTTTGGATGCTGTGTTTGTAGTTTAGCCACGACGGAGCTGATGACATCACAGGCTGTCTCTGGTGCGGTACCTGGTATTATATAAACCGCTACCAGAATAACACAGGCAAACTCTCTGGGTAAATAATATGGACGGAAACTCACAGCTAACAGTTCAATGTCTCTTGTGCAGATCTTCTCCTTGACAGTGACGTGTCCTGGATGGCACCAACGCTGACTGACCAGCACTGCAATTCCACCTCCCCCTTCCGCTTCCCGCTGAGCTGTTTATTTCGGTCTGCACGGACCGTCTTGAAGCCGTGTACAGACGCATTACAGTCCGGGATGTGTTCATGCAGCCATGTCTCAGTGAAACACATGATACTGCATTCTCTGTACTCTTTCTGAGACCTTGTTAGCACTTCAAGCTCGTCCATCTTGTTAGCTAGCGATCTCACGTTACCCATCACAACAGTTGGAAGAAACGGTTTAAATCTCCACCGTTTTTCTCTCTGCCTTACCCCTGCCCTGCATCCTCTTGTCTTTCTCCTTAACTCCACTGGGATTTGACGTGTTATTTCGCTGAAAATCTTGATTTGGGAGAGTTTTAACAGTTGATCACGGTGGTAAACAATTTTTCCGTTGCTATGGATACACATCATAACAAGCAGTGAAAAAAGCCAATATACGAGGAAAAATCTCCCGAATTGCACACCGTTGAAACCAGCATAAAAAATCCTCCAAGAAAAACCTAATCTGGCGAATAATTTCGATAAAAAAGACAACTATATTAGAAAAAAACACAAAAGTTAAGGGAGAGCTTTCACAAATTGCAGCTACCTAGCAGCGCATTCCAGAATTTTTTTTTTTTTTTTTTTTGATATGAAAATATCATATGATATCACTTATGATAATAAGTTATTACTGATACCATGTTATAACTATGATAATAAGTTATTACTGATACCATGTTATAACTATGATAATAAGTTATTACTGATACCATGTTATAACTATGATAATAAGTTATTACTGATACCATGTTATAACTATGATAATAAGTTATTACTGATACCCTGTTATAACCATGATAATAAGTTATTACTGATACTGTGTTATAACTATGATAATAAGTTATTACTGATACCCTGTTATAACTATGATAAGTTATTACTGATACCCTGTTATAACCATGATAATAAGTTATTACTGATACCATGTTATAACTATGATAAGTTATGACTGATGTCATAACTATGATAAATTATTATTGATACCATGTTATAACTATGATAAGTTATGACTGATGTCATAACTATGATAAATTATTATTGATACCATGTTATAACTATGATAAGTTATTACTGATACCGTGTTATAACTATGATAAGTTATTACTGTTGTCATAACTATGGTAAGTTATTATGGATACCATGTTGTAACTATGATAATAAGTTATTACTGATACCATGTTATAACTATGATAATAAGTTATTACTGATACCCTGTTATAACCATGATAACAAGTTTTTACTAATACCATGTTATAACTATGATAATAGGTTTTAACTAATACCATGTTATAACTATGATAATAAGTTGTTACTGATACCCTGTTATAACTATGATAACAAGTTATTACTATTACCATGTTATAACTATGATAAGTTATTACTGATACCGTGTTATAACTATGATAAGTTATTACTGATGTCATAACTATGATAATTTACTATTGATACCATGTTATAACTATAATTATTATTGATACCATGTTATAACTATGATAATAATTATTATTGATACCATGTTATAACTATAAGTTATCACTGATACCCTGTTACATCTACTGTATAATAACTAAGTTATTACTGATACCATGTTATAACTACCGTATAATAACTAAGTTATTACTGATACCATGTTATAACTACTGTATAGTAACTAAGTTATTACTGATACCATGTTACAACTACTGTATAATAACTAAGTTATTACTGATACCATGTTATTACTACCATATAATAACTAAGTTATTATTGACACCATGTTATAACTATAATTATTATTGATACCATGTTATAACTATGATAATAGATATTATTGCTACCATGTTATAACTATAATAAGTTATCACTGATACCCTGTTACAACTACTGTATAATAACTAAGTTATTACTGATGCCATGTTTTAACTACTATATAATAACTAAGTTATTACTGATACCATGTTATAACTACCATATAATAACTAAGTTACTACTGATACCATGTTATAACTACCGTATAATAACTAAGTTATTACTGATACCATGTTATAGCTAATCATAATCTACCTGCATCTCCTTCAGGCTGACCAAAGGAAATTCACAAAATGATTGATTTTTAAAAAATCAATCATTTTACTTATTTGACTTTTTCATTACTCATTAACAACATTTACACTCATCACTGCAAACGCACTGAAGGCATCAGTTCTGGTCCCACCTGGTCTGGTCCAGTTTGGTCCCACCTGGTCTGGTCAGGTCTGGTCCCACCTGGTCTGGTCCCACCTGGTCTGGTCCAGTTCGGTCCCACCTGGGCTGCTCCTACCTGGTCTGGTCCAGTTCGGTCCCACCTGGTCTGGTCCAGTCTGGTCCCTCCTGGGCTGCTCCTACCTGGTCTGGTCCAGTTCGGTCCCACCTGGTCTGGTCAGGTCTGGTCCCACCTGGTCTGGTCCTACCTGGTCTGGTCCAGTTCGGTCCCACCTGGTCTGGTCCAGTTCGGTCCCACCTGGTCTGGTCAGGTCTGGTCCCACCTGGGCTGCTCCTACCTGGTCTGGTCCAGTTCGGTCCCACCTGGTCTGCTCCTACCTGGTCTGGTCCAGTCTGGTCCCACCTGGTCTGGTCAGGTCTGGTCCCACCTGGTCTGGTCCCACCTGGTCTGGTCAGGTCTGGTCCCACCTGGTCTGGTCCCACCTGGTCTGGTCCAGTTCGGTCCCACCTGGTCTGCTCCTACCTGGTCTGGTCCAGTTCGGTCCCACCTGGTCTGGTCAGGTCTGGTCCCACCTGGTCTGGTCCTACCTGGTCTGGTCCAGTTCGGTCCCACCTGGTCTGCTCCTACCTGGTCTGGTCCAGTTCGGTCCCACCTGGTCTGCTCCTACCTGGTCTGGTCCAGTTCGGTCCCACCTGGTCTGGTCAGGTCTGGTCCCACCTGGTCTGGTCCTACCTGGTCTGGTCCAGTTCGGTCCCACCTGGTCTGCTCCTACCTGGTCTGGTCCAGTCTGGTCCCACCTGGTCTGGTCAGGTCTGGTCCCACCTGGTCTGGTCCAGTTCGGTCCCACCTGGGCTGCTCCTACCTGGTCTGGTCCAGTTCGGTCCCACCTGGTCTGCTCCTACCTGGTCTGGTCCAGTTCGGTCCCACCTGGTCTGGTCAGTTCTGGTCCCTCATGGGCTGCTCCTACCTGGTCTGGTCCAGTCCGGTCCTACCTGGTCTAGTCCAGTTCGGTCCCACCTGGTCTGGTCCAGTTCGGTCCCACCTGGTCTGGTCAGGTCTGGTCCCACCTGGTCTGGTTCTACCTGGTCTGGTCTAGGTTCTGGGTGGATTTGTGACCCTGCTGCCGTCCAGATGTGGATCCCCCGTCTGAAGATGATGAAGATGATGATGAAGATGGTCCATTCTGGACGGTTAGGAAGTTCTGAATCATTCAGACGGAAGCAAATCTTTAAAGTCTTCAAGACTTTAAACCTTTAAAAGGAAACGATTTAAGTTTCGTGATTTATGTTTTAATCATTTCATGTTTTCCTGGAAAACTTCCGTCCAGATCTAAAAGTTGTTTAATTATTTTTTTATTCATTTATTTCCTTCTTTGTTATTTTCCAGGACCTGGATGAGATCTGGTCCTCTGCAGACCCAGACCTGGATGAGATCTGGTCCTCTGCAGACCCAGACCTGGATGAGATCTGGTCCTCTGCAGACCCAGACCTGGAGGAGATCTGGTCCTCTGCAGACCCAGACCTGGAGGAGATCTGGTCCTCTGCAGACCCAGTCCTGGAGGAGATCTGGTCCTCTGCAGACCCAGACCTGGAGGAGATCTGGTCCTCTGCAGACCCAGTCCTGGAGGAGATCTGGTCCTCTGCAGACCCAGACCTGGATGAGATCTGGTCCTCTGCAGACCCAGACCTGGATGAGATCTGGTCCTCTGCAGACCCAGTCCTGGAGGAGATCTGGTCCTCTGCAGACCCAGACCTGGATGAGATCTGGTCCTCTGCAGACCCAGACCTGGAGGAGATCTGGTCCTCTGCAGACCCAGTCCTGGAGGAGATCTGGTCCTCTGCAGACCCAGTCCTGGAGGAGATCTGGTCCTCTGCAGACCCAGACCTGGATGAGATCTGGTCCTCTGCAGACCCAGACCTGGATGAGATCTGGTCCTCTGCAGACCCAGACCTGGATGAGATCTGGTCCTCTGCAGACCCAGACCTGGAGGAGATCTGGTCCTCTGCAGACCCAGACCTGGATGAGATCTGGTCCTCTGCAGACCCAGACCTGGATGAGATCTGGTCCTCTGCAGACCCAGACCTGGATGAGATCTGGTCCTCTGCAGACCCAGACCTGGAGGAGATCTGGTCCTCTGCAGACCCAGACCTGGAGGAGATCTGGTCCTCTGCAGACCCAGACCTGGATGAGATCTGGTCCTCTGCAGACCCAGACCTGGATGAGATCTGGTCCTCTGCAGACCCAGACCTGGAGGAGATCTGGTCCTCTGCAGACCCAGTCCTGGAGGAGATCTGGTCCTCTGCAGACCCAGTCCCGGAGGAGATCTGGTCCTCTGCAGACCCAGTCCTGGAGGAGATCTGGTCCTCTGCAGACCCAGACCTGGATGAGATCTGGTCCTCTGCAGACCCAGACCTGGAGGAGATCTGGTCCTCTGCAGACCCAGTCCTGGAGGAGATCTGGTCCTCTGCAGACCCAGTCCCGGAGGAGATCTGGTCCTCTGCAGACCCAGTCCTGGATGAGATCTGGTCCTCTGCAGACCCAGTCCTGGAGGAGATCTGGTCCTCTGCAGACCCAGTCCCGGAGGAGATCTGGTCCTCTGCAGACCCAGTCCCGGAGGAGATCTGGTCCTCTGCAGACCCAGTCCTGGAGGAGATCTGGTCCTCTGCAGACCCAGTCCTGGAGGAGATCTGGTCCTCTGCAGACCCAGTCCTGGAGGAGATCTGGTCCTCTGCAGACCCAGACCTGGAGGAGATCTGGTCCTCTGCAGACCCAGTCCTGGATGAGATCTGGTCCTCTGCAGACCCAGTCCCGGAGGAGATCTGGTCCTCTGCAGACCCAGTCCTGGAGGAGATCTGGTCCTCTGCAGACCCAGTCCTGGAGGAGATCTGGTCCTCTGCAGACCCAGTCCCGGAGGAGATCTGGTCCTCTGCAGACCCAGTCCCGGATGAGATCTGGGCCTCTGCAGACCCAGTCCCGGATGAGATCTGGTCCTCTGCAGACTCAGTCCGACTCTGAAGAGTTCCTGATCAGGTTTCAGGTCCAGAACTTCAGTAATTATCTGATTAATCAGAGACTTTTCGTCCTGATTGTTTCGTATCAGAAACTGTGTAATTACTATGTAATAACTGTGTAATAACTGTGTAATAACCTTTGTCCTCATTACAACCGTTACACACCTGCAGTAAACTTTTTGTTTGTTTATTATTTGTTGCAGTTTTACGGGATCTGGTCTCGTGGTCTGATAAACAAACTTGGCGCGGTTAAAAACGTCTTCGTATCCGGATCTGGTCCAGTCAGGATCAGATGTGGTCCAGGTCCCGGAGGAAAGTCCGGGTGTCTGATCGGGACCAGGATGATGTGGTGAAACTGCAGGGGCGGCCGGAACCTGGACTGACGCAGAGGTGCGCAGTCACGTGACGTCGCTGCTTACCTGCGGACCCGCGGTTCCGGACTCTGACGCAGTCTGGGAGACTCCTGAGTCCTCAGCGGAAACTCCCGCGCGGGAGCATAAAAGCTCCGCGACGCCGCAAATGGAGCCTGAGACGGAACCGCGGAGCCGCGCGGACGCACACCGACACACGGACACGCGCACAGACCCTCAGACATGCACACGCCGACAGGTACGTCCGCACCTGGAGGACCGCGGGTCTACGGAGACCTGCTGGGGCCAAAGAGCAACAGCTCATCCTGAGACAGTGGATCAGGGTCTGGTCCTGGTTCTGGTCCTGGTCCTGGTCCTCGTCCTGATCCTGGTCCTGTTCCTGTTCCTGGTCCTGATCCTGATCCTGATCCTGGTCCTGGTCCTGGTCCTGATCCTGATCCTGATCCTGTTCTGATCCTGATCCTGATCCTGGTCCTGGTTCTGGTTCTGATCCTGTTCCTGGTTCTGATCCTGATCCTGATCCTGTTCTGATCCTGATCCTGGTCCTGGTTCTGGTTCTGATCCTGTTCCTGGTTCTGATCCTGATCCTGATCCTGTTCTGATCCTGATCCTGGTCCTGGTCCTGGTTCTGGTTCTGATCCTGTTCTGATCCTGATCCTGATCCTGGTTCTGATCCTGATCCTGTTCTGATCCTGATCCTGATCCTGGTCCTGGTTCTGGTTCTGATCCTGGTTCTGGTCCTGGTCCTGGTCCTGGTCCTGGTCCTGGTTCTGGTTCTGATCCTGGTTCTGGTCCTGGTCCTGGTCCTGGTTCTGGTTCTGATCCTGGTCCTGATCCTGGTCCTGGTCTGGTCCTGGTCCTGATCCTGGTCCTGGTCTGGTCCTGGTCTGGTCCTGGTCCTGGTCCTGATCCTGGTCCTGGTCTGGTTCTGGTCTGATCCTGGTCCTGGTCTGCTCCTGGTCCTGGTCCTGGTCCTGATCCTGGTCCTGGTCCTGGTCCTGGTCCTGGTTCTGATCCTGGTCCTGATCCTGGTCCTGGTCTGGTCCTGGTCTGGTCCTGGTCCTGGTCCTGGTCCTGATCCTGGTCCTGGTCTGCTCCTGGTCCTGGTCCTGGTCCTGATCCTGGTCCTGGTTCTGGTCCTGGTCCTTGTTCTGATCCTGGTCTGGTCCTGGTCCTGGTCTGATCCTGGTTCTGGTTCTGATCCTGTCCTGGTCCTGGTTCTTGTTCTGATCCTGGTTCTGGTCCTGGTCCTGGTCCTGGTCCTGGTTCTGGTTCTGATCCTGGTTCTGGTCCTGGTCCTGGTCCTGGTTCTGGTTCTGATCCTGGTTCTGGTCCTGGTCCTGGTCCTGGTTCTGATCCTGGTCCTGGTCCTGGTTCTGGTCCTGGTCCTGGTCCTGGTCCTGGTCTGGTCCTGGTCCTGGTTCTGGTCCTGGTCCTGGTCCTGGTCCTGGTTCTGGTCCTGATCCTGGTTCTGGTCCTGGTCCTGGTCCTGGTCCTGATCCTGGTCCTGGTCCTGGTCTGGTCCTGCTCCTGGTCCTGGTCCTGGTCCTGGTCCTGGTCTGGTCCTGATCCTGATCCTGGTCTGGTCCTGGTCTGGTCCTGGTCCTGGTCTGGTCCTGATCCTGATCCTGGTCTGGTCCTGGTTCTGGTCCTGGTCCTGTTCCTGGTCCTGGTCTGGTCCTGGTCTGGTCCTGGTCCTGGTCCTGGTCTGGTCCTGATCCTGATCCTGGTCTGGTCCTGGTTCTGGTCCTGGTCCTGGTCCTGGTCCTGGTCTGCTCCTGGTCTGGTCCTGGTTCTGGTCCTGGTTCTGGTTCTGGTTCTGGTTCTGATCCTGGTCCTGATCCTGATCCTGGTTCTGGTTCTGGTCCTGGTCCTGGTTCTGGTTCTGATCCTGGTCCTGGTCCTGGTCCTGGTTCTGATCCTGGTTCTGGTCCTGGTCCTGGTCCTGGTCTGCTCCTGGTTCTGATCCTGGTTCTGGTTCTGATCCTGGTCCTGGTTCTGGTTCTGATCCTGGTTCTGGTCGAGGTCCTGGTTCTGGTTCTGATCCTGGTTCTGGTCCTGGTCCTGGTCCTGGTTCTGGTTCTGATCCTGGTTCTGGTCCTGGTCCTGGTTCTGGTTCTGATCCTGGTTCTGGTTCTGATCCTGGTCCTGGTTCTGCTTCTGATCCTGGTTCTGATCCTGGTCCTGGTTCTGGTTCTGATCCTGGTTCTGGTCCTGGTCCTGGTTCTGGTTCTGATCCTGGTTCTGATCCTGGTCCTGGTCCTGGTCCTGGTTCTGATCCTGGTTCTGGTCCTGGTCCTGGTCCTGGTCTGCTCCTGGTTCTGATCCTGGTTCTGGTTCTGATCCTGGTCCTGGTTCTGGTTCTGATCCTGGTTCTGGTCCTGGTCCTGGTTCTGGTTCTGATCCTGGTTCTGGTTCTGATCCTGGTTCTGATCCTGGTTCTGGTCCTGGTTCTGGTCCTGGTCCTGGTTCTGGTCCTGGTCCTGGTCCTGGTCCTGGTTCTGGTCCTGGTCCTGGTCCTGGTCCTGGTCCTGGTTCTGGTTCTGATCCTGGTCCTGATCCTGGTCTGCTCCTGGTTCTGATCCTGGTTCTGGTTCTGATCCTGGTCCTGGTTCTGGTTCTGATCCTGGTTCTGGTCCTGGTTCTGGTTCTGATCCTGGTTCTGATCCTGGTTCTGGTCCTGGTTCTGGTCCTGGTCCTGGTCCTGGTTCTGATCCTGGTTCTGGTCCTGGTCTGCTCCTGGTTCTGGTCCTGGTCCTGGTCTGGTCCTGCTCCTGGTCCTGGTTCTGATCCTGGTCCTGATCCTGGTCTGATCCTGGTCCTGGTTCTTGTTCTGATCCTGGTCCTGATCCTGGTCCTGGTCCTGGTCTGCTCCTGGTCCTGGTTCTGGTTCTGGTCCTGGTCCTGGTCCTGGTTCTCATGGTTCCCTCCTCCATCCACAGCCCTGCTGCTCCACTTCCTGGTTGCAGCTCTGGTCCAATCAGCTCCCGTCATTTTCCCGCCATCGTTCCACGAAGCCGCCACGAGCGCCAAGACGCTGGTGGACAAGATCCTGGAGGAGATCCCGGTCCTGCACGCCGCCACCGTCACCACCGAGGTACCCACACCCGCGTCTGATTGGTTCCTGTCTTGTCCTCTGCTTCTGATTGGTTCCCGTCCCATCCTCTGCTTCTGATTGGCTCCCGTCCCATCCTCTGCTTCTGATTGGTTCCCGTCCCATCCTCTGCTTCTGATTGGCTCCCGTCCCATCCTCTGCTTCTGATTGGCTCCTGTCTTGTCCTCTGCTTCTGATTGATTCCCGTCCCATCCTCTGCTTCTGATTGGTTCCCGTCCCATCCTCTGCTTCTGATTGGCTCCCGTCCCATCCTCTGCTTCTGATTGGCTCCCGTCTTGTCCGCTGCTTCTGATTGGCTCCCGTCCCATCCTCTGCTTCTGATTGGTTCCCGTCCCATCCTCTGCTTCTGATTGGCTCCCGTCCCATCCTCTGCTTCTGATTGGCTCCCGTCTTGTCCGCTGCTTCTGATTGGCTCCCGTCCCATCCTCTGCTTCTGATTGGCTCCCGTCCCATTCTCTGCTTCTAATTGGCTCCCATCCCATCCTCTGCTTCTGATTGGCTCCCGTTCCGTCCACTGCTTCTGATTGGCTCCCGTTCCGTCCACTGCTTCTGATTGGCTCCCGTCCCATCCTCTGCTTCTGATTGGCTCCCGTCTTGTCCGCTGCTTCTGATTGGCTCCCGTCTTGTCCGCTGCTTCTGATTGGCTCCCGTCTTGTCCGCTGCTTCTGATTGGCTCCCGTCTTGTCAGCTGCTTCTGATTGGCTCCCGTCTTGTCAGCTGCTTCTGATTGGCTCCTGTCTTGTCCGCTGCTTCTGATTGGCTCCCGTCTTGTCAGCTGCCTCTGATTGGCTCCTGTCTTGTCCGCTGCTTCTGATTGGCTCCTGTCCTCTCCGCTGCTTCTGATTGGTTCCTGTCCCGTCCTCTGCTTCTGATTGGCTCCCGTCTTGTCAGCTGCCTCTGATTGGCTCCCGTCTTGTCAGCTGCTTCTGATTGGCTCCTGTCTTGTCAGCTGCTTCTGATTGGCTCCTGTCTTGTCTGCTGCTTCTGATTGGCTCCTGTCTTGTCCGCTGCTTCTGATTGGCTTCCGTCTTTTCAGCTGCTTCTGATTGGCTCCTGTCTTGTCAGCTGCTTCTGATTGGCTCCTGTCTTGTCCGCTGCTTCTGATTGGCTTCCGTCTTTTCAGCTGCTTCTGATTGGCTCCTGTCTTGTCAGCTGCTTCTGATTGGCTCCTGTCTTGTCAGCTGCTTCTGATTGGCTCCTGTCTTGTCCGCTGCTTCTGATTGGCTCCCGTCTTGTCTGCTGCTTCTGATTGGCTACCGTCTTGTCAGCTGCTTCTGATTGGCTCCTGTCTTGTCAGCTGCTTCTGATTGGCTCCTGTCTTGTCCGCTGCTTCTGATTGGCTTCCGTCTTTTCAGCTGCTTCTGATTGGCTCCTGTCTTGTCCGCTGCTTCTCATTGGCTTCCGTCTTGTCAGCTGCTTCTCATTGGCTTCCGTCTTGTCCGCTGCTTCTGATTGGCTCCCGTCTTGTCAGCTGCTTCTGATTGGCTCCCGTCTTGTCAGCTGCCTCTGATTGGCTCCTGTCTTGTCCGCTGCTTCTGATTGGCTCCCGTCTTGTCAGCTGCTTCTGATTGGCTCCCGTCTTGTCAGCTGCTTCTCATTGGCTCCCGTCTTGTCTGCTGCTTCTGATTGGCTCCTGTCTTGTCAGCTGCTTCTGATTGGCTCCCGTCTTGTCTGCTGCCTCTGATTAGCTCCCGTCTTGTCCGTTGCTTCTGATTGGCTCCCGTCTTGTCAGCTGCTTCTGATTGGCTCCTGTCTTGTCCGCTGCTTCTGATTAGCTTCCGTCTTGTCTGCTGCTTCTGATTGGCTCCCGTCTTGTCAGCTGCTTCTCATTGGCTCCCGTCTTGTCTGCTGCTTCTGATTGGCTCCTGTCTTGTCTGCTGCTTCTGATTGGCTCCTGTCTTGTCAGCTGCTTCTGATTGGCTCCTGTCTTGTCAGCTGCTTCTGATTGGCTCCCGTCTTGTCTGCTGCCTCTGATTAGCTCCCGTCTTGTCCGCTGCTTCTGATTGGCTCCCGTCTTGTCAGCTGCTTCTGATTGGCTCCTGTCTTGTCCGCTGCTTCTGATTAGCTTCCGTCTTGTCCGCTGTTTCTGATTGGCTCCCGTCTTGTCAGCTGCTTCTGATTGGCTCCCGTCTTGTCTGCTGCTTCTGATTGGCTCCTGTCTTGTCCGCTGCTTCTGATTGGCTCCCGTCTTGTCAGCTGCTTCTGATTGGCTCCTGTCTTGTCAGCTGCTTCTGATTGGCTCCCGTCTTGTCCGCTGCTTCTGATTAGCTTCCGTCTTGTCCGCTGCTTCTGATTGGCTCCTGTCTTGTCCGCTGCTTCTGATTGGCTCCCGTCTTGTCAGCTGCTTCTCATTGGCTCCCGTCTTGTCTGCTGCTTCTGATTGGCTCCTGTCTTTTCCGCTGCTTCTGATTGGCTCCCGTCTTGTCAGCTGCTTCTGATTGGCTCCTGTCTTGTCCGCTGCTTCTGATTAGCTTCCGTCTTGTCAGCTGCTTCTGATTGGCTCCTGTCTTGTCCGCTGCTTCTGATTAGCTTCCGTCTTGTCCGCTGCTTCTGATTGGCTCCCGTCTTGTCTGCTGCTTCTGATTGGCTCCTGTCTTGTCCGCTGCTTCTGATTGGCTCCCGTCTTGTCAGCTGCTTCTGATTGGCTCCTGTCTTGTCCGCTGCTTCTGATTAGCTTCCGTCTTGTCCGCTGCTTCTGATTGGCTCCTGTCTTGTCTGCTGCTTCTGATTGGCTCCCGTCTTCTTCTCCTCTCCTGTTCAGGGCTTCGTCCTGGACTCCGGTCAGACCTCCAACCTGCAGCTCATGGTGGCGTCTCTGGGAATCCCCGCCCCCCCCGTCCTCAAACCACCGTCCACGGACTTCACACTGGTAGGTCTGCAATCCAGACCGGGTCTGGAGGGGTCGGATTACCTTCAGGTTCTTTACCAGTTCCTTTGAGGGTGACGGTGATGATGATGATGGTGATGATGATGATGATGATGATGATGATGATGATGATGATGAATTGCTGATGATGATGATGATGGTGATGGTGATGATGATGATGATGGTGATGATGATGATGATGATGATGATGATGATGATGATGATGATGGTGATGGTGATGATGATGATGATGATGATGATGATGATGGTGATGATGATGATGATGATGATGATGATGATGGTGATGGTGATGATGATGATGATGATGATGATGGTGATGATGATGATGATGATGATGATGATGGTGATGATGATGATGATGATGATGATGATGATGATGATGATGATGATGGTGATGATGATGATGGTGATGATGATGATGATGATGATGATGATGATGGTGATGGTGATGATGATGATGATGATGATGATGGTGATGATGATGATGATGATGATGATGATGGTGATGATGATGATGATGATGATGATGATGATGATGATGATGATGATGATGATGATGGTGATGATGATGATGATGGTGATAATGATGGTGATGATGATGATGATGGTGATGATGTCATCCCTGCAGGACGTCTGTGTGGCCCGCATGTCCGATGGAACCCGGCTCTACCAGAACCTGCTGCAGGTTCTGCCCAGCAGCCTGAGCGGTCTGGAGACCCTGCAGGGGGACCTGAGAGACCTGCTGACCCAGATCACCAAGGTAACGGTGACATCACACACGGTGACAGCTGGTCCAGTAAGCTGCTCCCTGATTGGTCGGGAACGGGGATGTCCACGTCTGTGATTGGCTGACAGCTGTTGTGTGTTTCAGATGGAGGAGGTGGCCCAGCTCAGGGGGGACGCTTTGGACCAGAACCAGGGTCCGGATCAGAACCAGGCGGACCTGGCCTCGCGTCTCCAGGACTCCTACACGGTCCAGGTGATGGTCCACGTGACGCTGGTCCAGCTCCGCTCCTTCTGCCACGACCTGGTCCGGAGCCTGAGAGCGCTGCCCAGCTACAGGCCGGCCCCATAAGCCCCGCCCACCGCAGAGCCCGCCCACCACCAAGCTCAGCCCATCGCCAAGCCCCGCCCACAACAAAGCCCCGCCCACCACCAAGCTCAGCCCATCGCAATGCCCCCGCCCACCACCGAGCCCCGCCCACAACAAAGCCCCGCCCACCACC
This sequence comes from Atherinomorus stipes, assembly GCA_023101725.1. Classification (NCBI taxonomy): domain Eukaryota; kingdom Metazoa; phylum Chordata; class Actinopteri; order Atheriniformes; family Atherinidae; genus Atherinomorus; species Atherinomorus stipes. The sequence continues at coordinate 147,185 of JALJCO010005175.1, forward strand.
AAGCTCAGCCCATCGCAATGCCCCGCCCACCGCAGAGCCCCGCCCACAACCAAGCCCCGCCCACCAACGAGCCCCGCCCACCACCAAGCTCAGCCCATCGCCAAGCCCCGCCCACCACCGAGCCCCGCCCACCGCAAAGCCCCGCACACCACCGAGCCCCGCCCACTGCAAAGCCCCGCCCATCGCCAAGCCCCGCCCAGACCTGGGCGGGGCTTGTCGTCAGACCTGGTCCTGGTCCTGGATCTGGACTCTATCAGTCCTGGTCCTGGATCTGGATCTGGATCTGGAGCGAGTCAGACCTGGTCCTGGATCTGGACCTGGATCTGGTCCTGGATCTGGATCTGGATGTGGATCTGGAGCGAGTCAGACCTGGTCCTGGATCTGGACCTGGATCTGGTCCTGGATCTGGATCTGGATCTGGATCTGGATCTGGATCTGGAGCGAGTCAGACCTGGTCCTGGATCTGGATCTGGATCTGGATCTGGTCCTGGATCTGGTCCTGGATCTGGATCTGGATCTGGTCCTGGTCCTGGATCTGGTCCTGGATCTGGATCTGGTCCTGGTCCTGGATCTGGTCCTGGATCTGGTCCTGGATCTGGTCCTGGTCCTGGTCCTGGTCCTGGATCTGGATCTGGTCCTGGTCCTGGATCTGGTCCTGGATCTGGTCCTGGATCTGGTCCTGGATCTGGTCCTGGATCTGGATCTGGAGCGAGTCAGACCTGGTCCTGGATCTGGATCTGGATCTGGATCTGGTCCTGGATCTGGTCCTGGTCCTGGATCTGGATCTGGATCTGGATCTGGATCTGGTCCTGGATCTGGTCCTGGATCTGGATCTGGATCTGGATCTGGATCTGGATCTGGATCTGGAGCGAGTCAGACCTGGTCCTGGATCTGGATCTGGATCTGGATCTGGATCTGGATCTGGTCCTGGATCTGGTCCTGGTCCTGGATCTGGATCTGGATCTGGATCTGGTCCTGGATCTGGTCCTGGATCTGGATCTGGATCTGGATCTGGATCTGGAGCGAGTCAGACCTGGTCCTGGATCTGGTCCTGGATCTGGATCTGGATCTGGAGGGAGTCAGACCTGGTCCTGGTCCTGGTCCTGGTCCTGGTCCTGGTCCTGGATCTGGATCTGGATCTGGACCTGGATCTGGAGCGAGTCAGACCTGGTCCTGGATCTGGTCCTGGATCTGGATCTGGAGCGAGTCAGACCTGGTCCTGGATCTGGTCCTGGATCTGGATCTGGAGCGAGTCAGACCTGGTCCTGGATCTGGTCCTGGATCTGGATCTGGAGCGAGTCAGACCTGGTCCTGGATCTGGTCCTGGATCTGGATCTGGATCTGGAGGGAGTCAGACCTGGTCCTGGTCCTGGTCCTGGTCCTGGTCCTGGATCTGGATCTGGATCTGGACCTGGATCTGGAGCGAGTCTCAGCACGCTGAGCTGCAGGAATGTTGCAGGAGGACCAGCAGGTCTGAACCTGCCCGGGTCTCCTGCAGCTGGAGGAGGAAGAGGAGGAGGAGGAGGAAGACTTGCAGGATCTTCTTCTTTATCTCGGAACAGAAACGTTTATTTATCAGTTTATTTATTGATATTTATTGATTATTGGTTATTTATTAGCTGAAGTTTGGAAACTCAGGGAGGTGAAAGCAGGTCAGAGGGCGAGAGAGCCTGAAACACTGCAGAGAGAGAGAGAGGAAGTGGAACATTTCTGGAATTGAGCAAGAAGCTGGATGACATCACAGGAATGTTTACCAGGGATGGTCATCATCATCATCATCATCGTCATCATCGTCATCATCATCATCATCATCGTCACGTCCTGCTCAGATGAAGATATTTATTTGTATTTATTTATTGTCCAGCTGGTTGTTTTTGTTTTGTTGTAAATGTTGTTTTTACACATAAACATGATTTATTTATTTTATATTCTGTTTATTTTTATTGTGAACTTTTTATCTTAGTGATGAAACCAGAGACTTCAATGTTATTTCAGCCAATCAGAGTCCTTCAAACACTCAGAAATGCTGAACATCCAATGAAGGAAACAATCTTTGTTCTTCTTTCATGTGAGGTTATCTGAGCGTGAAAGAGTCTCACATTTGTCATTTTGGTGTTTGTTTTCCATCATTGTGATCAGTCAGATCACATGCTAATTATTTAGCTCAGTCTTTAGCAGGGAATTTAGTTCCCTCTCTGTAATGCTGCCATTCCAGTTCAAACTGGAATTTTTACCACATTTTTTTGCATTTTATCTTGAAACAACTTCTCATTGAGCTTTTTTAATTGTGGTTGCTATAATCTATGCTTAGGTCTGCTCTGCATACCTAATAATAACCTGCCACCTACAGGATAGTTTTTACTTATTTTAACCCACTTTTCAGTTTTAGGCAGTGGGAACATTGTGTGTAAAACTGGAATTTAAAGGGTTAAAATTTTGAAACTGATTGTTTGGTATTGATGGTTCGGCCAGAAGTCTGTGATGACAGCCATGAAAGAAAATGCAACTTTTCATTTTTAGATAATATTTTTAGGCCATTGGCCCGTCCGTGCCCTTAAGAAGCTTAACGTAACTTAAAAAAAGGGGGAAAAAAGACCACTGTAACACAAAACGTAAAGATGCATCAAAAAACATTTTGAAATACTTCAGGGCTCTGATAATCCTGCACAAAAAAAAATTAATTTAGCATTAATTACATTTATTTTAGCCCCATTTTCAGTTTTTGGATGTTGGAGCACCATGTATGCAAAGTGGAATTTAAAGGGTTAAAATTTTAAAACTCATTGACTTTTTGCTGTTGATGGTTCGGGCAGAAGTCTGTGATGACAGCCATGAAAGAAAATGGCAACTTTTCATTTTTAGATCATATTTACAGGCCGTTAATGACATTGGCCAGAATGTGGCCTTAAGAAGCTGAACGTAACTTTTTCCTCTGGAGCTGCGAGTTAAGTGTGACAAACATGCAGAAGCTTCACCTGCTGCTACCAGGAAGTGTTTCTGCATGCAGACGCTTCCTGAAGCCGCCTGCGCTTCCTGGCGGGTACGGAGGTAAAGCTTTCCTCCTGCTTCTGCACCAACTATAACGGGAAAACACTCACAAACGCTGAGTCGCAATAAAACCCAATGCACGTGTGAAGGACGAGTTCTCCTCACGGGGATTTCAGCTCCACTTTCACCACGAGAAGTTGATGATTTCACACGTCTAACTGAAGCGTCGGAATTAAACCGGATGACATGAACACCAGGGGCCGTTTCAGGAAGCTGCACAGCCCCTAAACGAGGGAAACGCTGACTTCTCCGTTTCATGAAGTCAACCAGAGGAAGAACGCTGCCTTCAAGCGGCGTCGTATTTATGGTAAATACCAAAGTCCAACATTAAAATACTTGTACACCCACTCGCGTCGTAATTTCCACGAGACAGCTAGAAAATTTTATGATTCCCGAGTTGCCGAGATGAGGTGAACTTTGACCTTTGACCTCCTCAGAGCAGATGCTAGCAGCTAGCTGGCTAGTCAGTCGAAGATAGCCTCGTGTTTCACTGCATCACGACAACAGATCACCTGAACACAACGCACTGGTAATTTCCCCTTAACAAGTGGAAAGCATGTTCATCTGTCCCACACCACCTGAAGGCAGCATAACTGCAGTCTGGTTCACAAAGAGAGCTCGAACCCTCGCTCAGTTACCATGGCAACAGACCCTCTAACCCTCACAGACGACCGTGGGACGAAAATCTGTACGTACGTTTCCACGCAAGACTTGGCGTTCATGAATTTGGGCGCGGCTTTAGACTCGGGGAACGTCAGCAGAACCGTTCTGTCCTGCTGATGGAGAACCGGAAAGTTCTTCCAGACGGAACCGAGATTCAGATGGACCTCAATGATCTGGATCCAGGAGGATCTCCTGCAGGTTCCCCCACAGGTTCTCCCTGTTGGGTTCCTGGAGGTTCTCTTGGAACACAATCAGATCCAGATCCAGAACCAGAAACACGATGATAAAAACCAGATCCAGATCCAGAAACACGATAAAAAAAACCAGATCCAGAACCAGAAACATGTTGATGAAAACCAGATCCAGAACCAGAAACATGTTGATGAAAACCAGATCCAGAACCAGAAACACGATGATAAAAACCAGATCCAGAACCAGAAACACGATGAAAAAAACCAGATCCAGAACCAGAAACACGATGATGAAAACCAGATCCAGAACCAGAAACACGATGATAAAAACCAGATCCAGAACCAGAAACACGATGATGAAAACCAGATCCAGAACCAGAAACACGATGATGAAAACCAGATCCAGAACCAGAAACACGATGATAGAAACCAGATCCAGAACCAGAAACACGATGATGAAAACCAGATCCAGAACCAGAAACACGATGATAAACACCAGATCCAGAACCAGAAACACGATGAAAAAAACCAGATCCAGATCCAGAAATATGTTGATGAAAACCAGATCCAGATCCAGAAACACGATGATAAAAACCAGATCCAGATCCAGAAACACGATGATAAAAACCAGATCCAGATCCAGAAACATGATGATAAAAACCAGATCCAGAAACACGATGAAAAAAACCAGATCCAGATCCAGAAATATGTTGATGAAAACCAGATCCAGATCCAGAAACACGATGATAAAAACCAGATCCAAATCCAGAAACACGATGATAGAAACCAGATCCAGAACCAGAAACATGTTGATGAAAACCAGATCCAGAACCAGAAACACGATGATAAACACCAGATCCAGAACCAGAAACATGATGATAAAAACCAGATCCAGAACCAGAAACACGATGATAGAAACCAGATCCAGAACCAGAAACACGATGATAGAAACCAGATCCAGAACCAGAAACATGTTGATAAAAACCAGATCCAGATCCAGAAACACGATGATAGAAACCAGATCCAGAACCAGAAACATGTTGATAAAAACCAGATCCAGAACCAGAAACACGATGATAAAAACCAGATCCAGAAACACGGTGATAAAAACCAGATCCAGAAACACGATGATAAAAACCAGATCCAGATCCAGAAACACGATGATAAAAACCAGATCCAGAACCAGAAACACGATAATAAAAACCAGATCCAGAAACACGATGATAAAAACCAGATCCAGAACCAGAAACACGATGAAAAAAACCAGATCCAGATCCAGAAACACGATGATAAAAACCAGATCCAGAACCAGAAACACGATGATAAAAACCAGATCCAGATCCAGAAACACGATGATAAAAACCAGATCCAGAACCAGAAACACGATAATAAAAACCAGATCCAGAAACACGATGATAAAAACCAGATCCAGAACCAGAAACACGATGAAAAAAACCAGATCCAGATCCAGAAACACGATGATAAAAACCAGATCCAGAACCAGAAACACGATGAAAAAAACCAGATCCAGATCCAGAAACACGATGATAAAAACCAGATCCAGAACCAGAAAAAAGATGATAGAAACCAGATCCAGAACCAGAAACACGATGAAAAAAACCAGATCCAGAAAAAGAAACATGTTGATAAAAACCAGATCCAGAAACACGATGATAAAAACCAGATCCAGAAACACGATGATAAAAACCAGATCCAGATCCAGAAATACGATGATAAAAACCAGATCCAGAACCAGAAAAAAAGATGATAGAAACCAGATCCAGAACCAGAAACAGAATGATAAAAACCAGATCCAGATCCAGAAACAGGATGATAGAAACCAGATCCAGATCCAGAAATATGTTGATGAAAACCAGATCCAGATCCAGAAACACGATGATAAAAACCAGATCCAGATCCAGAAACACGATGATAAAAACCAGATCCAGATCCAGAAACATGTTGATGAAAACCAGATCCAGATCCAGAAACACGATGATAAAAACCAGATCCAGATCCAGAAACACGATGATAGAAACCAGATCCAGAACCAGAAACACGATGATAAACACCAGATCCAGAACCAGAAACACGATGATAGAAACCAGATCCAGAACCAGAAATATGTTGATGAAAACCAGATCCAGAACCAGAAACACGATGATAGAAACCAGATCCAGATCCAGAAACAGGATGATAGAAACCAGATCCAGAACCAGAAACAAGATGATAAAAACCAGATCCAGATCCAGAAACATGTTGATGAAAACCAGATCCAGAACCAGAAACACGATGATAGAAACCAGATCCAGAACCAGAAACACGATGATAAAAACCAGATCCAGAACCAGAAACACGATGATAAAAACCAGATCCAGATCCAGAAACACGATGATAAAAACCAGATCCAGAACCAGAAACACGATGATAAAAACCAGATCCAGAACCAGAAACACGATGATAAAAACCAGATCCAGATCCAGAAACACGATGATAAAAACCAGATCCACAACCAGAAACATGATGATAAAAACCAGATCCAGAACCAGAAACACGATGATAAAAACCAGATCCAGATCCAGAAACACGATGATAAAAACCAGATCCAGATCCAGAAACACGATGATAAAAACCAGATCCAGTAACACGATGATAAAAACCAGATCCAGAACCAGAAACACGATGATAAAAACCAGATCCAGATCCAGAAACATGATAAAAACCAGATCCAGAACCAGAAACACGATGATAAAAACCAGATCCAGAAACACGATGATAAAAACCAGATCCAGAAACACGATGATAAAAACCAGATCCAGAAACACGATAAAAACCAGATCCAGAAACACGATGATAAAAACCAGATCCAGATCCAGAAACACGATGATAAAAACCAGATCCAGATCCAGAAACATGATAAAAACCAGATCCAGAACCAGAAACACGATGATAAAAACCAGATCCAGAAACACGATGATAAAAACCAGATCCAGATCCAGAAACACGATGATAAAAACCAGATCCAGAAACACGATAAAAACCAGATCCAGAAACACGATGATAAAAACCAGATCCAGATCCAGAAACACGATGATAAAAACCAGATCCAGAACCAGAAACACGATGATAAAAACCAGATCCAGAAACACGATGATAAAAACCAGATCCAGATCCAGAAACACGATGATAGAAACCAGATCCAGAACCAGAAACACGATGATAAAAACCAGATCCAGAACTTTGGAGTCTTCAGACGTTTTCCTGGATGCAGGTACTTGACACCAGTCCTGTCGGTTCCTCACCTGGACTAACGCAGCACTTCTACTGGTCTCTAACCCTCAGATGTGATCTGGTCCGGTCCCTAGTGGTCCTCTAGTCCGGGTCTTATCCTGACTCCAGTGGTGAGGAACTATGGCCACAGCACTGGAGCTGCTGAAGTCTCTGGAGGATCTGGGGGACAGGGAACTGAAGAGCTTCCAGTGGTATCTGCAGCAGGAGGAGTTCCTGAAGGACCTCCCGTCCATTCCCAAGAGCCACCTGGAGAGGGCCGACCGGCCGGACACCGTGGACCTGATGGTGCAGACTTACGGTTCTCTGTGTGTGGAGGTGGCCCGGAGGGTCTTCAAGAGGATGAGGAGGAATGACTTAGTGGAGAGTTTGTCACAGACTGGCTCTGAAGGTGGGTCACAAAATCTGCTGGTCTAGATGAAGACCAGGTCCATGCTGCAGGTGATGGTTTTATTCTCACTGCCACACTGGTGTCTGTTCATGCAGCTCGCTGCTCCCTGCAGTCACCCACCGACCAGCAGCATGGGGGGGATGCTGGGCCGGGGGTCCTGCCTGGGGACACATCAGGGACTGGCAGGACTGGGGACCCAACTGCAGACCTTCCAGAGGGAGGACGACCACTCGACCCTGCTGAGCCATCAATACCTGGAGCAGGTGGTCCAGTCAGATACCTGGGTGGTTTTCCTGAGAAAGGCCAGCCGGCTACAACGGTCCAAACCAACACAGAAGTCTTGCCTGAGCCAGAGGAAACCAGCGGTGTGAGAAGGTCTTCAGGAACTGGACCAGCTGTTGGTCTTCCTGATCCTCTGACCGCCAGCAGAGGGACAGAAGGTAGACCGACTTCCTGTAAGACGTGCAGCGCTAAACTAGACAAAGACACCCCTACCCCTCTGTCCTAACAGGACTGAGACACCCCTACCCCTCTGTCCTAACAGAACTGAGACACCCCTACCCCTCTGTCCTAACAGGACTGAGAAACCCCTACCCCTCTGTCCTAATAGGACTGAGACACCCCTACCCCTCTGTCCTGACAGAACTGAGACACCCCTACCCCTCTGTCCTAACAGGACTGAGACACCCCTACCCCTCTGTCCTGACGGGACTGAGACACCCCTACCCCTCTGTCCTGACGGGACTGAGACACCCCTACCCCTCTGTCCTAATAGGACTGAGACACCCCTACCCCTCTGTCCTGACGGGACTGAGACACCCCTACCCTTCTGTCCTAACAGGACTGAGACACCCCTACCCCTCTGTCCTGACGGGACTGAGACACCCCTACCCCTCTGTCCTAACAGGACTGAGACACCCCTACCCCTCTGTCCTGACGGGACTGAGACACCCCTACCCCTCTGTCCTAACAGGACTGAGACACCCCTACCCCTCTGTCCTAACAGAACTGAGACACCCTACCCCTCTGTCCTAACAGGACTGAGACACCCCTACCCCTCTGTCCTGACGGGACTGAGACACCCCTACCCCTCTGTCCTGACGGGACTGAGACACCCCTACCCCTCTGTCCTAATAGGACTGAGACACCCCTACCCCTCTGTCCTAACGGGACTGAAACACCCCTACCCCTCTGTCCTGACGGGACTGAGACACCCGTACCCCTCTGTCCTAATAGGACTGAGACACCCCTACCCCTCTGTCCTAACGGGACTGAGACACCCCTACCCTTCTGTCCTGACGGGACTGAGACACCCCTACCCCTTTGTCCTAACAGGACTGAGACACCCCTACCCCTCTGTCCTAATAGGACTGAGACACCCCTACCCCTCTGTCCTAATAGGACTGAGACACCCTTACCCCTCTGTCCTAATAGGACTGAGACACCCCTACCCCTCTGTCCTAATAGGACTGAGACACCCCTACCCCTCTGTCCTAATAGGACTGAGACACCCCTCTGTCCTAACGGGACTGAGACACCCCTACCCCTCTGTCCTGACGGGACTGAGACACCCCTACCCCTCTGTCCTGCTACCCTCTGTCCTGACGGGACTGAGACACCCCTACCCCTCTGTCCTAATAGGACTGAGACACCCCTACCCCTCTGTCCTAACGGGACTGAGACACCCCTACCCCTCTGTCCTGACGGGACTGAGACACCCCTACCCCTCTGTCTTACCAGAACTGAGACACCCCTACCCCTCTGTCCTAATAGGACTGAGACACCCCTACCCCTCTGTCCTAATGGGACTGAGACACTCCTACCCCTGTGTCCTAATAGGACTGATACACCCCTACCCCTCTGTCCTAACGGGACTGAGACACCCCTACCCCTCTGTCCTAAGGGGACTGAGACACCCCTACCCCTCTGTCCTAATAGGACTGAGACACCCCTACCCCTCTGTCCTAATAGGACTGAGACACCCTTACCCCTCTGTCCTAAGGGGACTGAGACACCCCTACCCCTCTGTCCTAAAAGGACTGAGACACCCCTACCCCTCTGTTCTAACGGGACTGAGACACCCCTACCCCTCTGTCCTGACGGGACTGAGACACCCCTACCCTTCTGTCCTAACAGGACTGGGACACCCCTACCCCTCTGTCTTAATGGTACTGAGACACCCCTACCCCTTTGTCCTAACAGGACTGAGACACCCCTACCCCTCTGTCCTAACAGGACTGAGACACCCCTACCCCTCTGTCCTAATGGTACTGAGACACCCCTACCCCTTTGTCCTAACAGGACTGAGACACCCCTACCCCTCTGTCCTAACGGGACTGAAACACCCCTACCCCTCTGTCCTGACGGGACTGAGACACCCGTACCCCTCTGTCCTAATAGGACTGAGACACCCCTACCCCTCTGTCCTAACGGGACTGAGACACCCCTACCCTTCTGTCCTGACGGGACTGAGACACCCCTACCCCTTTGTCCTAACAGGACTGAGACACCCCTACCCCTCTGTCCTAATAGGACTGAGACACCCCTACCCCTCTGTCCTAATAGGACTGAGACACCCTTACCCCTCTGTCCTAATAGGACTGAGACACCCCTACCCCTCTGTCCTAATAGGACTGAGACACCCCTCTGTCCTAACGGGACTGAGACACCCCTACCCCTCTGTCCTGACGGGACTGAGACACCCCTACCCCTCTGTCCTGCTACCCTCTGTCCTGACGGGACTGAGACACCCCTACCCCTCTGTCCTGCTACCCTCTGTCCTGACGGGACTGAGACACCCCTACCCCTCTGTCCTAATAGGACTGAGACACCCCTACCCCTCTGTCCTAACGGGACTGAGACACCCCTACCCCTCTGTCTTAACAGAACTGAGACACCCCTACCCCTCTGTCCTAATAGGACTGAGACACCCCTACCCCTCTGTCCTAATGGGACTGAGACACCCTTACCCCTCTGTCCTAATGGTACTGAGACACCCCTACCCCTTTGTCCTAACGGGACTAAGACACCCCTACCCCTCTGTCCTAATGGTACTGAGACACCCCTACCCCTTTGTCCTAATAGGACTGAGACACCCCTACCCCTCTGTTCTAACGGGACTGAGACACCCCTACCCCTCTGTCCTGACGGGACTGAGACACCCCTACCCCTCTGTCCTAATAGTACTGAGACACCCCTACCCCTCTGTCCTAATAGGACTGAGACACCCCTACCCCTCTGTCCTAACGGGACTGAGACACCCCTACCCCTCTGTCCTAATGGGACTGAGACACTCCTACCCCTGTGTCCTAATAGGACTGACACACCCCCTACCCCTCTGTCCTAACGGGACTGAGACACCCCTACCCCTCTGTCCTGACGGGACTGAGACACCCCTACCCTTCTGTCCTAACAGGACTGGGACACCCCTACCCTTCTGTCCTAACAGAACTGAGACACCCCTACACCTCTGTCCTAACAGGACTGAGACACCCCTACCCTTCTGTCCTAACAGGACTGAGACACCCCTACCCCTCTGTCCTAACAGGACTGAGACACCCCTACCCCTCTGTCTTAATGGTACTGAGACACCCCTACCCCTTTGTCCTAACAGGACTGAGACACCCCTACCCCTCTGTCCTAACAGGACTGAGACACCCCTACCCCTCTGTCCTAATGGTACTGAGACACCCCTACCCCTTTGTCCTAACAGGACTGAGACACCCCTACCCCTCTGTCCTAACGGGACTGAAACACCCCTACCCCTCTGTCCTGACGGGACTGAGACACCCGTACCCCTCTGTCCTAATAGGACTGAGACACCCCTACCCCTCTGTCCTAACGGGACTGAGACACCCCTACCCTTCTGTCCTGACGGGACTGAGACACCCCTACCCCTTTGTCCTAACAGGACTGAGACACCCCTACCCCTCTGTCCTAATAGGACTGAGACACCCCTACCCCTCTGTCCTAATAGGACTGAGACACCCCTTACCCCTCTGTCCTAATAGGACTGAGACACCCCTACCCCTCTGTCCTAATAGGACTGAGACACCCCTCTGTCCTAACGGGACTGAGACACCCCCTACCCCTCTGTCCTGACGGGACTGAGACACCCCTACCCCTCTGTCCTGCTACCCTCTGTCCTGACGGGACTGAGACACCCCTACCCCTCTGTCCTGCTACCCTCTGTCCTGACGGGACTGAGACACCCCTACCCCTCTGTCCTAATAGGACTGAGACACCCCTACCCCTCTGTCCTAACGGGACTGAGACACCCCTACCCCTCTGTCTTAACAGAACTGAGACACCCCTACCCCTCTGTCCTAATAGGACTGAGACACCCCTACCCCTCTGTCCTAATGGGACTGAGACACCCTTACCCCTCTGTCCTAATGGTACTGAGACACCCCTACCCCTTTGTCCTAACGGGACTAAGACACCCCTACCCCTCTGTCCTAATGGTACTGAGACACCCCTACCCCTTTGTCCTAATAGGACTGAGACACCCCTACCCCTCTGTTCTAACGGGACTGAGACACCCCTACCCCTCTGTCCTGACGGGACTGAGACACCCCTACCCCCTCTGTCCTAATAGTACTGAGACACCCCTACCCCTCTGTCCTAATAGGACTGAGACACCCCCTACCCCTCTGTCCTAACGGGACTGAGACACCCCTACCCCTCTGTCCTAATGGGACTGAGACACTCCTACCCCTGTGTCCTAATAGGACTGACACACCCCTACCCCTCTGTCCTAACGGGACTGAGACACCCCTACCCCTCTGTCCTAATAGGACTGACACACCCCTACCCCTCTGTCCTAACGGGACTGAGACACCCCTACCCCTCTGTCCTAATGGGACTGAGACACCCCTACCCCTCTGTTCTAACGGGACTGAGACACCCCTACCCCTCTGTCCTGACGGGACTGAGACACCCCTACCCTTCTGTCCTAACAGGACTGAGACACCCCTACCCCTCTGTCCTAACAGAACTGAGACACCCCTACACCTCAGTCCTAACAGGACTGAGACACCCCTACCCCTCTGTCCTAACAGGACTGAGACACCCCTACCCCTCTGTCCTAATGGTACTGAGACACCCCTAACCCTTTGTCCTAACAGGACTGAGACACCCCTACCCCTCTGTGCTAACAGGACTGAGACACCCCTACCCCTCTGTCCTAACAAGACTGAGACACCCCTACCCCTCTGTCCTAATGGTACTGAGACACCCCTACCCCTCTGTCTTCATAGGACTGAGACACCCCTACCCCTCTGTGCTAACAGGACTGAGACACCCCTACCCCTCTGTCCTAACAAGACTGAGACACCCCTACCCCTCTGTCCTAATGGTACTGAGACACCCTTACCCCTCTGTGCTAACAGGACAGAGACACCCCTACCCCTCTGTCCTAACAAGACTGAGACACCCCTACCCTTCTGTCCTTACAGGACTGAGACACCCCTACCCCTCTGTCCTAATAGGACTGAGACACCCCTACCCCTCTGTCCTAACAGGACTGAGACACCCCTACCCCTCTGTCCTAACAAGACTGAGACACCCCTACCTCTCTGTCCTTATAGGACTGAGACACCCCTACCCCTCTGTCCTAAGGGGACTGAGACACCCCTACCCCTCTGTCCTAATGGTACTGAGACATCCCTACCCCTCTGTCCTAACAAGACTGAGACACCCCTACCCCTCTGTCCTAATGGTACTGAGACACCCCTACCCCTTTGTCCTAATAGGACTGAGACACCCCTACCCCTCTTTGCTAACAGAACTGAGACACCCCTACCCCTCTGTTCTAACGAGTCTGAGACACCCCTACCCCCTCTGTCCTAACAAGACTGAGACACCCCTACCCCTCTGTCCTAATGGTACTGAGACACCCCTACCCCTCTGTCCTAATAGGACTGAGACACCCCTACCCCTCTGTTCTAACGGGACTGAGACACCCCTACCCCTCTGTCCTAATAGGACTGAGACACCCCTACCCCTCTGTTCTAACGGGACTGAGACACCCCTACCCCTCTGACCGAACATGACTGAGACACCCCTACCCCTCTGTCCTAATGGTACTGAGACACCCCTACCCCTCTGTCTTCATAGGACTGAGACACCCCCTACCCCTCTGTGCTAACAGGACTGAGACACCCCTACCCCTCTGTCCTAACAAGACTGAGACACCCCTACCCCTCTGTCCTAATGGTACTGAGACACCCTTACCCCTCTGTGCTAACAGGACAGAGACACCCCTACCCCTCTGTCCTAACAAGACTGAGACACCCCTACCCTTCTGTCCTTACAGGACTGAGACACCCCTACCCCTCTGTCCTAATAGGACTGAGACACCCCTACCCCTCTGTGCTAACAGGACTGAGACACCCCTACCCCTCTGTCCTAACAAGACTGAGACACCCCTACCTCTCTGTCCTTATAGGACTGAGACACCCCTACCCCTCTGTCCTAAGGGGACTGAGACACCCCTACCCCTCTGTCCTAATGGTACTGAGACATCCCTACCCCTCTGTCCTAACAAGACTGAGACACCCCTACCCCTCTGTCCTAATGGTACTGAGACACCCCTACCCCTTTGTCCTAATAGGACTGAGACACCCCTACCCCTCTTTGCTAACAGAACTGAGACACCCCTACCCCCTCTGTTCTAACGAGTCTGAGACACCCCTACCCCCTCTGTCCTAACAAGACTGAGACACCCCTACCCCTCTGTCCTAATGGTACTGAGACACCCCTACCCCTCTGTCCTAATAGGACTGAGACACCCCTACCCCCCTGTTCTAACGGGACTGAGACACCCCTACCCCTCTGTCCTAATAGGACTGAGACACCCCTACCCCTCTGTTCTAACGGGACTGAGACACCCCTACCCCTCTGACCGAACATGACTGAGACACCCCTACCCCTCTGTCCGAACATGACTGAGACACCCCTACCCCTCTGACCGAACATGACTGAGACACCCCTACCCCTCTGACCGAACATGACTGAGACACCCCTACCCCTCTGACCGAACATGACTGAGACACCCCTACCCCTCTGACCGAACATGACTGAGACACCCCTACCCCTCTGACCGAACATGACTGAGACGCCCCTACTGCAGTTCCATGATCGACTTCGTAGTCGTGTCGTCGGACTTGCGGCCACTGATCCTGGACACTCAGGTGAAGCGAGGGGCGGAGCTTCCACTGATCACCACCTGGTGGTGAGTGGGCTCAGATGGGGGGGGAGGATGCCAGGGCTCAGATGGTGGGGGAGGTTGCCGCTCAGACCTGGCAGGCCCAAACGTGTCATTGAGGGTCTGCTGGGAACGTCTGGCTGAGTCCCCTGTCAGGGAGAGCTTTAACTCCCACCTCCGGGAGAGCTTCACCCATGTTCCGAGGGAGGGGGGGGACATTGAGTCGGAATGGGCCGTGTTCCCGCCTCTATTGCTGAGGCTGCTAGTCGGAGCTGTGGCCGTAAGGTTGTCGGTGCCTGTCGTGGCGGTAATCCCCGAACTCGCTGGTGGACACCAGCGGTGAGGGATGCCGTCAAGCTGAAGAAGGAGTCCTACCGGACCTTCCTGGCCTGTGGGACTGAAGGAGTCCTACCGGACCTTCCTGGTCTGTGGGACTGAAGGAGTCCTACCGGGCCTTCCTGGCCTGTGGGACTGAAGGAGTCCTACCGTGCCTTCCTGGTCTGTGGGACTGAAGGAGTCCTACCGGGCCTTCCTGGTCTGTGGGACTGAAGGAGTCTTACCGTGCCTTCCTGGTCTGTGGGACTGAAGGAGTCCTACCGGGCCTTCCTGGTCTGTGGGACTGAAGGAGTCCTACCGGGCCTTCCTGGACTGTGGGACTGAAGGAGTCCTACCGGGCCTTCCTGTTCTGTGGGACTGAAGGAGTCCTACCGGGCCTTCCTGGCCTGTGGGACTGAAGGAGTCCTACCGGGTCTTCCTGGCCTGTGGGACTGAAGGAGTCCTACCGGGCCTTCCTGGCCTGTGGGACTGAAGGAGTCCTACCGGGCCTTCCTGTTCTGTAGGACTGAAGGAGTCCTACCGGGCCTTCCTGGTCTGTAGGACTGAAGGAGTCCTACCGGGCCTTCCTGTTCTGTAGGACTCCCGAGGCAGCTGACAGTCACTGAAGGATCAGGAAAAGCAGAGAGAATCCAACACATCAACAAATAGCTTCATCATCTGCATAGAGACGGTTTCCATTTCTAAGAAACAACAGTGGTCCTTGACAGGAGCTTTGGGGTACACACAGGGAGGAGGGAAGCCGCTGCAGACTGGACCCCAGTTCTGGCTGCAGCATCATAGATAATGAGGTCTGCTGCATCTAAGCACAGGATTGTGTTTCAGACTTTCTCTGAGTCTAAAGCAGCGTTTCACCCTGCGGGTCCGACCCCCACCGGCCTTCCTGCATCCTGAAGCAGCTCCACCTGCACGTGTGCGCACTGATGCCTTCCTGCTCTGTGGCAGGTTTACCAGCGGGCTAAAGAAATGCACGAAGACTGCAAAGCACTCGTATCCTAGAACTATATGTTAATGATTTTAAGAATTTGTTGAGATAAATAGAGGAATTAAATTCTGTCACAGCTGTTTTTGTAATTTTGGGATTACATTCTACGTTCCCTTTTTCCTTTTTCTTTTGCAAATGGGTTCATTCTTAGTGCTGATATGTGAATACTTATGATGAAATGACAGTTTGCGGTTTGGTTCATAAATATTTTCATGTTCTGCTGCTGCTGCAAACCCTCACTGACTCAAACTTGCTTGTATCCTATGATCACATCCAAATTGATAAATGCGAGTCTTGCGTGGACATGGTCGTACGCACAGATTAATGATTAATGATTAATGATTAATGATTAATGATTGATGATTAATGATTAATGATTGATGATTAATAATTAATGAGACCGTAAATGAGACATTTCTCTGAAAGAAAATAAAGTCATCTGATTTTTTACTGACCTTCATGAATGTGTCTCCTCCACAGACCTGGTCCCATCTGCAGACCTGGTCCCCGCTGCAGACCTGGTCCCATCTGCAGACCTGGTTCCCGCTGCAGACCTGGTCCCATCTGCAGACCTGGTCCCCGCTGCAGACCTGGTCCCTTCTGCAGACCTGGTCCCTGCTGCAGACCTGGTCCCTGCTGCAGACCTGGTCCCTTCTGCAGACCTGGTCCCCGCTGCAGACCTGGTCCCCGCTGCAGACCTGGTCCCCGCTGCAGACCTGGTTCCCGCTGCAGACCTGGTCCCCGCTGCAGACCTGGTTCCCACTGCAGACCTGGTCCCTTCTGCAGACCTGGTCCCTTCTGCAGACCTGGTCCCCGCTGCAGACCTGGTCCCTTCTGCAGACCTGGTCCCTGCTGCAGACCTGGTCCCTTCTGCAGACCTGGTCCCTTCTGCAGACCTGGTCCCTGCTGCAGACCTGGTCCCTTCTGCAGACCTGGTCCCCGCTGCAGACCTGGTCCCCGCTGCAGACCTGGTCCCTTCTGCAGACCTGGTCCCTTCTGCAGACCTGGTCCCTGCTGCAGACCTGGTCCCTTCTGCAGACCTGGTCCCCGCTGCAGACCTGGTCCCCGCTGCAGACCTGGTCCCTTCTGCAGACCTGGTCCCTTCTGCAGACCTGGTCCCTGCTGCAGACCTGGTCCCTGCTGCAGACCTGGTCCCTTCTGCAGACCTGGTCCCCGCTGCAGACCTGGTCCCTGCTGCAGACCTGGTCCCTTCTGCGGCCTGGTCCCTCTGCAGACCTGGTCCCTGGGCCTGCCCTTCTGCAGACCTGGTCCCCGCTGCAGACCTGGTCCCCGCTGCAGACCTGGTCCCTTCTGCAGACCTGGTCCCTTCTGCAGACCTGGTCCCTGCTGCAGACCTGGTCCCTTCTGCAGACCTGGTCCCTGCTGCAGACCTGGTCCCTGCTGCAGACCTGGTCCCTTCTGCAGACCTGGTCCCCGCTGCAGACCTGGTCCCTGCTGCAGACCTGGTCCCTTCTGCAGACCTGGTCCCCGCTGCAGACCTGGTCCCCGCTGCAGACCTGGTCCCTTCTGCAGACCTGGTCCCCGCTGCAGACCTGGTCCCTGCTGCAGACCTGGTCCCTTCTGCAGACCTGGTCCCCGCTGCAGACCTGGTCCCTGCTGCAGACCTGGTCCCCGCTGCAGACCTGGTCCCCGCTGCAGACCTGGTCCCCGCTGCAGACCTGGTCCCTTCTGCAGACCTGGTCCCTTCTGCAGACCTGGTCCCCGCTGCAGACCTGGTCCCCGCTGCAGACCTGGTCCCCGCTGCAGACCTGGTCCCTGCTGCAGACCTGGTCCCCGCTGCAGACCTGGTCCCCGCTGCAGACCTGGTCCCCGCTGCAGACCTGGTCCCTGCTGCAGACCTGGTCCCCGCTGCAGACCTGGTCCCTTCTGCAGACCTGGTCCCCGCTGCAGACCTGGTCCCCGCTGCAGACCTGGTCCCTGCTGCAGACCTGGTCCCCGCTCCATACACATCGTACCAGGCCATGCTGCAGTCGGACCTCCAGAACATGTTCAGGTGTGCACAGGAAGGGTGGATCCAGAAGCAGCACGAGGTTTTTTGTGACGTGGATCCAGAACTCTTCATCACAGACATCATGAACGATATGGAAGCCGCCGATTCAGAGCGAAGAACGAAACTCAGCGACATCTTCCAGCAACTCTCCAGCAGAGCTTCCAGAACAGTGCTGACCAATGGGAGTGCTGGAAGCGGAAAATCCTTCCTCGTGCAGAAGTTTTTGCTGGACTGGGCTGGAAGAAAAGCCCACCAGGAGTTCCACCTGGTGTTCCCCATCTCTGTCCAGCAGCTGAGTTTGTGGAGAGGAGAAAAGCTGAGCCTCGCGGAGCTGATCCTGGCCTGTTTTCCAGGGATGCCGGCCAGCGGCATCAAGGAGGACACGCTGAACGACGTCTTCACAGCTTTACAGAACGCACCCGAGTCCAGCTTTGAAAGCAGTGAGTTCAGACTTCTGTTTGTGGTGGACGGTCTGGACGAGAGTCTCCTTCAGCTCCGTGTCAAACTCAGAACTGATCAGCCCGTGGATGTGAGGAGGCCCAGAAGAGTCGAAGCCCTGCTAGCAAACCTCATCGGGGGGGACCTGCTTCCTTCTGCTCGCCTCTGGATAACCACACGGCCTGCAGCAGCCAATCAGATCCCTCCTGACTGCGTTGGCATGGTGACGGAGGTCAGAGGCTTCACTGACCCACAGAAGGAGGAGTACTTCAGGAAGAGGTTCAGACATGAGAAGCAGGCCAGCAGGATCATCACCCACATGAAGACATCAGGAAGCCTCCACATCATGAGCCACTTCCCAGCCTTCCCAGTCACCTTCCCAGCCTTCCCAGTCACCATCCCAGCCTTCCCAGTCACCATCCCAGCCTTCCCAGTCACCATCCCAGCCTTCCCAGTCACCATCCCAGCCTTCTGCTGGATCACTGCTACAGTTCTGGAGGAAACCAGGGAGGGAGGAGAGCTGCCCAGGACCCTGACGGAGCTCTACGCCCGGTTCTTGCTGGTCCAAACCCAGCAGAGGGCGACGGAGTGCGTTTCTGAACGCATGCGGTCTCTGGCGAAGCTGGCGTTTCACCAGCTGATGAAGAACAACACCATGTTTGGGGAAGAGGAGCTGAGAAGCAGCGGCATCAGCGAGGCGGCAGCCTCGGAGATCTCCGAGAACTTCCCGGAGATCTTCAGGCAGGTTTGTGGTCAGAGGAAGAACGGAGAGCAGAAGAAGATGTTCTACTTCGCTCACTGGGGCATCCAGACTTTTCTAGCCGCGGGTCATGTGACCTCGTCGCTGCTGAACCGCAACAGGAACGTGATGTCGGGGTCATGGAGGCTGCTCGTATGTTTACAGCAACCCTCTACTGCCAGGGTCCACAGAACCGCCCTGAAGAAGGCCTTACAGAGTCCACATGGACACCTGGACCTGTTCCTCCGCTTCCTCCTGGGTCTATCGCTGCCAGCCAATCAGAGACTCCTGCAGCCGTTGCTGAGGCTGACAGGAAGTAGCTCACAGACCAATCAGGAAACAGTCCAGTACATCAAGAAGAAGCTGAGGCAGAACGTGTCTCCAGAGAGGAGCATCCTCCTGTTCCACTGTCTGAAGGAGCTGGAGGATGCCGCTCTGCTGGAGGAGATCCAGCACCGGATCCGCCTGGACGCAGGACGTCCCTGCACAGATAAACTGTCTCCAGCTGAGTGGTCAGCCCTGATCTTCATCTTACTCTCATCATCTTCAGGAGATCTGGAGGTGTTTGACCTACAGAAATACTTTCCTTCAGAGGAGGTTCTTCTGAGGCTGCTGCCGGTGGTCAAAGCCTCCAACAAAGCTGTGTAAGTGATGTTCTCCTGAGACCTCCTCTGTCTCCTGCGGTCAGGTGAAGAAAAAGTGTGAGAGGTGATCACCGACCCGAGGCCCGGTATCCTGCAGGTTTTCCAAGTCTCCCTGCTGCAGCACACAGAGACAAGCTCTGCACAACTCTGCTGATTAGTCATTGATTTGAGTGAGACATGGAATACCTGCAGGACACCGGCCCTTGAGGACCAGGATTGGTGATCCCTGAACTAGAGAAACTGAACTGGAACAAGGCTGCAGGTCCAGATGGTGTTAGGCCCAGATTTCCCAAGACCTGCTGAGAGCAACATTAGTCACTTTTACACCATGGGAACTTTTTAAAGGAATGATGACATAGCAGTTAAAAACTAGTTTATGTTGTTGGCATTACTGCATCTGTAAATACTCCAAAGAAAAAAACGACATTTTTTACAGCGGAGTATTGTTTTGAAACGCCAGACCTCACTTCCTCAGTAATACAGTTGGGTCCGGTGATGATATGGAGCTTTACCCGGAGACCAGGTTGACTTCATTCTGATTGGCTACACCTTATTTGGCTATGACCTTATTTGGAGAATCTAGGTCAAGCTGCGGTCGGAGTTTGCTAAAGGCTAACTGCTAGCAACATGGGCACTTCAGACAGTGAGCTACGTTTATCAGACAAGAAAGCATTTAGAAAATAAATAAACTTACAGGTAATGACAAGGTTGTGGCCCCCTCCCTCAGTGTTGCTGCAGAAGTTTGCTTTTAAATCCATTTGTTTGAAAACCCAGACCTGACTGCACAGAAGTTACTACTAGCTCCATACACGAAGCTGAATCAGACAGGGAGGGGAGGGGGGAGCGGACGGTGCATAAACCGTTAGAGAGAGGGGGGGGGGGGGGGGGGGGGGCGCTGTTTACTTGATAGTGTGCTCTTATTGGAGCAATTAAATTACGTAGAATGATGGAACTACGTAGAATGATAGAACTACGTAGAATGATAGAACTACGTAGAATGATAGAACTACGTAGAATTATGGAACTACGTAGAATGATAGAACTACGTAGAATGATAGAACTACGTAGAATGATGGAACTACGTAGAATTATGGAACTACGTAGAATGATGGAACTACGTAGAATGATGGAACTACGTAGAATGATGGAACTACGTAGAATGATGGAACTACGTAGAATGATGGAACTACGTAGAATTATGGAACTACGTAGAATGATAGAACTACGTAGAATGATGGAACTACGTAGAATTATGGAACTACGTAGAATGATAGAACTACGTAGAATGATGGAACTCGTAGAATGATGGAACTACGTAGAATGATAGAACTACGTAGAATGATGGAACTACGTAGAATGATGGAACTACGTAGAATGATAGAACTACGTAGAATGGTAGAACTACATAGAATGATAGAACTACGTAGAATGGTAGAACTACGTAGAATGATAAAACTACGTAGAATGATGGAACTACGTAGAATGATAGAATTACGTAGAATGATAGAACTACGTAGAATGATGGAACTACGTAGAATGATACAACTACGTAGAATGGTAGAACTACGTAGAATGATAGAACTACGTAGAATGATAGAATTACGTAGAATGATAGAACTACGTAGAATGATGGAACTACGTAGAATGATAGAATTACGTAGAATGATAGAACTACGTAGAATGATGGAACTACGTAGAATGATACAACTACGTAGAATGGTAGAACTACGTAGAATGATAGAACTACGTAGAATGATGGGACTATGTAGAATGATAGAATTACGTAGAATGATAGAACTACGTAGAATGATGGAACTACGTAGAATGATAGAATTACGTAGAATGATAGAACTACGTAGAATGATGGAACTACGTAGAATGATAGAATTACGTAGAATGATAGAACTACGTAGAATGATGGAACTCGTAGAATGATAGAACTACGTAGAATGGTAGAACTACGTAGAATGATGGAACTACGTAGAATGATAGAACTACGTAGAATGATGGAACTACGTAGAATGATAGAACTACGTAGAATGGTAGAACTCGTAGAATGATAGAACTAGTAGAATGATGGGACTATGTAGAATGATAGAATTCGTAGAATGATGGAACTAGTAGAATGATGGAACTACGTAGAATGATAGAATTACGTAGAATGATAGAACTCGTAGAATGATGGAACTACGTAGAATGATAGAACTACGTAGAATGATGGAACTACGTAGAATGATGGAACTACGTAGAATGATAGAACTCGTAGAATGATAGAACTACGTAGAATGATAGAACTACATAGAATGATAGAACTACGTAGAATTATGGAACTACGTAGAATGATAGAACTACATAGAATGATAGAACTACGTAGAATTATGGAACTACGTAGAATGATAGAACTACGTAGAATGATAGAACTACATAGAATGATAGAACTACGTAGAATTATGGAACTACGTAGAATGATAGAACTACGTAGAATGATAAAACTACGTAGAATGATGGAACTACGTAGAATGATAGAATTACGTAGAATGATAGAACTACGTAGAATGATGGAACTACGTAGAATGATAGAATTACGTAGAATGATAGAACTACGTAGAATGATGGAACTACGTAGAATGATGGAACTACGTAGAATGATAGAACTACGTAGAATGATAAAACTACGTAGAATGATGGAACTACGTAGAATGGTAGAACTCGTAGAATGATAAAACTACGTAGAATGATGGAACTACGTAGAATGATAGAATAACGTAGAATGATAGAACTACGTAGAATGATGGAACTACGTAGAATGATGGAACTACGTAGAATGATAGAACTACGTAGAATGGTAGAACTACGTAGAATGATAGAACTACGTAGAATGGTAGAACTATGTAGAATGGTAGAACTACGTAGAATGATGGAACTACGTAGAATGATAGAACTACGTAGAATGATGGAACTACGTAGAATGATGGAACTACGTAGAATGGTAGAACTACGTAGAATGATGGAACTACGTAGAATGATAGAACTACGTAGAATGATGGAACTACGTAGAATGATAGAACTACGTAGAATGGTAGAACTACGTAGAATGATAGAACTACGTAGAATGATGGGACTATGTAGAATGATAGAATTACGTAGAATGATGGAACTACGTAGAATGATGGAACTACGTAGAATGATAGAATTACGTAGAATGATAGAACTACGTAGAATGATGGAACTACGTAGAATGATAGAACTACGTAGAATGATGGAACTACGTAGAATGATGGAACTACGTAGAATGATAGAACTACGTAGAATGATAGAACTACGTAGAATGATAGAACTACATAGAATGATAGAACTACGTAGAATTATGGAACTACGTAGAATGATAGAACTACATAGAATGATAGAACTACGTAGAATTATGGAACTACGTAGAATGATAGAACTACGTAGAATGATAGAACTACATAGAATGATAGAACTACGTAGAATTATGGAACTACGTAGAATGATAGAACTACGTAGAATGATAGAACTACGTAGAATGATGGAACTACGTAGAATTATGGAACTACGTAGAATGATAGAACTACGTAGAATGATGGAACTACGTAGAATGATGGAACTACGTAGAATGATAGAACTACGTAGAATGGTAGAACTACGTAGAATGATAAAACTACGTAGAATGGTAGAACTACGTAGAATGGTAGAACTACGTAGAATGATAGAACTACGTAGAATGATAAAACTACGTAGAATGATGGAACTACGTAGAATGATAGAATTACGTAGAATGATAGAACTACGTAGAATGATGGAACTACGTAGAATGATAGAATTACGTAGAATGATAGAACTACGTAGAATGATGGAACTACGTAGAATGATGGAACTACGTAGAATGATAGAACTACGTAGAATGATAAAACTACGTAGAATGATGGAACTACGTAGAATGGTAGAACTACGTAGAATGATAAAACTACGTAGAATGATGGAACTACGTAGAATGATAGAATTACGTAGAATGATAGAACTACGTAGAATGATGGAACTACGTAGAATGATGGAACTACGTAGAATGATAGAACTACGTAGAATGATAGAACTACGTAGAATGATAGAACTACGTAGAATGGTAGAACTATGTAGAATGGTAGAACTACGTAGAATGATGGAACTACGTAGAATGATAGAACTACGTAGAATGATGGAACTACGTAGAATGATGGAACTACGTAGAATGATGGAACTACGTAGAATGATAGAACTACGTAGAATGATAGAACTACGTAGAATGATGGAACTACGTAGAATGATAGAACTACGTAGAATGGTAGAACTACGTAGAATGATAGAACTACGTAGAATGGTAGAACTACGTAGAATGATGGAACTACGTAGAATGATAGAACTACGTAGAATGATGGAACTACGTAGAATGATGGAACTACGTAGAATGATGGAACTACGTAGAATGGTAGAACTACGTAGAATGATCAGAGAGACAAAGCTGACAGACCATAAACAGGAACTTTGATTCTCACTCTGGACATTCACATGAACTCATCAGTGCACAACAGATCAGATTATACACCCAAAACCCCAGAAAAGTGAAATTTGATGTCATGGCACCTTTAAGGTTCCTCTGCCCGTTGGACAGATAACAACTAGGAATCACGACCTTCCGTTCTTATAACCATTTTAGTTCCTACTTCGAGGCACGGTCTTTTCAGGGATCCATAGGAACTCATATAAAGTAGGTGCTTGGTGATTGGTAGAACCCAGAAGCCACGCACCTTACCAGAATCTGCCCTTTTGCCCCCCCTCCATAAACTACTGTTACAGCTGTTTGTTATGGAGACAACAAAAACAAAATGGACGGAGCCTGCGATAAATGGACCGATGAGGAGTTCAAAGTCACTGTCACTGTCGAAGAGAGTTACATCACATTGGTCCCTCTCAAGGTTCTTATGAAGGCCCCTATCAATGTCTCTGTCACAGTCCTTATAAAGGTCCTTATCACTGTCCCTGTCAAGGTACCATCACCGTTACTATCAAGGTCCTTATCAATGTCCTTGTCAAAGTCCTTATAAATGTCCTTAACAATGTCCCTGTCAAGGTATCTATCAAGGTTCCCATCAAAGTCCTTGTCAAAGTTCCTATCAAGGTCCCTATCAATGTACCTATCAAGGTTCCTTTCAAGATTCCTATCAAAAACCCGGTCTATTGCTGTACCTGTCAAGGTACCTATCACGGTTCCTATCATGGTTGCTATCAAGGTACCAATTAAATTTCCTACCAAGGTTCTTATAGATGTCCTTGTCAATGTACCTATCAAGGTTCCTATTAAAGTCCCTATCAAGTTACCTATCAAGGTACCTATCAAGGTTCCTATCAAGGTCCCTTATCAATATCCCTGTCGAGGTTCCGAGAGGAATTCTTTCATTTTCGTTTGTACGAGCAGGGGCGCTTGATGGGAACTGATGCGATGCAACCTTCTGTGACAGACATGTTACTTTTGCCCCCCAACAAAATAAAACAAAACCCGCAAAAAGTGAGAAGAGAAGACAACAGCACTGTTTTGATGGTCTGCATGACGGGATTATTAATCACGAACAATCACAGGGTCTGACATGGAGGCTGGAAGACACAGAAAGAACAGGAGAAGAATCCAGAGGCAGGAGATACGTCGTTTTCTGGAGGAAAAAGGAGAGCAGAACCCCGCAGAACCCCGAAAAGACCCTGGTTCCTAGTTCTGGATCTGAGTGCCCTGGTCTCTAGTTCTGGATCTGAGTGCCCTGGTCCCTAGTTCTGGATCTCAGTGCCCTGGTCCCTAGTTCTGGATCTGAGTGCCCTGGTCCCTAGTTCTGGATCTGAGTGCCCTGGTCCCTAGTTCTGGATCTGAGTGCCCTGGTCCCTAGTTCTGGATCTGAGTGCCCTGGTCTCTAGTTCTGGATCTCAGTGCCCTGGTCCCTAGTTCTGGATCTCAGTGCCCTGGTCCCTAGTTCTGGATCTGAGTGCCCTGGTCCCTAGTTCTGGATCTCAGTGCCCTGGTCCCTAGTTCTGGATCTGAGTGCCCTGGTCCCTAGTTCTGGATCTGAGTGCCCTGGTCCCTAGTTCTGGATCTGAGTGCCCTGGTCCCTAGTTCTGGATCTGAGTGCCCTGGTCTCTAGTTCTGGATCTCAGTGCCCTGGTCCCTAGTTCTGGATCTCAGTGCCCTGGTCCCTAGTTCTGGATCTCAGTGCCCTGGTCTCTAGTTCTGGATCTGAGTGCCCTGGTCCCTAGTTCTGGATCTCAGTGCCCTGGTCTCTAGTTCTGGATCTCAGTGCCCTGGTCCCTAGTTCTGGATCTCAGTGCCCTGGTCCCTAGTTCTGGATCTGAGTGCCCTGGTCCCTAGTTCTGGATCTCAGTGCCCTGGTCTCTAGTTCTGGATCTCAGTGCCCTGGTCCCTAGTTCTGGATCTCAGTGCCCTGGTCCCTAGTTCTGGATCTCAGTGCCCTGGTCCCTAGTTCTGGATCTCAGTGCCCTGGTCTCTAGTTCTGGATCTGAGTGCCCTGGTCCCTAGTTCTGGATCTGAGTGCCCTGGTCCCTAGTTCTGGATCTCAGTGCCCTGGTCCCTAGTTCTGGATCTCAGTGCCCTGGTCCCTAGTTCTGGATCTCAGTGCCCTGGTCCCTATTTCTGGATCTCAGTGCCCTGGTCCCTAGTGCTGGATCTCAGTGCCCTGGTCTCTAGTTCTGGATCTCAGTGCCCTGGTCTCTAGTTCTGGATCTCAGTGCCCTGGTCTCTAGTTCTGGATCTCAGTGCCCTGGTCCCTAGTTCTGGATCTGAGTGCCCTGGTCTCTAGTTCTGGATCTCAGTGCCCTGGTCTCTAGTTCTGGATCTCAGTGCCGTGGTCCCTAGTTCTGGATCTGAGGGCCGTGGTCCCTAGTTCTGGATCTGAGAGCCGTTGTCTTTGGTTCTGGATCTGAGGGCCGTGATCTCTAGTTCTGGACCTGAGGACCGTGGTCTTTAGTTCTGGATCTGAGGGCCGTGATCTTTAGTTCTGGATCTGAGGGCCGTGATCTCTAGTTCTGGACCTGAGGACCGTGGTCTTTAGTTCTGGATCTGAGGGCCGTGATCTTTAGTTCTGGATCTGAGGGCCGTGATCTTTAGTTCTGGATCTGAGGGCCGTGATCTCTAGTTCTGGACCTGAGGACCGTGGTCCCTAGTTCTGGATCCGAGGACCGTGGTCCCTACTTCTGGATCTGAGGGCCGTGATCTTTAGTTCTGGATCTGAGGGCCGTGATCTCTAGTTCTGGACCTGAGGACCGTGGTCCCTAGTTCTGGATCCGAGGACCGTGGTCCCTACTTCTGGATCTGAGGGCCGTGATTTTTAGTTCTGGATCTGAGAGCCGTTACTGAAAAGGTTATTGGAGCTTCAAAAGTTTGGTACAGTGCAAATGCCCCTAAGGTCCCTATCAAGGTCCCTATCAAGGTCCCTATCAAGGTCCCTATCAAGGTTCCTATCAAGGTTCCTATCAAGGTTCCTATCAAGGTTCCTATCAAGGTCCCTATCAAGGTCCCTATCAAGGTCCCTATCAAGGTCCCTATCAAGGTTCCTATCAAGGTTCCTATCAAGGTCCCTATCAAGGTTCCTATCAAGGTTCCTATCAAGGTCCCTATCAAGGTTCCTATCAAGGTCCCTATCAAGGTTCCTATCAAGGTTCCTATCAAGGTTCTGGGGGAGGGTAGTTCCTAGAACAAAAGGTGGACATTTCTTCGAGCTGCACTTTTAAAACTTGTCTGTTCAAAAGCAGTTTAAGTCAGATTTTCACCACCAGTCTGAGACAGAAAGGAGCTCCTGTGCTGTGGAAAACATCCGGCCTCGTTCCAGGACCTGAAAAACCACATCATCTGAACCAGATGACTCCACACCAGCTGTCCTGACATCTCATTTTCTTTCTAATCCAGGTTGACTGGTTGTAAATTCTCCTGGCGGACATATGAAGCTCTGTCCTCAGTCTTCAGCTCCCCGTCCTCCAGTCTGACAGAAGTGGACCTGAAAAACAACAACCTGCAGGACTCTGGAGCGAAGCAGCTGTGTGGTGGACTGAAGAGTTCAAACTGCAAACTGGAAACTCTCAGGTGAGTTTGCCACTTCCAGCATGAACACAGCTTTGTGGATGAAATCTGCGAAGGCTTATTTAAGTTAAGCATAATAGCTTTGAATATAGTTGAAAATCCAAATATCAGCCATGGCCTTCAAACGATGAATGATATTTTCAGAGATTTCTACACATTTTAAAAATCACAAATAAACTCCATAGATGACAATATCAATCAATTTCTTAATAACATCCATCTACCAAAACTTTACCAGGAGAGCATGATGGCTTTAGATTCACCGCTGCAACATATGCCCAATAAATAACAGCCCAGGTCCAGGTCCAGCCCAACAATAAAGTCCCGGGTCCGGGTCCAGGTCCAGCCCAACAATAAAGTCCCGGGTCCGGGTCCAGGTCCAGACGGGTACCCAGCAGAATTCTACAAAGAGTTCTGGACAACTTTGGCACCCACTTTTTATAAAATGATATTAGAAATAAAGGAAAACCAGAAAATACCACCAAATATCACCGTATTATTAAAACCAGGGAAAGACTAAACTGTCATCTAGTTATCGGCCAATCTCATCAATAAATGTAGATCTTAAAGGACCATTCCCCCCACAGAATGATGTAACTTTATCTTCCACCCCCCCTCATGGTGAGAAAGACTCTGCAGCACTTTTTAATATCTCAAATGCAGCCGGTGATCAGGAAGGCTTCTCGTTTCCCCCAACTTTCATATAATGGAGTTCACCGGGGTCCGAGCCAAAAAGGTCCTTAAAGTCCACAAAAACGTGTCAATATTCCTCCATACTGCTCGTCCAATGTAATCCAAGTGTCCTGAGTGGGTAGCGTCCAGAATTTACTGGAAACCATCATTTAGTAGATTTTTAGAGCCAAACATCTACATCAGTACTGCATCAGTACTACATCAGTACTACATCGCATACATGCAGATGCACGTTCATGAAACTACAGAAGCGGCGGCAGACGAGATCGCGCGTTCTCTTTTTCTTTCTTTCTCTGTTTTAAATCAACATCAACCCCTCTTGGACCCTCTTGTGTTTCTCTGCAGCTCTGTCGCTCTGAGCACAATGTAAACAGAGAATTTCTTCTTCTACGCTTGTATTATCGGCAGAGTAGGCTCTGAACGCCGAGGCTTCTGGACGCTACCCACTCAGGACACTTGGATTACATTGGACGAGCAGTATGGAGGAATATTGACACGTTTTTGTGGACTTTTATGGACCTTTTTGGCTCGGACCCCGGTGAACTCCGGCTTCCTGCATCTCTGCAGATGCAGGCTGAGCCGATAGTTTTGATAAACGGCTGATCGAGGTGGTGAGAAAGAATGAAAATGAAAACGACAAACATGGCGTTTGAACACATGGACACCACCCCGCACACAACTTAACCCTGTTGCATATGCGATTTATTGTTTATTGTTTATTGTAAATGTACAAACACTGGGTGAACACCATCTCCTCCACCCCCCCACGCACACCCAGTCACAAAGCTTCTCATGGAATATGTACTCGACAGGGCTGAACTTATTAAGTGCCAAAAAAAACTGCGGAAAATGATGAAATTTATAAAATTGTGCAAATGCTTAACAGCATTCACACAATTTTTCAAAAAATTTTAAAAAATGGGGAAAATATTTTAGGAAATTTTTTTCCAAAGATTTTTGAGAATTTTTTTAAATTCAAATGTAAAAAAAAAAAAAATACAAAATTTTCAGAAATTCATGCTGAAGCTCATAGTGAGAAGAGGAGGCCAACTTTCTGCAGAGTCAATCACTACAGACCTCCAACCTTCATGTGGCCTTCAGATCAGATCAAGAACAGTGACAGAGAGCTTCATGGAATGGGTTTCCATGGCGACCAGCTGCATCCATCCATCCATACATCAGCAAGTGCGATGCAAAGCGTGGATGCAGTGGTGGAAAGCAGCCGCCACTGGACTCTAGAGCAGTGGAGGCTCTCTGGAGGACCAATCACGCTTCTCCATCTGCAATCTGATGGAGGAGTCTGGGTTTGGTGGTTGCCACGACAACGGTACTTGTCTGACTGCATTGTGCCAAGTGTAAAGTTTGGTGGAGGGGGGATTATGGTGTGGGGGTGTTTTCAGGGCTGGGCTTGGCCCCTTAGTTCCAGTTTGGTGGAGGGGGATTATGGTGTGGGGTGTTTCAGGAGCTGGGCTTGGCCCCTTAGTTCCAGTTTGGTGGAGGGGGGATTATGGTGTGGGGGTGTTTCAGGAGCTGGGCTTGGCCCCTTAGTTCCAGTTTGATGGAGGGGGGATTATGGTGTGGGGGTGTTTTCAGGAGCTGGGCTTGGCCCCTTAGTTCCAGTTTGGTGGAGGGGGGATTATGGTGTGGGGGTGTTTTCAGGAGCTGGGCTTGGCCCCTTAGTTCCAGTGAAAGGAACTCTGAATGCTTCAGCATACCAAGACATTCTGGACAATTCCATGTCCCAACTTTGTGGGACCAGTTTGGAGCTGGCCCCTCCCTCTTCCAAACATGACTGTGCACCACAAAGCAGGTCCATGAAGACCTGGATGCAGAGTCTGGTGTGGAGGAACTGGACTGGCCTGCACAGGTAAAAACCCCATTTTTTCATCACCTGGTCAAGTTTGAGATTTTGTTTTGTTTCCTCCTTCTTCATGTTTTCTTTCAGATTCGTGTAAAAACCATCAAAAATCAGCATTTAGGAATTTATTTCCTGATTCTTTGTCTGATGAACCAAATCTCCTCAAACTGCAGCTAAAGTTGGTGTTTTTAACGGAGCAGCATCGTGATGCTTGTCTGAACCCGTCATGTCTGGTATCCATGGAAACGTCTCTTTCTCCTGAACCACGTCGTCTCAACCAAACTTGATGTTTCCAGCTCATGAATCTGATTGGATCTGATGTCTGTAAATAGTTATAGAACAAAAATGTGGAGAATTTTACATCCAAAACTTTAAAGGCCGTTTTCTCTAAATAAGCTGTTTTCTTAAAATGAGTTTTTCTCTTATTCCGGGTAAAAAATCTCCACTTCAGGAGCACTTTCAGAAACCAAACTTTCAGGTTTTGCTCCTGACTGGATTCTTAAAGTTTCTACAGAAGGATTCTTTCATATCTCATTCACAGCCTGATTTATAGAACATTTCATCCCAAAAATATGCCAAAAATGAGTTTTTCTGGTTGTTGACAGGATATTCTAAATAGTGAAATGATCTACAGAGATATCCAAAATCCCCTCTGCAAAAACTTTTGACTTGAATATGTGAACAAAATTCAAAAGAAACTTGGAACCTGGTTTAATCCTGTTTAGATTTTTTTTTCCCTAGAAATGTGCAAATTAGTGTATTTTTGGCTAGATGACACCTCATTTGCATATTTAAAAGTAAAATTCCAGAAAACTTGCATTACAAAAACTGATAGTCCTGATGTGAGGACCAAAGCAGGAACGTTTCACGCTGATAGCAGGCAGTGACATTTTTCACCGTATTCACCTGGAGTGTAATTATGCAGTCTGATCATTAATACATTCTCTGATTCCTGCTAGTTAGTGAGTTACGAAATTCTTTAACCATGAACTCAGTTAATCCATCGGAAAGTTCGTTGATTATGAAGTCCGTGTTGGGTACTCAGACCTTGTTCAAGTTCAGAAATGAATGCAGAGCAGACGTGACAGAGTGGGTTAAAATGGTTTTACTGGTTTACAGAGAAGCAGGCAGACGTGAATGGATGAAAACATCTGATCATGGACAGAAGGACGAGATCAGGGGCCTGTATGACCCAGCCGGACCACATCAGGAGCCTGTATGACCCAACCGGACCACATCAGGGGCCTGTATGACCCAACCGGACCACATCAGGAGCCTGTATGACCCAGCCGGACCACATCAGGAGCCTGTATGACCCAGCCGGACCACATCAGGAGCCTGTATGACCCAGCCGGACCACATCAGGGGCCTGTATGACCCAGCCGGACCACATCAGGAGCCTGTATGACCCAGCCGGACCACATCAGGAGCCTGTATGACCCAGCCGGACCACATCAGGAGCCTGTATGACCCAGCCGGACCACATCAGGAGCCTGTATGACCCAGCCGGACCACATCAGGAGCCTGTATGACCCAGCCGGACCACATCAGGAGCCTGTATGACCCAGCCGGACCACATCAGGAGCCTGTATGACCCAGCCGGACCACATCAGGAGCATGTATGACCCAGCCGGACCACATCAGGGGCCTGTATGACCCAGCCGGACCACATCAGGGACCTGTATGACCCAGCCGGACCACATCAGGGGCCTGTATGACCCAGCCGGACCAGATCAGGAGCCTGTATGACCGAGAACCAGATCAGGAGCCTGTATGACCCAGCCGGACCAGATCAGGAGTCTGTATGACCCAGCCGGACCACATCAGGAGCCTGTATGACCCAGCCGGACCACATCAGGGGCCTGTATGACCCAGCCGGACCACATCAGGGGCCTGTATGACCCAGCCGGACCACATCAGGAGCCTGTATGACCCAGCCGGACCACATCAGGAGCCTGTATGACCCAGCCGGACCACATCAGGGGCCTGTATGACCCAGCCGGACCACATCAGGGGCCTGTATGACCCAGCCGGACCACATCAGGGGCCTGTATGACCCAGCCGGACCACATCAGGGGCCTGTATGACCCAGCCGGACCACATCAGGGGCCTGTATGACCCAGCCGGACCACATCAGGAGCCTGTTTGACCCAACCGGACCACATCAGGAGCCCGTATGACCCAGCCGGACCACATCAGGGGCCTGTATGACCCAGCCAGACCACATCAGGAGCCTGTATGACCCAGCCGGACCACATCAGGGACCTGTATGACCCAGCCGGACCACATCAGGGGCCTGTATGACCCAGCCGGACCACATCAGGGGCCTGTATGACCCAGCCGGACCACATCAGGAGCCTGTATGACCCAGCCGGACCACATCAGGAGCCTGTATGACCCAGCCGGACCACATCAGGGGCCTGTATGACCCAGCCGGACCACATCAGGAGCCTGTATGACCCAGCCGGACCACATCAGGGGCCTGTATGACCCAGCCGGACCACATCAGGGGCCTGTATGACCCAGCCGGACCACATCAGGAGCCTGTATGACCCAGCCGGACCACATCAGGGACCTGTATGACCCAGCCGGACCACATCAGGGGCCTGTATGACCCAGCCGGACCACATCAGGGGCCTGTATGACCCAGCCGGACCACATCAGGGGCCTGTATGACCCAGCCGGACCACATCAGGGGCCTGTATGACCCAGCCGGACCACATCAGGAGCCTTATGACCCAGCCGGACCACATCAGGAGCATGTATGACCCAACCGGACCACATCAGGGGCCTGTATGACCCAGCCGGACCACATCAGGGGCCTGTATGACCCAGCCGGACCACATCAGGAGCCTGTATGACCCAGCCGGACCACATCAGGGGCCTGTATGACCCAGCCGGACCACATCAGGAGCCTGTATGACCCAGCCGGACCACATCAGGGGCCTGTATGACCCAACCGGACCACATCAGGAGCCTGTATGACCCAACCGGACCTCATCAGGGGCCTGTATGACCCAGCCGGACCACATCAGGAGCCTGTATGACCCAGCCGGACCACATCAGGGGCCTGTATGACCCAGCCGGACCACATCAGGAGCCTGTATGACCCAGCCGGACCACATCAGGAGCATGTATGACCCAGCCGGACCACATCAGGGGCCTGTATGACCCAGCCGGACCAGATCAGGAGCCTGTATGACCAAGAACCAGATCAGGAGCCTGTATGACCCAGCCGGACCAGATCAGGAGTCTGTATGACCCAGCCGGACCACATCAGGAGCCTGTATGACCCAGCCGGACCACATCAGGGGCCTGTATGACCCAGCCGGACCACATCAGGGGCCTGTATGACCCAGCCGGACCACATCAGGGGCCTGTATGACCCAGCCGGACCACATCAGGGGCCTGTATGACCCAGCCGGACCACATCAGGGACCTGTATGACCCAGCCGGACCACATCAGGGGCCTGTATGACCCAGCCGGACCACATCAGGGGCCTGTATGACCCAGCCGGACCACATCAGGAGCCTTATGACCCAGCCGGACCACATCAGGAGCATGTATGACCCAGCCGGACCACATCAGGGGCCTGTATGACCCAGCCGGACCACATCAGGAGCCTGTATGACCCAGCCGGACCACATCAGGAGCCTGTATGACCCAGCCGGACCACATCAGGAGCCTGTATGACCCAGCCGGACCACATCAGGGGCCTGTATGACCCAGCCGGACCACATCAGGAGCCTGTTTGACCCAACCGGACCACATCAGGAGCCTGTATGACCCAGCCGGACCACATCAGGAGCCTGTTTGACCCAACCGGACCACATCAGGAGCCCGTATGACCCAGCCGGACCACATCAGGGGCCTGTATGACCCAGCCGGACCACATCAGGGGCCTGTATGACCGAGCCGGACCAGATCAGGAGCCTGTATGACCCAGCCGGACCACATCAGGAGCCTGTGTGACCCAGCCGGACCACATCAGGAGCCTGTATGACCCAGCCGGACCACATCAGGGGCCTGTATGACCCAGCCGGACCACATCAGGGGCCTGTATGACCCAGCCGGACCACATCAGGAGCCTTATGACCCAGCCGGACCACATCAGGGACCTGTATGACCCAGCCGGACCACATCAGGGGCCTGTATGACCCAGCCGGACCGCATCAGGAGCCTGTGTGACCCAGCCGGACCAGATCAGGGACCTGTATGACCCAGCCGGACCAGATCAGGAGCCTGTATGACCCAGCCGGACCAGATCAGGAGCCTTATGACCCAGCCGGACCACATCAGGAGCCTGTATGACCCAGCCGGACCACATCAGGAGCCTTATGACCCAGCCGGACCACATCAGGGACCTGTATGACCCAGCCGGACCACATCAGGAGCCTGTATGACCCAGCCGGACCAGATCAGGGACCTGTATGACCCAGCCGGACCACATCAGGAGCCTGTATGACCCAGCCGGACCAGATCAGGAGCCTGTATGACCCAGCCGGACCTCATCAGGGGCCTGTGTGACCCAGCCGGACCACATCAGGAGCCTTATGACCCAGCCGGACCACATCAGGGGCCTGTATGACCCAGCCGGACCACATCAGGAGCCTGTATGACCCAACCGGACCACATCAGGAGCCTGTATGACCCAGCCGGATCACATCAGGGACCTGTATGACCCAGCTGGACCTCATCAGGGGCCTGTATGACCCAGCCGGACCACATCAGGAGCCTGTATGACCCAGCAGGACCACATCAGGAGCCTGTGTGACCCAGCCGGACCACATCAGGGACCCGTATGACCCAGCCGGACCACATCAGGGGCCTGTATGACCCAGCCGGACCACATCAGGGGCCTGTGTGACCCAGCCGGACCACATCAGGAGCCTTATGACCCAACCGGACCACATCAGGGGCCTGTATGACCCAGCCGGACCACATCAGGGGCCTGTATGACCCAGCCGGACCACATCAGGAGCCTTATGACCCAACCGGACCACATCAGGGGCCTGTATGACCCAGCCGGACCACATCAGGGGCCTGTATGACCCAGCCGGACCACATCAGGAGCCTGTATGACCCAGCCGGACCACATCAGGAGCCTGTATGACCCAGCCGGACCACATCAGGGACCTGTATGACCCAGCCGGACCACATCAGGAGCCTGTATGACCCAGCCGGACCACATCAGGAGCCTGTATAACCCAGCCGGACCACATCAGGAGCCTGTATGACCCAGCCGGACCACATCAGGGGCCTGTATGACCCAGCCGGACCACATCAGGAACCTGTATGACCCAGCCGGACCACATCAGGGACCTGTATGACCCAGCCGGACCACATCAGGGGCCTGTATGACCCAGCCGGACCACATCAGGGGCCTGTGTGACCCAGCCGGACCACATCAGGGGCCTGTGTGACCCAGCCGGACCACATCAGGAGCCTTATGACCCAGCCGGACCACATCAGGGACCTGTATGACCCAGCCGGACCACATCAGGAGCCTGTATGACCCAGCCGGACCACATCAGGGGCCTGTATGACCCAGCCGGACCGCATCAGGAGCCTGTGTGACCCAGCCGGACCACATCAGGGGCCTGTATGACCCAGCCAGACCACATCAGGGGCCTGTATGACCCAGCCGGACCACATCAGGGGCCTGTATGACCCAGCCAGACCACATCAGGGGCCTGTATGACCCAGCCGGACCACATCAGGAGCCTGTATGACCCAGCCAGACCACATCAGGGACCTGTATGACCCAGCCGGACCAGATCAGGGGCCTGTATGACCCAGCCAGACCACATCAGGAGCCTGTATGACCCAGCCGGACCACATCAGGGGCCTGTATGACCCAGCCGGACCACATCAGGGACCTGTATGAGCCAGCCGGACCACATCAGGGGCCTATATGACCCAGCCGGACCACATCAGGGACCCGTATGACCCAGCCGGACCACATCAGGGACCCGTATGACCCAGCCGGACCACATCAGGGACCTGTCTGACCCAGCAGGACCACATCAGGGGCCTGTATGACCCAGCCAGACCACATCAGGAGCCTGTATGACCCAGCCGGACCACATCAGGGACCTGTATGACCCAGCCGGACCACATCAGGGACCTGTCTGACCCAGCCGGACCACATCAGGAGCCTGTATGACCCAGCCGGACCACATCAGGGGCCTGTATGACCCAGCCGGACCACATCAGGGACCTGTATGACCCAGCCGGACCACATCAGGAGCCTGTATGACCCAGCCGGACCACATCAGGAGCCTGTATGACCCAGCCGGACCACATCAGGGACCTGTCTGACCCAGCCGGACCACATCAGGGGCCTGTATGACCCAGCCAGACCACATCAGGGGCCTGTATGACCCAGCCGGACCACATCAGGGGCCTGTATGACCCAGCCGGACCACATCAGGAGCCTGTATGACCCAGCCGGACCACATCAGGGACCTGTATGACCCAGCCGGACCACATCAGGAGCCTGTATGACCCAGCCGGACCACATCAGGGGTCTGTGTGACCCAGCCGGACCACATCAGGGACCTGTGTGACCCAGCCGGACCACATCCAGGAGCCTGTATGACCCAGCCGGACCACATCAGGGACCTGTATGACCCAGCCAGACCACATCAGGAGCCTGTATGACCCAACCGGACCACATCAGGAGCCTGTATGACCCAGCCGGACCACATCAGGAGCCTGTATGACCCAGCCGGACCACATCAGGGGTCTGTATGACCCAGCCGGACCACATCAGGGACCTGTATGACCCAGCCAGACCACATCAGGAGCCTGTATGACCCAGCCGGACCACATCAGGGGCCTGTATGACCCAGCCGGACCACATCAGGAGCCTGTATGACCCAGCCGGACCACATCAGGGGTCTGTATGACCCAGCCGGACCACATCAGGAGCCTGTATGACCCAGCCGGACCACATCAGGGGCCTGTATGACCCAGCCGGACCACATCAGGGGTCTGTATGACCCAGCCGGACCACATCAGGGGCCTGTATGACCCAGCCGGACCACATCAGGGGCCTGTATGACCCAGCCGGACCACATCAGGAGCCTGTATGACCCAGCCGGACCACATCAGGGACCTGTATGACCCAGCCGGACCACATCAGGAGCCTGTATGACCCAGCCGGACCACATCAGGGGTCTGTGTGACCCAGCCGGACCACATCAGGGACCTGTGTGACCCAGCCGGACCACATCAGGAGCCTGTATGACCCAGCCGGACCACATCAGGGACCTGTATGACCCAGCCAGACCACATCAGGAGCCTGTATGACCCAACCGGACCACATCAGGAGCCTGTATGACCCAGCCGGACCACATCAGGAGCCTGTATGACCCAGCCGGACCACATCAGGGGTCTGTATGACCCAGCCGGACCACATCAGGGACCTGTATGACCCAGCCAGACCACATCAGGAGCCTGTATGACCCAGCCGGACCACATCAGGGGCCTGTATGACCCAGCCGGACCACATCAGGAGCCTGTATGACCCAGCCGGACCACATCAGGGGTCTGTATGACCCAGCCGGACCACATCAGGAGCCTGTATGACCCAGCCGGACCACATCAGGGGCCTGTATGACCCAGCCGGATCACATCAGGGGCCTGTATGACCCAGCCGGACCACATCAGGGGTCTGTATGACCCAGCCGGACCACATCAGGGGCCTGTATGACCCAGCCGGACCACATCAGGGGCCTGTATGACCCAGCCGGACCGCATCAGGAGCCTGTGTGACCCAGCCGGACCACATCAGGGGCCTGTATGACCCAGCCGGACCACATCAGGGGCCTGTGTGACCCAGCCGGACCACATCAGGGGCCTGTATGACCCAGCCGGACCACATCAGGGACCCGTATGACCCAGCCGGACCACATCAGGAGCCTGTATGACCCAGCCGGACCACATCAGGGGCCTGTATGACCCAGCCGGACCACATCAGGAGCCTGTATGACCCAGCCAGACCACATCAGGAGCCTGTATGACCCAGCCGGACCAGATCAGGAGCCTGTATGACCCAGCCGGACCAACATTCGTGGGATACCTCTGGGTCACCTGGGTTGACTTCCCCAGACATTCCCAGTCCTGAAAGCGGGACTAGAAGCTGGTTTTCAGCTGGAGATCAGCGTCTTCTCTGCAGCGGATGTTTCCTCTCATCTTCTCCCTGCAAGTCTTCTTTAGCAGTAAAACCCGGGATGCTCCTGCACGACGAGCTCCTGGATTCGTGGACTGGATCTGGGTTCTGTGCCGTGTGAGTGGAGATCATGGGAAAGCTGGTTTACGGCCCTGTTAACATGACTCTTGCCTCTTCTATTTGCTTCTGAGTCTCTAAATCAGCATCTCTCCTCAGTAAGTTTCTTTTGTACTCGTCTAAATTTCCCTGACACTTGTCACCGTAGTACCCCCCGCCACACTCGCACACCCCCATGGAGGTGTCCTTCACCACCTCACATTTCCCATGCGGACCACACTCCACCCCCTGACAGGGATCCTGCACGATGTCCTCGTCACGTTTAATCATGACCAAATACTTTCCACGTTTGGTCGTTCTCTTACAGCTTCCTCTATGATAGAACAGGGAGGCTCCTGCTTCCAGGGACGGGGAATCCTCATCATCGTCACCCGTGGCACTCTGATGTCCTTCTCCTTTGTAAGCATGGATTGCTGTGACTGCTTGATTCACACGAACGTTGCCTCCCACCAGCTCCTGACAGCTACGGATTTTCTTTGGAACGTCCTTACATAAATCTGAGTCACGAATGCATTTGTCGATGGCTGATTTCACCTTGTCCGTGTTCTCGTGCTTGCCCTTCACCTGCCAGGCCACAGCCACACTAACAGAGCCTCTAGGAACCTCCGTGAATCCCTCAAACACGTGTCTGTTACGGATTTTAGCCAGATCGTGTTTAGAGTTTTTGGTTATAAATGCGAAGACCACCCAGTCGTAGCTGCTGTACGCATCATCCAGAAACTTCCGGATGTCTTTTGCCAGTTGGCTGCGATCCTTTTTTTCATCAATGAGTCGCTCCACGTCTTTTTTAATGTAGGTGGCACTGTTGGTGAGGCACTGCTTCTCCACATCAAACATGACTCTTCCAGCATCGTATGCAATCTGAGCTGCATTCTGAGCCTTATCCTCAGTTTCTATGTCCTTCAGGCGATAGTAGAACTGGTTTAACAAGTTCCCCTGAAACATGAGGATGTGAATCAGTACCGAGTATTGTCTGACCACCTTGATGTGACAGTTGGCGTGTTCGGCTATCATTTTCCCCATGTTTTCGATGAAGGTGGCATCTTTAGGCTTCAGCAGCTCGTGTAACTTCTGTGTGGCGGGCTCATACTTCATATAAAACGCTATAAATGCATCTCTAAGGTTTTTGGCAGCATTGTCATCTCTGGCCGTTCTCACATCTTTCATCAGAGTGACATATTTCTCCCAGGCCACGTTAATGTCCCGCTCCGGCTTGTGATAAGCACCACTGGCCCAGGTGTCCCATTTCTGCTCCGTGTGGTATTCTTCAAGCACAAGCTTTAGGCTGTGAAACTCCTCAGATAGAGCCTGCAGGTCAGACTTATCCGAGGCGGAGAGCCCAGCCTTCGTTATCAGCAGTGCAGCACCTACACAAGCACTGACCGCCGGCCCTGCAAACGGGATCAAACCAAGAAAAGGAACCACCCCCACTCTGAAGGTGTCTATGTGTTTCTTTACAAATGTTTTCAATTTGCCCCCGAAGACCTTCGCTTTGGAGGGCTGATCAGTGGAGCTGCAGGTCAGGAGGGAGGACGCCATGAGCAGGAGCAGCAGGCCGGCCGACGCCATGTCTGAACACAACCACACAGAGACATGAGGCTTCATCAACCACGAACAGCAGCACATCTCAGCTCCACGGGCCCCCGGCGGAACCCAGATCAGGAACGTTGTGTCAGAGCAGCAGCCAAGCCCTCCCCGGCCAAGACTTGAACTAGCAACCTCCTAACTGTGAGGCTGCGGCGCTAACCCCCACACCACCGTGCAGCCACATGTATGCAGTATATTAGTGTAAATATAAGAGTACATTATATATATGTGGCAGGACAACAGAGGGCCCGGACGGGATTTGATCCCCCGACTCATGCTCGCTGACCAACCAGCCAAAGGGACGCATGATCAGTCAGAGGCAGAGTGACAGGACCGGCAACTGCCACATGCACACTCACAAATACAGGTACCATTTTGTACCTAAAAGGGTCCAAAGCTTGTTGCTGGGGGGGGGTTCCTTTCTGAAAGACATTTCTGTACCTTCATGGTCCATTTTTGTACCTTATCAAGCTGTATGAGTTAATAAAGTACAATTAAACCAATTAAAGATGATGAATAAAAGTCAATAAAATAGAGATTATGACAACAATCAAAGATGCTAATAATAAATGAATAATTATTATAGAAATATTAGGCCAAACACATATATAATTATACATATAATTATTAATATGATTACTATGAAAATCATAATATAATTACTATAATTATACTACTGTTTAGAAGTACTGCTATTTATAGTTATTGTACAAGTACACACATGTTTCAATGCTGCAGGTACCCTTAGGGTTGGAATGGTACAAATGTGTACTTTATATTACTTTGGAGCCTTTTTCATAGTATATAGGTACTTCTGGCCTCATAAAGACCAATATTGTACTTTTGAGAGAACATTTGTAACAAATGTACCTACAGAAATGTTCCTGTGTAGTACTTCTGTTTCTGAGTGTGTACATGTTAACGTGTTTTCTGTCCGATTGTGTTTTCAAGGAAATGTTTTCTCTCTACATAATTAGTTCTCACAGCCAAGACGGTCAACTGTTTCACTGCTGTTAGTGTCGTTTTATGGTTTATTACCTGCTGATGTTGACTCAACCTGCCAAAGCGACTATAGATGGAAATTAGCCGTTGGCTTTAATCTTACATATTTCCATATATAGTCCTCCTCTCATACCCAATTAAAGAAAAGATCAAATTCACAACAGCAATTCAAATAACAAGAAACTAAAGAAACTAATAATAAATAAAAATTTACCCAATTACATTTTAGCGAAATAAAAAGGATTAACTTTAATTAGAAATTGTAATATTTGCTCAGTCCTAAAACATAAGTATAATGAATTTAAAACCTAATAAATAGTAACTGGACTGTGTGTTTATAGTGCTTTATGGTAAGTTTTTGTATTATTTATGGCACTGTAGTAAATCCAGTTGAATTACTAAATAATGATACTACAGTACATAAGATTTCATGTAAAAATTATGTCATTTTTGTGCTGACTGGATAAGAGGAATGGCACCTGTGTTTTACGGTGAAACTGACAGCAAACGATAACTCTCAGATTACGGCGGCTGGTGCCAGTTTCTGGATTTGATGCTGAACTGAATAAATTTCCGACTGAAATGAAACCGAGCTGATTTCTGTACGATTTATCACCTGCAGCCTAAAACAGACCGTCGGAACTTTGATTGAACAACTCGACTAAACAATAAGACAGTTTAACTATTTCTTTCTGTGGACATGAAATTGTTAAAGTAAAACGAGGAAGCAGACCTGCAGAGACGTCTGGAGACGGTGCAGAGGTCTAGAGACGGTGCAGAGACGTCTGGAGACGGTGCAGAGACGTCTGGAGACGGTGCAGAGACGGTGCAGAGGTCTGGAGACGGTGCAGAGACGGTGCAGAGGTCTGGAGACGGTGCAGAGACGGTGCAGAGATCTGGAGACGGTGCAGAGGTCTGGAGACGGTGCAGAGGTCTGGAGACGGTGCAGAGGTCTGGAGACGGTGCAGAGACGTCTGGAGACGGTGCAGAGGTCTGGAGACGGTGCAGAGACGGTGCAGAGGTCTGGAGACGGTGCAGAGACGGTGCAGAGGTCTGGAGACGGTGCAGAGGTCTGGAGACGGTGCAGAGACGTCTGGAGATGGTGCAGAGACGGTGCAGAGACGGTGCAGAGGTCTGGAGACGGTGCAGAGGTCTGGAGACGGTGCAGAGACGTCTGGAGACGGTGCAGAGGTCTGGAGACGTGACGAGCAGGTCGACTCTAACGCTCCCTGTGGGACAGGAGAACGCTCTGTAGGGACGAGCGGGAGATCCTGAGTTTAACGGGAGACCAGCAACGATCTTATAGGGAGCTGCAGACCACACCTCCAGTCCTTCAGTCAAAGAAGTTTCCTAACTGTTGGTTCAGACGGCAGTAAAGATGCCGGTCTTTGATTAAAACTGTACAATGACACAAGGACAAAAGATAAAAAAGTACAGTATACAGTAGAGACATGGATTCAGGTCTGGATCCTGCTGGGGGTCCAGACTTCCACCCACCTGAACACTAGGGGGTGGAGTTAGTCGTCCTGTTGGTGCCAGAATGACGAACAGGACCACCAGCACTCCGGACCAGTATGGAAACCAGGTCGGAACATTTTTAACTCAACCAAAGTTTATTCATCGTGATGAGGCTCCTTCCATTTATTAAATATGGAACAAAGACCTTTATGGAGTTTATGCTGCATTAAACAGAAGAAGCATGATCCCCGTCCCTCCATATGCCCCAAACCTATCTCCATCACACCCCCCCCCCCCCCCCCCACGTACATACAGTATGCGCCATCTCATCACACTTCAAACACATGCCCCATCTCCTTCACCCCCCCACACAAGCCCCATTTCCACCCCCCCACACACATGCCTCATCTCCATCATCCCCCACACACATGCCCCATCTCCATCACCCCCACACACAAGCCCCTTTCCACCCCCGCCACAGACATGCCTCATCTCCATCACCCCCCACACACATGCCTCATCTCCATCATCCCCCACACACATGCCCCATTTCATCACACACACCC
This sequence comes from Atherinomorus stipes, assembly GCA_023101725.1. Taxonomy (NCBI): domain Eukaryota; kingdom Metazoa; phylum Chordata; class Actinopteri; order Atheriniformes; family Atherinidae; genus Atherinomorus; species Atherinomorus stipes. The sequence goes on from JALJCO010005175.1 coordinate 190,709, forward strand.
CCACATACAGATGCCCCATCTCCATCACCCCCCACACAAGCCCCATTTCCCCCCCCCCCCCACAGACATGCCTCATCTCCATCGTCCCCCCCACACATACCCCATCTCATCACACACAAACCCACACACATGCCCCATCTCCATCATCCCCCACACACAAGCCCCATCTCCATCACCCCCCACACACATGCCCCATTTTCATCACACACACCCCCACATACACATGCCCCATCTCCATCCCCCCACACACATGCACCATCTCCATCACCCCCACACACATGCCCCATTTCCACCCCCACCCCCCCCACACACATGCACCATCTCCATCAACCCCCGCACACATGCCCATTTCCACCCCTCCCCACACACATGCCCCATTTTCTCACACACCCCCACATACACATGCACCTCTCCATCACCCCCCCACACATGCCCCTTCCACCCCCCCCCCACACACACATACACCATCTCCATCAACCCCGCCACATGCCCCTTTCCACCACCCCCCACACACATGCCCCATTTTCATCCACACCCCCCACATACACTGCCCCTCTCCTCCCCCCACACTGCACCTCTCCTCACCCCCACACACTGCCCCATTTCCACCCCCCACCCCCACACACACACACCATCTCCTCAACCCCGCCACATGCCCCATTTCCACCACCCCCCACACACATGCCCCATTTTCATCACACACACCCCCACATACACATGCCCCATCTCCATCCCCCCCACACATGCCCTCTCCATCACCCCACACACTGCCCCTTCCCCCCCACCCCCCACACACTGCACCTCTCCTCCCCCCGCCACTGCCCCATTTCCACCCCCACCCCCACACACACACATGCACCTCTCCATCACCCCCACACACAAGCCCCATTTGCATCAACCCCCATACACATGCCCCTCTCCTCCCCCCACACACATTCACCTCTCCTCACCCCCACACACATGCCCCTCTCCTTCACCCCCCACACACATGCCCCATTTTCATCACACACACCCCCACCACACTTGCCCCATCTCCATCACCCCCCACACAAGCCCCTTCCCCCCCCCCACACACACATGCACCATCTCCATCACCCCCCACACACATGCCCCTTTCCCCCCCCCCCCCACAGACATGCCTCATCTCCATCATCCCCACACACAAGCCCCATCCCCCCCCACACACACACACACAAGCCCATCCTCCATCACCCCCCACACACATGCCCCATTTTCATCACACACACCCCCACATACACATGCCCCATCTCCCCCCCCCCCCCACAGACATGCCTCATCTCCATCATCCCCACACACAGCCCCATCCCCCCCCCACACACACACACAAGCCCCATCTCCATCATCCCCCACACACATGCCCTATTTCCACCCCCCACACACATGCCCCATCTCCATCATCCCCCACAGACATGCCCCATCTCCATCACACCCCCCACACACATATACAGCGGGAAAAAAAGGTATTGAACACGTCAACAGAAAATATATTTCTAGGAGAGCTATTGACATGCAATTTTCACCAGATGTCGGCAACAACCCAACTAACGCACACAGACAAAGAAGTCCTAACATTTATGTCCATTAAGGAAGTTATATGTAATATAGTGAAATGACACAGTGAATAAGTGTTGAACACATGAAGAAATGGAGACAAAAAGATCTGAAAGCCAAGAAAGCAGCTGGAGTCTGTCAGTATTTAGAAAGTAATCCTGTCCTGTTTGTGGAAGAATGAACCAAAATCACACCTGAGCAACGTTTTCCACTGGTTTCTCCATACAGGAGGCGTCTGGAGGCTGGAACCACCAACAAAGGTTTTTACACTAAGCAGTAAATACATTACAGTAAGCGCATTCAATACTTATTCCCTGTATCATATCACTATATTACATATAACTTCATTTATGGACATAAATGTTAGCATTTCTTCGTATGTGTGCGATAGTTGGGTTGTTGTCGACATCCTGTGAAATTCATGTCAATAACTACTAGAAATATATTTCTGGAAAAATGTTGACGTGTTCAATACTTTTTTCCCTGCTGTACATACGCCCATCTCCGTCACCCCCCCCCCCCCCCCCCCCCCCCACACACACACACACACATATATGCATGCCCACCTCATTACCCCGCACACATTGTCCCTACACATATTAGACAGGCCTCATCTCTGACAGTTTTTAAGTCAACTCACCCGTTTGTCCTGGCATTCCATCCTTCATGATCCACTTTGACTTTGTCTGTTGTTTTAAGTCTTTTTTTCCTGATATTTATATTGTTTTTAATGTTGATTGCTTTGATTATGTTTCATATTTGTTTGAATTTCCCACTTTTTTCCGTTGTGAAACCTAATTTCTGTTTCTACCTCTGTTCAGCGCTTTGTCATCGGTAGCTGCTGTGTTTAAAGCGTGATACAAAGAAAGTTGGCTTGACTTAACCCACACACACATGCCCACCTCTATCACCCCCACGTACACCTCAACTGGATAAAGGCCACCAGGGCCCTGAACGAACCCTGACCAGACCCTGACCAGACCATGGTCACCGTGGCCCCCACTGGACCCTGTTGGCCTGAACTCACAACACAATAGTACTCGCTGGTTCATTCATTTGTCCTAAAGCTGTGCTGCAGATAATGTTTGTAGAGGCTCATTCATTCTCCCCTGTTCACTCCTGTTCCAAGAGTATACGTGAATGCACGTGCAAGTTCCTAGAAATAATGTCCAGGTTGAAAAAGGGAAGTTATAGGAACTCTATTAGGAAATAGAGTTTATAGCCTGCTCTTCTGCAGCCCCGAGGTCGCCTGGCAGGCTGGTTCAGAGACCTGGGCCATGCCTCCCCGGGGTGATGGGAATGATCAGAGGAGGACCTCAGGGTCCACCAGGATTAATGAGGGAAAAGAAGAATAATGGCTAGGACGTGCAGCTGAATGTTGAAGTCACTGAAGAGTAGAAATACTCTGAAAGCAGAGCATCATAGTACTCTATGCTACTAGTGATAGCTGCATGCATGATACCGTGTTGCTCTGAGACAGAACAGGGAGAACTCTGGATTCATCTCTGAGATGGTAAATTTCTGTAATATTGCAACGATGTGGTATAGAGCTGAGGTCCGAGTCAAACATGAGCCCATGTTTTAGGAGAAAACACCTCCATGTTTTACCACAAGCCCCATTGTTCCTTGTCCACCTGGCCATAGCAGAGACTGAGCAGACTTTCCATAATGTGGAAGATAAGACCTGCTGGACAGCTGGTCTGCATGAACTGTCTTCTGCCAAGATAAGTTCCCGCGCTGCAGTCCACCATGGAGACGATGATAGAGACGCTGTATTTCCTTCTGCAAACAGTTCCACCGTCAGACGTTAGCAGATAGAAGTTTATCCCCCAGGAGAGGATTTGCATGCGCGGCGTGTCCTCCTGCACGTCTCTCCTGGGACGAACAGTCCAGGTTCTTCCACATGGACTTGGAGTGCAGCCAGTGGAGTCATCGGAGACCCCTCCAATACGGTTTCATATGTGTTTGTGTGTGTGTGTGGGGGGGGGGGGGTGTCCCTCCCCTCTGAAAGAAGATGCAGGACTCAAGAGCATCAACTGGTGCTGGGTGGCCGGGCTGCCCTGGGGCAAATAGGACAGGGGCTCTGCGCCCCGGTGCTCTGGAGAGGACCTGGCTGGGAGGGGGGGGGGGTTGGGTCAGCAGAACGGGCTTCTGCCCTGTCGGGCAGGTCTGCACACTGGTGTCTAGTTACTGCACCGAGAGCCAGGGTGGTGTGTGTAAGTGACTGGAGGGGGGATGTGGGTGGGTGGGTATCTGTGTGTGTGTATGTGGGGGGGGGGGGGGGGGGGGGGTAATGTGTGGGTACAAGGGGATGTATGTGTATTTGTCTTTGGGGGATGTGGACATGTGGGGGTGCAGGGGAGATGTGTGTGTTTGAGGGTGGGTGGAGGTGAATGTGTGTGTCAGAGGTCGAGGTGGGTTTGTATGGGTGTGCAGGGAGGTGGGTAGGGGGCATGGGTGTGTTTGTGGGGGATGTTTGGGTGTGATTGAGTGTGTGTGTGAATACTGGCGTGTGAGGAGGATGAGGGGTGAGTGCTATGGAGGTGGGTGTACGGGGGGCTGGGTGTTTTGCATGTCTGGGAGAGGTAGATGGGGGTGTGTTGGTATGGGTAGGAATGTGTGACTATTTGGGGCTGGTGTGGGGTGGTCCTGTGCCTGTGGAGGAGGGTGTGTTCATCTGTAGGGGATGTTTGAGGGTACATAATTCAGAAATGTGATTGTGTGTGTTTTCTCTGCAGGTGAATGCTGGTGTGTGGGAAGGATGACAGGTGTGTGCTGTGTGTGAGGGTAAGGGTGTGTATAGGGGAGGGGGTGTCAAATGTCTCCTGGGGGATTCACTGGGCAGGCTTCGTGATGGTGGCCCTTCAGCTCTGGTTCTTCTGCTACTCTGCCCGTCCCCCGTCTCCCCCCCTACTCTGTGGGCTTGGTGTGGTGGCTAACTGTATTGCTAGGATGTGCTGGCTCGAGGGAGTGCCTCGTCTGCTGCATGGGGAGGGGGGGTTGGGGGTGACAGTGGGGACCAGACTGGGAGCTTGTGGTTCTCTCTCCTGTCTGGGTTATTATTCAGGAGGCACTGGGTGATGTTAAGGGTGAGGTGAGTGTGTGAGAGCAAACAAATGAGTGTGTGAAATGAAAGATTGATAAGGTGGGGGGATGAGGTGTGTTTGCGTGTGAGGGGAAACGGCACCTATGTGGGGGAGGTGTGTGCAGGTGTAAAAGGGTTGGCGTTGGAGAGAGTGAATGTGGGGGAGTGGCAGGGGTAGGACCACGGAGGAGAGGAGAGGTGTGAAGGAGTGAGTGAGTGGGGGGTGTGAGCTATGGGAGTGGAGGGGGAGTGTGTGTGAAGGTGGTGAGATGGCACACATAAAGGGGTGTGTGTAGAGGAAGGAGTGTGTGCCTGGGAGGGTGTCTGTCGAGGTGGAGGCAGGTGTGTGTGTGTAGAGGGGTGGTGGATTAGTGGGTGTGGTGGCGTCTTGGTGCCCCATGTGGGGGCAGGGGGATTGGGGTGGGTGCTGGCCCCTGCCGGGTGGCTGTCTGGGGGGCCCAGTCTTCCTGGGTGTTGGCTGGGTCCTCTTTCTTGGGAGGGAGGTTCCCACAGGCTCCTGGGCCCTGGGCTCCCAGCCATGCCTGGCCTGGAGGGCCGACGCCCAGTGGGATTAACGGTGTGTCAGACCAAGCGCGATTTGGGCATCAAGGGCGTCAGGTTTACACGCAAAGTCAATGGCTGATGCGCGTCGGGGAGGCGTCGAAAATCCTGCGATGCGTCCAGGCGCATTACGAGCGTTTCGTGCGTTGAGCTTTGAGATTTTGACCATTTGACGCGTGATACACGCGTCAGACGCCGGAGTTGGAAAATCTGAACTTTGGCGTCTTGACGCGGGGCGTCGACCAATCAGAGCGAGTCATGACACAGACACACTTTTTCTGAAACACCCAGAAGAACCAGGGAATCTCCTCTCTCTCTGAGGACAAAGAAGGATAAACTGTGATCTGTGTCCGGTCCCTGTCTCTGAACGGTGGTTTGATGACCTGCTGTCCTGATGGGATGTAATAGGCTGATAATGCTGCCCCACATCGGGACATGGGGACGTTAAACTGGACTGATAATGCTGCCCCGCATCGGGACATGGGGACGTTAAACTGGACTGATTATGCTGCCCCGCATCAGGACAGCGGGACGTTAAACTGGACTGATTATGCTGCCCCGCATCGGGACATGGGGACGTTAAACTGGACTGATAATGCTGCCCCGCATCGGGACATGGGGACGTTAAACTGGACTGATAATGCTGCCCCGCATCGGGACATCGGGACGTTAAACTGGACTGATAATGCTGCCCCGCATCGGGACATCGGGACATTAAACTGGACTGATAATGCTGCCCCGCATCGGGACATGGGGACGTTAAACTGGGCTGATAATGCTGCCCCGCATCGGGACATGGGGACGTTAAACTGGGCTGATAATGCTGCCCCGCATCGGGACATGGGGACGTTAAACTGGGCTGATAATGCTGCCCCGCATCGGGACATGGGGACGTTAAACTGGACTGATAATGCTGCCCCGCATCGGGACATGGGGACGTTAAACTGGACTGATAATGCTGCCCCACATCGGGACATGGGGACGTTAAACTGGGCTGATAATGCTGCCCCACATCGGGACATCGGGACGTTAAACTGGACTGATAATGCTGCCCCACATCGGGACATCGGGACGTTAAACTGGACTGATAATGCTGCCCCACATCGGGACATGGGGACGTTAAACTGGACTGATAATGCTGCCCCGCATCGGGACATCGGGACGTTAAACTGGGCTGATAATGCTGCCCCGCATCGGGACATCGGGACATCGGGACGTTAAACTGGGCTGATAATGCTGCCCCACATCAGGACATCGGGACGTTAAACTGGACTGATAATGCTGCCCCACATCGGGACATCGGGACGTTAAACTGACTGATAATGCTGCCCCGCATCGGGACATCGGGACGTTAAACTGGACTGATAATGCTGCCCCGCATCGGGACATCGGGACGTTAAACTGGGCTGATAATGCTGCCCCGCATCGGGACATCGGGACGTTAAACTGGACTGATAATGCTGCCCCGCATCGGGACATCGGGACGTTAAACTGGACTGATAATGCTGCCCCACATCGGGACATCGGGACGTTAAACTGGACTGATAATGCTGCCCCGCATCGGGACATCGGGACGTTAAACTGGACTGATAATGCTGCCCCACATCGGGACATGGGGACGTTAAACTGGACTGATAATGCTGCCCCGCATCAGGACAGCGGGACGTTAAACTGGACTGATTATGCTGCCCCGCATCGGGACATGGGGACGTTAAACTGGACTGATAATGCTGCCCCGCATCGGGACATGGGGACGTTAAACTGGACTGATAATGCTGCCCCGCATCGGGACATCGGGACGTTAAACTGGACTGATAATGCTGCCCCGCATCGGGACATCGGGACATTAAACTGGACTGATAATGCTGCCCCGCATCGGGACATGGGGACGTTAAACTGGGCTGATAATGCTGCCCCGCATCGGGACATCGGGACATTAAACTGGACTGATAATGCTGCCCCGCATCGGGACATCGGGACGTTAAACTGGACTGATAATGCTGCCCCGCATCGGGACATGGGGACGTTAAACTGGGCTGATAATGCTGCCCCGCATCGGGACATCGGGACGTTAAACTGGGCTGATAATGCTGCCCCGCATCGGGACATCGGGACGTTAAACTGGACTGATAATGCTGCCCCGCATCGGCACATCGGGACATTAAACTGGACTGATAATGCTGCCCCACATCGGGACATGGGGACGTTAAACTGGACTGATAATGCTGCCCCGCATCGGGACATCGGGACGTTAAACTGGACTGATAATGCTGCCCCACATCGGGACATCGGGACGTTAAACTGGACTGATAATGCTGCCCCACATCGGGACATCGGGACGTTAAACTGGGCTGATAATGCTGCCCCGCATCGGGACATCGGGACGTTAAACTGGGCTGATAATGCTGCCCCACATCGGGACATCGGGACGTTAAACTGGACTGATAATGCTGCCCCGCATCGGGACATCGGGACATTAAACTGGACTGATAATGCTGCCCCACATCGGGACATGGGGACGTTAAACTGGGCTGATAATGCTGCCCCACATCGGGACATCGGGACGTTAAACTGGACTGATAATGCTGCCCCGCATCGGGACATGGGGACGTTAAACTGGACTGATAATGCTGCCCTGCATCGGGACATCGGGACGTTAAACTGGACTGATAATGCTGCCCCACATCGGGACATGGGGACGTTAAACTGGACTGATAATGCTGCCCCGCATCGGGACATGGGGACGTTAAACTGGACTGATAATGCTGCCCCGCATCGGGACATCGGGACGTTAAACTGGACTGATAATGCTGCCCCGCATCGGGACATCGGGACGTTAAACTGGGCTGATCATGCTGCCCCGCATCGGGACATCGGGACGTTAAACTGGGCTGATAATGCTGCCCCGCATCGGGACATGGGGACGTTAAACTGGGCTGATAATGCTGCCCCGCATCGGGACATCGGGACGTTAAACTGGGCTGATAATGCTGCCCCGCATCGGGACATCGGGACGTTAAACTGGACTGATAATGCTGCCCCGCATCGGGACATCGGGACGTTAAACTGGACTGATAATGCTGCCCCGGAACATTGGGACATCGGGACGTTAAACTGGGCTGATAATGCTGCCCCGCATACATCGGGACATCGGGACGTTAAACTGGACTGATAATGCTGCCCCACATCGGGACATCGGGACATCGGGACGTTAAACTGGACTGATAATGCTGCCCCACATCGGGACATGGGGACGTTAAACTGGACTGATAATGCTGCCCCGCATCGGGACATTGGGGACGTTAAACTGGACTGATAATGCTGCCCCGCATCGGGACATCGGGACGTTAAACTGGACTGATAATGCTGCCCCACATCGACATCGGAACATCGGGACGTTAAACTGGACTGATAATGCTGCCCCACATCGGGACATGGGGACGTTAAACTGGACTGATAATGCTGCCCCGCATCGGGACATCGGGACGTTAAACTGACTGATAATGCTGCCCCGCATCAGGACATCGGGACGTTAAACTGGACTGATAATGCTGCCCCACATCGGGACATCGGGACGTTAAACTGGACTGATAATGCTGCCCCGCATCGGGACATCGGGACGTTAAACTGACTGATAATGCTGCCCCGCATCGGGACATCGGGACATTAAACTGGACTGATAATGCTGCCCCACATCGGGACATGGGGACGTTAAACTGGGCTGATAATGCTGCCCCGCATCGGACATCGGGACGTTAAACTGACTGATAATGCTGCCCCGCATCGGGACATGGGGACGTTAAACTGGACTGATAATGCTGCCCCCGCATCGGGACATCGGGACGTTAAACTGGACTGATAATGCTGCCCCGCATCGGGACATCGGGACGTTAAACTGACTGATAATGCTGCCCCGCATCGGGACATCGGGACGTTAAACTGACTGATAATGCTGCCCCCGCATCGGGACATCATGGGGACGTTAAACTGGACTGATAATGCTGCCCCGCATCGGGACATGGGGACGTTAAACTGGGCTGATAATGCTGCCCCGCATCGGGACATCGGGACGTTAAACTGGACTGATAATGCTGCCCCGCATCGGGACATCGGGACGTTAAACTGGGCTGATAATGCTGCCCCGCATCGGGACAGCGGGACATTATACTGGACTGATAATGCTGCCCCGCATCGGGACATCGGGACGTTAAACTGGACTGATAATGCTGCCCTGCATCGGGACATCGGGACGTTAAACTGGACTGATAATGCTGCCCCGCATCGGGACATCGGGACGTTAAACTGGGCCGGATCAGACGGCTGAAAGTGCCCCCCCTCACCAGCAGCTCCTGAAGTAAATGATGAAACTCGTCACAGTCAGAACACCTGGAATCATCTGGTGAACCGGACACAGAGCAGAGACGTCCAACAACGACGTTCCCTGCTTTGTTTATCACATAAAGCCGAGCTGCTCTCTCTCCTGCACCTTCCATGGTGCAGACAGACGGTGAAAGGAAAAAGAAAAAGGGGGGGCTCCTCCCAAGCCCGGCTTGGCTGGGCATCTCTCACCGCCCGTCAAGGCGTAAGATGCTGGAAATCAAGCGTCTGACTTTGGGCGTCGGGCGCGATTTTGACGCTCAAATGGCGTTTGGTCTGAACACGCTGTAATGGTTGCAGGTCCCAGCCCGGGGGGGCCTGGACCCTGAGGCTGTGCGGGGCTTCGGCTAGGGCCACCCTCTGGGGGGATGCACGTTTATCCCTTTGGGGGGATGGATGGTGGTCCGGGTCTGGGGTCTCTGGGGGTGGCTGGTGGTCCGGGTCTGGGGGCCTGGTTGAGGCCCACGTCTGGGGTCTCTTGGGGTTTCTGGGGCGGCTGGGGGTCTGGGGTCTCTGGGGGGCCAGAGTCTCAGGCTGTGCGGGCTTCCTCCTCCTTGCAGAGATGAGGTTGCATCTGCGTGACTGTATCACCATGGAGACCCTTTATTCTGATGATGATGATGATGATGATGCTTCCCGTTGGGTGTGTGCTAATAAGTACTTCTGTCTAGTTTTACCTCTTCTCTGTGTAGTTCTGCATGTGTCTGTGTGATCTGATGATACTCCAGCAGATGTATTTAGTTCAGTTGTCTTCAGCTAGTTTGCACCTGCAGGTCCTCCTGTGGGGGGGGGGGTTCTGCTGTTTTCCAGCAGAGACCTTGGAATGTTGTTTAGGAGTTTCTGTACAGAAGCAACAGTTGGCTGTTCGTGGATCCATGTTTTTTTCTTAACTTTCTCTTCCCTCTTGTCAGATCCAGCAATATGATGTAAAACGTAGTTATAAACAAATATTCAATTAAATAAAGAAAAATAAAATGAATAAAGTCAGAGCCTTGTATTCATAAAGCAAATCTGTTCAACACAACAAAGCAGCCAGATCATCATTCTGCCGCTACCATGCTGGACAGGACACGTAGAAGGAAAAAAAAAGATCAGATGCTGGTCATTCAAAAATCTCACTGTCCAATAAGAATCTCTGTTTTATTATTTCATAAAAAAGTATGATGTCGTCTTCAGTTAGATTGGAACAAACATCTAAAACAGTCGGAACGATTCGTTTTAGGTTCGGCGGCTGCTGTAAAACCAGCAGCGATGCTCTGATGAATGAACTTCTACGTCTCTGTCTCCCTTCCAGGTTGGTGAGGTGTGGACTTTCCTGGAGAAGCTGTGAGGTTCTGTCTTCAGTTTTCCGGTCCCTGCCCTCCAGTCTGGTGGAGCTGGACCTCAGTGACAACGAGGTCCAGGATTCGGGGGTGAAGCTGCTTTCAGCCGGACTGGAAAGTCGCAACTGTCGACTGGAAGCTCTCAGGTCAGTCCGAAGAAAGAGGAATGACTTTTAATGACAACACTGACCCCCCCGTCTGAATATCAGGAGCACGACAAATACGGTCGTCCTCAAAACGATTCACACCCTCTGCTTAAACAGAAGACGAAATTCATAATAATAATTCAAATAACAGGAAACTAGAGAAACTAATAATAAATAAAAATGTACTAAATTATAATTTAATGAAATAAAATGTTGCTTTTGAATTGTGGTTGGAAATAATAATCTGAAAACAAACGGTCCCAGAAACATCAGAGTATCTGCCATGAACATGGACCAACATACCTGTCAGCAGGTGCAGACGTCTGATTGGACGTTACAGAAACACCTGATGCAGTGATTGGCTCAAAGTGTTGCTCAACATCATGACCCAAATTCAGTTAAAGGAGCCGTGTCATGAAAAATGGACTTTCAGAGCTTTTCAGCATGTTACTGTTATTTCCGTCGTGTTTTTCTTCATCTGTGCATATGTGAGTATATATATGAATATTCAGCTGCAGCTTCTTAACATAACTGACTGACACCGGTATACGCAACGAGGTGCACCAATCAGGAAGCGACAAACACGCATGTGCAGCATCGTAGCAAGACGCCCTCTTTGTGGAACAGAAACTCTTAGAGAATCCTAACCTATACACACTCTCTGAGGAAGAAACTAACAGCTGCAGGAAGATTTCCTCAGAGACAAACAGCCGTCAGTCTGACTCCATGATTTTTCTGTTAGGAATTTATTCTGTAAAGTTTCCATTAATTTATTCATCAGTCAGATCTGATATTCACTTTTTCCAACACTGGTTAGGGAATGCATTATGTCAATGAATGTCCTCACTAGGATAGAAGTACAGGAATGTGTGTGAGGTGGAAACACAGCTGGTGAACCGATCCGTGTCCTGCAGCCTGTCCGGATGTCTGATCACGGAGGAAGGCTGCGCCTCTCTGGCCTCGGCTCTGACCTCCAACCCCTCCCACCTCAGAGAGCTGGACCTGAGCTACAACCACCCCGGAGACTCGGGAAGCCGGCTGCTGATGGCTGGTCTGGAGGACCCACGCTGGAGGCTGGAGACTCTCAGGTAGGAGCAGGTCTACCGGGACTGGGTCAGACCGGAACCTCGGAAGCTGTGGGTTAACGCTGATCTCCTTCCAGACTGGAGCGCTGCGGAGAGCAGAGGCTGACGCCGGGATTACGCAAGTGTAAGTCGTGGATCTGATCCCATTACAGGGGGGCCTCTGGACCAAGAGGGGTCTGTCTGCATCGTGGGCGTTCCCGTCACACTGCCAGGAACGCCTGTGGGCGTTCCCATCACACTACCGGGAATGCTCGTGGGCGTTCCTGTCACACTACCAGGAACGCTCATGGGCGTTCCCGTCACGCTACCGGGAACACTCGTGGGCATTCCCGTCACCCTGCCAGGAACACCTGTGGGCATTCCCGTCACGCTGCCAGGAACGCCCACGAACATTCCCGTCACACTGCCAGGAACGCCCACGAACATTCCCGTCACGCTGCCAGGAACACCTGTGGGCATTCCCGTCACGCTGCCAGGAACGCCCACGAACATTCCCGTCACACTGCCAGGAACACCTGTGGGCATTCCCGTCACGCTGCCAGGAACGCCTGTGGGCATTCCCGTCACGCTGCCAGGAACGCCCACGAACATTCCCGTCACACTGCCAGGAACACCTGTGGGCATTCCTGTCACGCTGCCAGGAACACCTGTGGGCATTCCCGTCACGCTGCCAGGAACACCTGTGGGCGTTCCCGTCACCCTGCCAGGAACGCCCACGAGCGTTCCCGTCACACTACCGGGAATGCTCGTGGGCGTTCCTGTCACACTACCAGGAACGCTCGTGGGCGTTCCCGTCACACTACCGGGAATGCTCGTGGGCGTTCCTGTCACACTACCAGGAACGCTCGTGGGCGTTCCCGTCACGCTGCCAGGAACGCCCACGAACATTCCCGTCACACTGCCAGGAACGCCTGTGGGCGTTCCCATCACACTACCGGGAATGCTCGTGGGCGTTCCTGTCACACTACCAGGAACGCTCATGGGCGTTCCCGTCACGCTACCGGGAACACTCGTGGGCATTCCCGTCACCCTGCCAGGAACACCTGTGGGCATTCCCGTCACGCTGCCAGGAACGCCCACGAACATTCCCGTCACACTGCCAGGAACGCCCACGAACATTCCCGTCACGCTGCCAGGAACACCTGTGGGCATTCCCGTCACGCTGCCAGGAACGCCCACGAACATTCCCGTCACACTGCCAGGAACACCTGTGGGCATTCCCGTCACGCTGCCAGGAACACCTGTGGGCATTCCCGTCACGCTGCCAGGAACACCTGTGGGCATTCCTGTTACGCTGCCAGGAACACCTGTGGGCATTCCCGTCACGCTGCCAGGAACGCCCACGAACATTCCCGTCACACTGCCAGGAACAATCGTGGGCATTCCCGTCACGCTACCGGGAACACTCGTGGGCATTCCCGTCACACTGCCAGGAACGCCTGTGGGTGTTCCCATCACGCTACTGGGAACACTCGTGGGCATTCCTGTCACGCTGCCAGGAACGCCCACGAACATCCCGTCACGCTGCCGGGAACGCCCACGGGCGGTCCCGGAGCGTGATGGGAATGCTCGTGGGCGTTCCCATCACGCTACCGGGAATGCTCGTGGGCGTTCCCATCACGCCACCGGGAATGCTCGTGGGCGTTCCCCTCACGCTACCGGGAATGCTCGTGGGCGTTCCCATCACGCTACCGGGAACGCCCATGGTCATTCCCATCACACTACCAGGAACGCTCGTGGGCGTTCCCGTCACACTACCGGGAATGCTCGTGGGCGTTCCTGTCACACTACCAGGAACGCTCGTGGGCGTTCCCGTCACGCTGCCAGGAACGCCCACGAACATTCCCGTCACACTGCCAGGAACGCCTGTGGGCGTTCCCATCACACTACCGGGAATGCTCGTGGGCGTTCCTGTCACACTACCAGGAACGCTCATGGGCGTTCCCGTCACGCTACCGGGAACACTCGTGGGCATTCCCGTCACCCTGCCAGGAACACCTGTGGGCATTCCCGTCACGCTGCCAGGAACGCCCACGAACATTCCCGTCACACTGCCAGGAACGCCCACGAACATTCCCGTCACGCTGCCAGGAACACCTGTGGGCATTCCCGTCACGCTGCCAGGAACGCCCACGAACATTCCCGTCACACTGCCAGGAACACCTGTGGGCATTCCCGTCACGCTGCCAGGAACACCTGTGGGCATTCCCGTCACGCTGCCAGGAACACCTGTGGGCATTCCTGTTACGCTGCCAGGAACACCTGTGGGCATTCCCGTCACGCTGCCAGGAACGCCCACGAACATTCCCGTCACACTGCCAGGAACAATCGTGGGCATTCCCGTCACGCTACCGGGAACACTCGTGGGCATTCCCGTCACACTGCCAGGAACGCCTGTGGGTGTTCCCATCACGCTACTGGGAACACTCGTGGGCATTCCTGTCACGCTGCCAGGAACGCCCACGAACATTCCCGTCACGCTGCCGGGAACGCCCACGAGCGTTCCCGGTAGCGTGATGGGAATGCTCGTGGGCGTTCCCATCACGCTACCGGGAATGCTCGTGGGCGTTCCCATCACGCCACCGGGAATGCTCGTGGGCGTTCCCCTCACGCTACCGGGAATGCTCGTGGGCGTTCCCATCACGCTACCGGGAACGCCCATGGTCATTCCCATCACGCTACCGGGAACGCTCGTGGGCGTTCCCGTCATGCTACTAAGAACGAATAAGAAGGGGCGTTCCAGCACGTTTGTGTCGGCAGCTGGAGCGCGTTGCTGGATTCAGAAGTGATGTCTGAACGTTGTCAGACCAGAATTTGTTTCTTTCGTGTCTCGGCTCGTGGCGTACATTTCCAAACTGAGGAGTGTTCTTGTTTCGTCTCCGTAGACGCCTGCGATCTGGAGATGGACCCGAACTCGGCCCACAGGAACCTCCGACTGTCCAACAGCAACAGGACGGCCACGCAGTTGGGGCCCCGGCCGTACCCCGACCACCCCGACAGGTTCGAATTCTGGCCTCAGGTGCTGTGTGGGAGCGCTCTGATTGGCCGCTGCTACTGGGAGGTGGAGTGGAGGGGGACAGTGGAGGTCTCGGTGGCCTACAGGGACATCAGGAGGAAGGGACATCTGAGGGACTCTGTGTTTGGAGGGAACACCCAGTCCTGGAGTCTGAGGTGTGTTTTAAACAAGTATGTTGTCTTCCATGACAGCGTGAGGACAGTCATAGACGTCCAGTCCTCTGTCTCCGACAGAGTAGCAGTGTTTGTGGACTGTCCTGCTGGCTGTCTGTCCTTCTACAGCGTGTCCTCTGACTGTCTGATCCACCTCCACACCTTCAACACCACCTTCACCCGTCCTCTCTACGCTGGATTTGGCTTTGACTTGGATTCAGGCCTTGACCGTTTGTTGGACATCACGTCCTCCGTGTCCCTGTGCAGGCTGTCAGAGGACAGATGAATCATCTGCAGGTCACCACGTACACGTTGCAGCGCTACGTTTCAGTCTTCAGAAATCACTTTTTCAACTTCACATTGAAATAAATGTCCTGAAATAACGAAACTGCTGCTGATTTTTTATGCTGATGTAGTTAAAACGGTTCATGTGGTGGAACAGGAGGTGAACAGGTCCGCGTGCTCAGATGGGAGATGTGTGTGTGTGTGGGGGGGGGGTGTCTCCAGACAGACCTGCAGAAGGAGCGTCGGTAGAAATCTGGAAAACCCGGTGGACTGCTACTTGAGGAGCCCGGGGAGCAGTTGGTGGGGGTTAAGGACCTTGCTCAGGGGTCCACAGTGGTTCACCTGAATGTCGTGTCGGGGACTCGAACCCGGGTCCTCCGCGCCAAAGCCCACGGCGCTACCTCTAGGCTACTCGCTTCCCCACCAGGCTGCCCACTCCCCCACTAGGCTACCCGCTCCCCCACATGCTACCCGCTCCCCCACAGGCTACCCACCCCCCCACAGGCTACCCACTCCCCCACCAGGCTACCCACTCCCCCACAGGCTACCCACTCCCCCACAGGCTACCCCCTCCCCCCACAGGCTACCCACTCCCCCACTAGGCTACCCACTCCCCCTCCAGGCTTCCCACTCCCCCACCAGGCTACCCACTCCCCCACTAGGCTACCCACTCCCCCACTAGGCTACCCGCTCCCCCACCAGGCTACCCACTCCCCCACAGGCTACCCACTCCCCCACAGGCTTCCCACTCCCCCACTAGGCTACCCACTCCCCCACCAGGCTACCCACTCCCCCACAGGCTACCCACTCCCCCACTAGGCTACCCGCTCCCCCAGAGGTTACCCACTCCCCCACCAGGCTACCCACTCCCCCACAGGCTACCCACTCCCCCACAGGCTACCCACTCCCCCACTAGGCTACCCGCTCCCCCAGAGGCTACCCACTCCCCCTCCAGGCTTCCCACTCCCCCACAGGCTTCCCACTCCCCCACTAGGCTACCCACTCCCCCACAGGCTACCCACTCCCCCACTAGGCTACCCGCTCCCCCAGAGGCTACCCACTCCCCCTCCAGGCTTCCCACTCCCCCACAGGCTACCCACTCCCCCACTAGGCTACCCACTCCCCCACCAGGCTACCCACTCCCCCACAGGCTACCCACTCCCCCACCAGGCTACCCACTCCCCCACAGGCTACCCACTCCCCCACTAGGCAACCCACTCCCCCAAGGGCTACCCACTCCCCCACCAGGCTACCCACTCCCCCACTAGGCTACCCGCTCCCCCACAGGCTACCCGCTCCCCCACGGGCTACCCACTCCCCCATGGGCTACCCACTCCCCCACAGGCTACCCACTCCCCCACAGGCTACCCACTCCCCCACCAGGCTACCCGCTCCCCCACCAGGCTACCCACTCCCCCACAGGCTACCCACTCCCCCACCAGGCTACCCACTCCCCCACAGGCTACCCACTCCCCCACCAGGCTACCCACTCCCCCACTAGGCTACCCACTCCCCCACCAGGCTACCCACTCCCCCACAGGCTACCCACTCCCCGACCAGGCT
This sequence comes from Atherinomorus stipes, assembly GCA_023101725.1. Taxonomy (NCBI): domain Eukaryota; kingdom Metazoa; phylum Chordata; class Actinopteri; order Atheriniformes; family Atherinidae; genus Atherinomorus; species Atherinomorus stipes. The sequence continues at coordinate 207,873 of JALJCO010005175.1, forward strand.
ACCCACTCCCCCACAGGCTACCCACTCCCCCACTAGGCAACCCACTCCCCCATGGGCTACCCACTCCCCCACCAGGCTACCCACTCCCCCACAGGCTACCCACTCCCCCACTAGGCTACCCGCTCCCCCACAGGCTACCCACTCCCCCATGGGCTACCCACTCCCCCACAGGCTACCCACTCCCCCACAGGCTACCCACTCCCCCACCAGGCTACCCGCTCCCCCACCAGGCTACCCACTCCCCCACAGGCTACCCACTCCCCCACAGGCTACCCACTCCCCCACCAGGCTACCCACTCCCCCACAGGCTACCCACTCCCCCACAGGCTACCCACTCCCCCACCAGGCTACCCACTCCCCCACAGGCTACCCACTCCCCCACAGGCTACCCACTCCCCCACCAGGCTACCCACTCCCCCACCAGGCTACCCACTCCCCCACCAGGCTACCCACTCCCCCACAGACGACCACTTCTGGACATCCTCGTCCTCAGACTCGGATGTCAGGAAGGAGTCAGAAAAAATGAGTTTCTGAAGAAAGACTGGACACATGATGACTTGTGTCCTCACACCAAACTGAGGATGAGGATGGCCTGAAATGTACACCACAGTAATCAGATTACTGACGATAATCAGATTACTGACGGTAATGCTACACGTTTGTCACTGAATGTTTGGTTAAATTAATGTTGATTAAAGTGAAAACTGTTTCTGGATTAAATATCCACATCAGCCTGGAAGTTAGCTTTTATTAAAGGTCAGACATGAAGGTTCTACGTCGGTTCTAGGTCAGTTCTATGTTGGTTCTAGGTCAGTTCTATGTCGGTTCTAGGTCAGTTCTAGGTCAGTTCTAGGTCGGTTCTAGGTCGTTCCACGTTGGTTCCAGGTTGGTTCCAGGTCAGTTCTACATCAGTTCTAGGTCGGTTCTATATCAGTTCTACGTTGGTTCTACATCAGTTCTAGGTCAGTTCAAGGTTGGTTCTACTTAGGTTCTAAATCAGTTCTACATCGGTTCTAGTTCAGTTCTAGGTTGTTCCACGTTGGTTCTAGGTTGGTTCCAGGTCAGTTCTACATCGGTTCTAGGTCGGTTCTACATCAGTTCTACGTTGGTTCTACATCAGCTCTAGGTCAGTTCAAGGTTGGTTCTACTTAGGTTCTAAATCAGTTCTACATCGGTTCTAGGTCAGTTCTAGGTCGTTCTACGTTGGTTCTAGGTTGGTTCCAGGTCAGTTCTAGGTCAGTTCTACGGTGGTTCTACATCAGTTCTAGGTCAGTTCAAGGTTGGTTCTACTAAGGTTCTAAATCAGTTCTACATCAGTTCTAGGTCGGTCCTACGTCAGCTCTAGGTCAGTTCTACATTGGTTCTATGATGGTTCTACATCGGTTCTAGGTCAGTTCTACATCAGTTCTAGGTTGGCCCTACATCAGTTCTACGTTGGTTCTACATCAGCTCTAGGTTAGTTCAAGGTTGGTTCTACTTAGGTTCTAAATCAGTTCTACATTGGTTCTCGGTTGGTTCTAGGTCGGTTCTATGTCAGTTGTAGGTTGGTTCTACATCAGCTCTAGGTCAGTTCTACGTTGTTTCTAGGTCGGTTCTAGGTCTATTCTATGTCTGTTCTATGTCGATTCTAGGTCGGTTCTATGTTTAAGGCCAGTTCTACGTCAGCTCTAGGTCAGTTCTACGTTGGTTCTATGACGGTTCTACATTGGTTCTGGGTCAGTTCTACGTCGGTTCTAGGTCAGTCCTACTTCGGTTGTAGGTCAGTTCTACATTGGTTCTACGTCGGTTCTAGGTCAGTTCTACGTCAGTTTTAAGTCCGTACAACGTTGGTTCTACATCAGTTCTAGGTCGGTTCTACATCGGTTCTAGGTCAGTTCTATGTCGATTCTAGTTAAGTTCTACATTGGTTCTACGTGGGTTCTACGTCGGTTCTAGGTCAGTTTTAGGTCCGTACAACGTTGGTTCTACATCGGTTCTAGGTCGGTTCTACAGCGGTTCTAGGTCAGTTCTATGTCGATTCTAGTTAAGTTCTACATTGCTTTTATGTTGGTTCTAGGCCAGTTCTACGTTGGTTCCATGTCAGTTCTAGGTCGAGACAGGAACATTTCTGTACCTGTACGTACGTTTATTACAAATGTTCTCTCAAAAGTACAATATTGGTCTTTATGAGGCCAGAAGTACCTATATACTATGAAAAAGGGTCCAAAGTAATATAAAGTACACATTTGTACCATTCCAACCCTAAGGGTACCTGCATCATTGAAAAATGTGTGTAGCTTGTACAATAACTATAAATAGCAGTACTTCTAAACAGTAGTATAATTATAGTTATTATATTATGATTTTCATAATAATCATAGTAATAATTATATGTATAATTATATATGTGTTTGGCCTAATATTTCTATAATAATTATTCATTTATTATTAGCATCTTTGATTGTTGTCATAATCTCTATTTTATTGACTTTTATTCATCATCTTTAATTGGTTTAATTGTACTTTATTAACTCATACAGCTTGATAAGGTACAAAAATGGACCATGAAGGTACAGAAATGTCTTTCAGAAAGGAACCCCCCCCCAGCAACAAGCTTTGGACCCTTTTAGGTACAAACTGGTACCTGTATTTGTGAGTGTGCATGTGGCAGTTGCCGGTCCTGTCACTCTGCCTCTGACTGATCACGCGTCCCGGCTACCCCCCCATGGGGGCGTCCCTTTGGCTGGTTGGTCAGCGAGCATGAGTCGGGGGATCAAATCCCGTCCGGGCCCTCTGTTGTCCTGCCACATATATATAATGTACTCTTATATTTACACTAATATACTGCATACATGTGGCTGCACGGTGGTGTGGGGGTTAGCGCCGCAGCCTCACAGTTAGGAGGTTGCTAGTTCAAGTCTTGGCCGGGGAGGGCTTGGCTGCTGCTCTGACAACGTTCCTGATCTGGGTTCCGCCGGAGGCCCGTGGAGCTGAGATGTGCTGCTGTTCGTGGTTGATGAAGCCTCATGTCTCTGTGTGGTTGTGTTTCAGACATGGCGTCGGCCGGCCTGCTGCTCCTGCTCATGGCGTCCCTTTTCATTGGAAATTATAATGTGAAGCCCCCCCCCATCTTACCACCGCTACCACAAGCAGCTAAACATTTACTATGAGATACATGAAAAAATGCACTGCATTTTTTTTTTTTGGGGGGGGGGGGGCAATGCCTTTTGAGTTACTATCATTTGTTCATTTATACTTTAAAGAATATGCACATTTTTTGTTAGAAGTACAAAAACTATAGGCCTAGCTGGGCCCCCCCTGACAGAGCACTGAGGCCCCTCTGGGGGACCCGCCCCCCAGTTTGAGAACCACTGCTGTAACCAGTTTACTGTCATCAGATGACTGTAACATCATCTTTGAGCTGGTCTTGATGCTGGACCGGTCTCAGGACTGGACATAAACCTGGTCCAGGTTCAGGACTGGACATAAACCTGGTCCAGGTTCAGGACTGGACATAAACCTGGTCCAGGTTCAGGCTTCCATCCTGATCACAAACATGATTAAAACTAAATAAACAAACAAACAAAAGCCTTTAGCTCCGCCCACTTGGTTTTAATAACAGCTGATTGCACAACAACAAACATGACTCCTCCACACCAACAACTGTTTGACATCATGGAAGAGTTCCCGGTCCAAACTGGTCCAAACTGGTCCCATCTGGTCCCAACAAACGCCTGCGAGGTCCCGTTCTGTGGTCGTCATGGCAACCCTCATCTTCCGAGGGGGGGTTTTGGTGATGATGCCGCAGCAGTCGGAGCGGCGGTCACCTCCAGGATCCTGGATTCCCTCCCGGCATGTTCGTCTTCCGGGTCACGCTCAGAACCAGCTGCCAAGATCCGACATGAACGGGTCGGATCCTGGATCTGACTAGACGGGTCTGGAGATCCGGAAAGTTCATCCTGAAATCCACGACTCAATCCCCAAACAGAACCAGAACCAGGATCAGGACCGTACCATGAAATCAGAAGGGGGGGGGGGCGTGATCCATCACCCGTCTCATTATTGCTTCAAAAAAGACGAAAACCAGCCGTCAGTTTTAGAAACACCTGCAGACGGATTTTCATTTTCCTTCAGTTCCCCCTTCCCGGACCCCGCCCCTTAAACTGAATCCAGACCCCGCCCCTTAAACTGAATCCTGAATCCAGACCCCGCCCCTTAAACAGAATCTAGACTCCGCCCCTTAAACTGAATCCAGACTCCGCCCCTTAAACTGAATCCAGACCCCGCCCCTTAAACTGAATCCTGAATCCAGACCCCGCCCCTTAAACTGAATCCTGAATCCAGACTCCGCCCCTTAAACTGAATCCTGAATCCAGACTCCGCCCCTTAAACTGAATCCTGAATCCAGACTCCGCCCCTTAAACTGAATCCAGACTCCGCCCCTTAAACTGAATCCTGAATCCAGACTCCGCCCCTTAAACTGAATCCTGAATCCAGACTCCGCCCCTTAAACTGAATCCTGAATCCAGACTCCGCCCCTTAAACTGAATCCAGACTCCGCCCCTTAAACTGAATCCTGAATCCAGACCCCGCCCCTTAAACTGAATCCTGAATCCAGACCCCGCCCCTTAAACTGAATCCAGACTCCGCCCCTTAAACTGAATCCTGAATCCAGACCCCGCCCCTTAAACTGAATACAGACTCCGCCCCTTAAACTGAATCCTGAATCCAGACCCCGCCCCTTAAACTGAATACAGACTCCGCCCCTTAAACTGAATCCTGAATCCAGACCCCGCCCCTTAAACTGAATACAGACTCCGCCCCTTAAACTGAATCCTGAATCCAGACCCCGCCCCTTAAACTGAATCCAGACTCCGCCCCTTAAACTGAATCCAGACTCCGCCCCTTAAACTGAATCCTGAATCCAGACTCCGCCTCTTAAACTGAATCCAGACTCCGCCCCTTACACTGAATCCTGAATCCAGACTCCGCCCCTTAAACTGAATCCAGACTCCGCCCCTTAAACTGAATCCAGACTCCGCCCCTTAAACTGAATCCTGAATCCAGACTCCGCCCCTTAAACTGAATCCTGAATCCAGACCCCGACCCTTAAACTGAATCCTGAATCCAGACCCCGCCCCTTAAACTGAATCCAGACCCCTCCCCTTAAACTGAATCCTGAATCCAGACTCCGCCCCTGAAACTGAATCCAGACCCCGCCCCTTAAACTGAATCCAGACTCCGCCCCTTAAACTGAATCCTGAATCCAGACCCCGCCCCTTAAACTGAATCCAGACCCCGCCCCTTAAACTGAATCCAGACTCCGCCCCTTAAACTGAATCCTGAATCCAGACCCCGCCCCTTAAACTGAATACAGACTCCGCCCCTTAAACTGAATCCTGAATCCAGACCCCGCCCCTTAAACTGAATACAGACTCCGCCCCTTAAACTGAATCCTGAATCCAGACTCCGCCTCTTAAACTGAATCCAGACTCCGCCCCTTAAACTGAATCCAGACTCCGCCCCTTAAACTGAATCCTGAATCCAGACTCCGCCCCTTAAACTGAATCCTGAATCCAGACCCCGCCCCTTAAACTGAATACAGACTCCGCCCCTTAAACTGAATCTAGACTCCGCCCCTTAAACTGAATCTAGACTCCGCCCCTCTCTGGTTCTTCATGGTTCAGCATGATGACCTCCTGGACCAGGTCTCTGTGAACCAGAGATCTGGTTTACAGCTTTATGTGCGCTTAGGAACAGCTAATGGATCTGATTCTGGACGAAAGTTCTGGTTTCTGCCGGAACTGAATTGGATCAGATTCGTGGATGAGTTCTCAGGACTGAAACTGGACCTGAGACCAGACCTGGACCTGAAAGGACCACCTGAACCTGGTGTTTTTCCTCACTGAGGCTACAATACAGATTCTGAATCACCAGAACCAGAACCGGAACCAGGAGACTGGATGGACCTTCAGTAGTCCAGGTTCTTATGTTCTGGTGTTTTTTTCATTCCAGCAAATAAACTTTGTTTCTTCTATGAATCTGTGATCCAGTTAGACCAGGACTGATCCGAACCAGTTTCTGAAAGACCACAACCAGCAGTTCTGGTGGTCCGGATCCCAGACTGACCCGGTTTTTGTCCTCGCCGTCACGCTCATGTCAGTTCACCGGCTCAGTGATGACATCAGAAGAGAGGCGGAGTTTCCACATCCCCGGCCCCGCCCTGTCGACTCCCTGTGAGCCAATCAGAGCAGGGTGGATCATCTGAAACCCACCTGGATACAGGACTGAGCGGAGGGAGCTGATTGGCCGTAGTCTGAGAGTCCAGTCTGAATGTTTGAACGTCCTTCAGTGATCGGGTTCAAAAACAAGGAGAGAGAGAGCTGGAAGAAGAAGAGATGAGAGGATCAATAATCACTTATCGATCAGAGGAGCCGTTAACAGTAATCCGATTACTCCACACTGAAAAATCTCAAATCTTACCAAGAAGATTTTTCTCATTTCTAGTCAAAACATCTCACCACACTCAAAATAAGACAAAAGGACTTGTTCTCCTGGCAGAATATTTTTCTCATTACAAGTAAAAAATCTTTTTTTTACTTATGTTAAGAGTGGCCGAGTTTTCGTTTTAATAAGCAAAAAAATCTTGAGTGAAATTTTCTTGGTAAGATTTCTTGAAATCGGATGCATCGCTTTGAAACAAGTTCCTGTATCTCACTGAAACGTTTCTCTTTAGGTGATTCTGTCTTCTTTTGAGTGTGATGACGTATTTTGACTAGAAATGAGAAAAATCTACTTGGTAAGATTTGAGATTTTACAGTGCAGCAGTAATCAGATTACTGGAATAATGTCATCTAACATGTCTACTTTTACCAGTCCATGGCTGTGTCCGAATGTCCTCCCTCCTCCCTACCCCCTCATTCACTGCACAGCACACTATCTGGTGCCCTCATTCTGCCTGTGATTCGGACATAAAGCTGACTACTTTCTCCTCGCCGCAAATTACATGATTAACAGCTGTCACCGTGGCAACCATAACACACGAAAAGATGTCGTTCCAAATCAAATCTGTAATTTTAAGTGAAGATATTTTTTTTACTCATATTCTGTTGTTTTTTTCTCTTTTTTCCACCGCTCAATGTGTCCAACACCTCGCGCCATTCAGCTCTCCTGACCGCAATGCATTGTGGTCTACATTGACCCATCTAGGAACCATTGAAGCTCACTAGTTTTCAAGATGCATTGTGGGTAATTTTGAGTGCACTACTTTTTTCTTCCTGTTCAGCATCTACATGTGGAGTTCCTCAAGGCTCCATGTTGGCCCCCCTATTATTCTGCATCTACATGACAATAGGGCTGGACAATTAATCAAATTTTTATCGTGATTTGAATTTTGCCTTCTCACAATCATACAACCACTGTAATCGAATAAAAACGATTACTCTGGAAGTGAACAGACTGGTGGAGTTATAGGAAGCAAACTGCAGGGAGGATAGAACAGGAATGCATGTAGACTGAGTATTCATTTTTATTGCTATTATTGTTTTAATATATTATTCTTATTTTACTCCTTTACTTGTTTCTAATTTATGTCTGGTTGTGTTTTCTTAAAAAGTTATATTTGAGGTTGAGTTTTTGTGGTTCAATAGACACTTTTTTATAAAATCAACATAATTGTGTATATTAATCGTGATTTCAATATCAGTCAAAATAATTGTGATTATAATTTTTTCCATAATCATACAGCCCTACATGACAACATCCAGAACAACATCCAAGAACTGCAGGCCTCACTTGCCTCAATGAAGGTCAGTGTTCATGACTCCCCCATCAGAAAGAGACTGGGGGGCAAAAATGGCTGCATGGCAGAGTTCCAAGACCAAAACCACTGCTGAGCAAAAAGAACATAAAGGCTCGTCTCAGTTTAGCCAGAAAGCATCTTGATGATCCCCAAGACTTTTGGGAAAATACTCTGTGGACTGACGAGACAAAAGTGGAACTTTCTGGAAGGTGGAGGTCCCATTACATCTGGCGTAAAAGTAACACGGCATTTCAGAAAAGGAACATCATAGCAACAGTAAAACATGGTGGTGGTAGTGTGATGGTCTGGGGCTGTTTTGCTGCTTCAGGACCTGGAAGACTTGCTGTGGTAAATGGAACCATGAATTCTGCTTCTACCAAAAAATCCTGAAGGAGAACGTCCGGCCATCTGTTGGTGACCTCAAGCTGAAGCGCACTTGGGTTCTGCAGCAGAACAATGATCCAGAACACACCAGCAAGTCCACCTCTGAATGGCTTAAGAACAACAACATGAAGACTTTGGAGTGGCCTAGTCAAAGCCCCCACCTGAATCCCATTGAGATGCTGTGGCATGAGCTTAAAAAGGCGGTTCATGCTGGAAAAGCCTCCAATGTGGCTGAATTACAACAATTCTGCAAAGATGAGTGGAACAAAATTCCTCCACAGCGCTGTAGAAGACTCACTGCCAGTTATCACAAACGCTTGATGCAGTTGTTGCTGCTAAGGTGGAACAACCAGTTATTAGGTTTAGGGGAAGATCACTTTCTCACACAGGGACATGGAGGGTTGGATTTTTACCCCTTACTAATAAAAACCTTCATCTAAAAACTGCATTTTGTGTCTGCTTGTGTTATCTTTGTCTCACATTTAAATGTGTTTGATGACCTGAAACATTTAAGTGTGACTAATGCAAAAAAGTCAGAAATCAGGAAGGAGGAAACAGTTTTTCACACCACTGATGCATCTGTAAAACCCTGAGACGACATCGTGACTCGGTTTATAATAAAAGTCACGTTCTCAACCTCGTGTTCGTGGTTCATCTGTCGGTGGAATCTTGGAATCACTTCTGGTATAAATAAAGTATTTTTCATTTCATTTCCAGTGATGGACCCGTATTGATCATTACTGAAGATGAGGATGAACTTTTTAAGGAAGACTGATGTAAATTCTGAATATTTACTAATCTTCTTTATCTTTGGTTGGAAAAAGCTTTCTGCATCAGCTTAAAGCCTCCAAGTTTACATTAGCATATTATTTCAATAACGCAAGTATTGTGGGAGACTTTTTTATTATTATTTTCATGTGAAAGAACTAATTAAAAGCCCGTTCATCAGTCAGCTGTGTTTCCAACATAAATCTGGCATTCTGCAGGTTCTGGACTCCAGGACAGGCTGCTGCTCCCATCGCTTCTTATTCATGCTCCTTCCATTACAGATATGCATCAACATGGATAAATTGCTGTCTGCCCATTTATGGGGAGATAATCGATAATCGAACTGAAAAAGTGAATCTTAAGATTAATTGATGCATCGAAAAAATAACTGATAGATTAATCGTTTATCCCAGCCTTAGCTGGAATATACTTGCTGCTGGCGACACGTACGCATCATGGCGCCCACGTGTTCCCAATGTAGCTATGTATGTAGGTCGCAGACGATGACGCGAGGTAACGTGACGCATAACCTGGCGAGTTGTTTTGAAGAGCACCGCTTGGACCTTGCCCACAGCTACCGGTATTGAAATGGTGTCACCGCCCAAACGCGCGTCTTTTAGCTAGCAATAGATTGGAGATGTTTTGGGTGACGATGCTGCCCCAGAAACACAATCTGGCCGGCAGACTAATCTCATCACAGCCTCAGCGCTGCGTTCTGCTGCTGGCAGGAACCGCCGGTACCAAAGGTTTTGGCCGCGACGTGCTACGGCAGGTATATTCACAGACGACACGGACCGCTGGCGTGAACGTCTGCGTTCACAGCGAGTTGATCTCAGCCCGAAAACCTGACTCAAGAGATTCTGTACATGGACTTACGTCGTCTCCGATGCTACGTTTGAGACTCAACAGCAAGCTGGCCGCCCTGTTCCGACCCTCGCTCCGACCCTCGCTCCGACCATCGTTCTGAACGTTGCACTGTGCGTTGTTCCATCTGTGGTTCCGACCCTCGCTCCGACCCTCGCTCCGACCATCGTTCTGAACGTTGCACTGTCCGTTGTTCCATCTGTGGTTCCGACCCTCGCTCCGACCCTCGCTCCGACCATCGTTCTGAACGTTGCACTGTCCGTTGTTCCATCTGTGGTTCCGACCCTCGTTCCGACCCTCGCTCCGACTGTCGCTCCGGCCATCGTTCTGAACGTTGCGCTGTGCGTTGTTCCATCTGTGGTTCCGACCCTCGCTCCGACTGTCGCTCCGACCATCGTTCTAAACGTTGCACTGTCCGTTGTTCCATCTGTGGTTCCGACCCTCGTTCCGACCCTCGCTCCGACTGTCGCTCCGGCCATCGTTCTGAACGTTGCGCTGTGCGTTGTTCCATCTGTGGTTCCGACCCTCGCTCCGACTGTCGCTCCGACCATCGTTCTGAACGTTGCGCTGTGCGTTGTTCCATCTGTGGTTCCGACCCTCGTTCCAACTGTCGCTCCGGCCATCGTTCTGAACGTTGCGCTGTGCGTTGTTCTGTCCAGTTTTCCGACTGTTGCTCTGACTGTCGTTCCGAATGTTGCTCCGTCCATTGTTCCGACTCTTGCTCCAAATGTTGCTCCAACCGTTGCTCCAACCGTTGCTCTGACCGTTGCTCTGACCGTTGCTCCGACCGTTGCTCCAACTGTTGCTCTGACCGTTGCTCCGACCGTTGCTCCAACTGTTGCTCTGACCGTTGCTCCGACCGTTGCTCCAATCTGTGGTCCAACCGTCGCTCCAACCGTTGCTCCGACCGTTGCTCCAACTGTTGCTCTGACCGTTGCTCCGACCGTTGCTCCAATCTGTGGTCCAACCGTCGCTCCAACCGTTGCTCCGACCGTTGCTCCAACTGTTGCTCTGACCGTTGCTCCAATCTGTGGTCCAACCGTCGCTCCAACCGTCGCTCCAATCGTTGCTCCGAATGTTGCTCCAACTGTTGCTCTGACCGTTGCTCTAACTGTTTCTCCAAACATTGCTCCGAACGTTGCTCCGTCCGTTGCTCTGACCCTCGCTCTTTCAGCTCCGACAGAGTGGGGCTGATCTCCTCCTCGGGGTCGTAGTAGTAAAACTTCCTCAGGTAGGCAATCAGAGGGCTGAAAGACACAGGACAGGTAGAATTAGATGGTGGGTTTACAAAGTCAGGTCCAGTTTCTACCTCAACAGACCGCAGACCAGTAGGTGTTCAGATTCATCTTAATTTAGATGGAAAAACTTCTGGAACACCCAAGTACTGATTTGACCGAGACACAAATTGAAACTTTGTCTAGGACCAGAGTGCCATGGTGAGACAGTAAAATACAACCAAGTGTCATCAGCATTATCATGGTAAGATGTTTGGGTTGTCTCCATTATCTGAGCAACAGCTAAAGGGGACCCAACATGGAGCCTTGAGGAGCTCCACATGTAGATTATGAACAATAGAGGGCCCAACATGGAGCCTTGAGGAACTCCACATGCAGACTCTAAACAATAAATAACCCAACATGGAGCCTTGGGGAACTCCACATGAAGATTCTGAACAAGAGGGAACCCAACATGGAGCCTTGTGGAACTCCACATGTAGATTCTGAACAACGGGGAACCCAACATGGAGCCTTGGGGAACTCCACATGTAGATTATGAACAATAGAGGGCCCAACATGGAGCCTTGAGGAACTCCACATGCAGACTCTAAACAATAAATAACCCAACATGGAGCCTTGGGGAACTCCACATGTAGTTGCTGAACAACGGGGGACCCAACATGGAGCCCTGAAGAACTCCACATGTAGATTATGAACAATAAGGAACCTGTCGTTGCATGAAGTCTCACAATGTTATATTCAGAAGAGCATGTTGGTTGTGGCGTTAATAGACCATTAAACCTTTTCATGATAAGACATTTCTCAACCGTACTGACCTGAGTGAAATAGGAGCTGCCGCTCGGAGGCTGCCCCCGGCCACGGGGGGACCGGTGCAGAGAGAAGACGCTGACAACCGACTTAATCTGTAATAAAACGCGAGTAACCTAAGACTCAAGACTATAAAAGTACGAACGGAGGTGTTTGACCAACTCTGAGCAGCCGAGCTTCTGGACCGGACCGAACTTTCGCTGAGGTTCTCTGACTTGAGTGGATTTTTCTTCCCCCTAGTGCAGGGCTGCTCTGACTATAACCCTCGGCGGCTGCCGCTAAGCCTTCTGGGAAATGGAGTAGAAATACATCACTGACTCCTAGACAATACTGACCACTCCTTAATTGCAGGAACTACAATTCCAAGTTTGGTAAAGTCAGATCTGAGTGCAAGTTGCTACGTGGCAAGATATAATTTCATATAAACATGTTGTTCGCTGGAACACGAATATCGAGTCTGGAATGTGATAACCTACGCAAACACTGGACGGGTCATGACAACCTGTTCCCGTATAAAGCTACATCAATCAGCTATCTGTCCTTGGCTGTACAAACAAAGTCTAATGTTTATCTCCACTTTAATGCTGAAATAGGACTTTTAATACTCTAGGGAAACTGGCTCCATCCTGTTGTTGTCCAGCTGGCTGATGTCAAGTGAATTCTTATTTCCAGTAATACAAACCTAACCAGAAAGTCCCTTGGAACCTCCTGGCCCGTTGCTATTACAAATCTAGGCTGTTGCTACCACAAACCCAACGCAAAACCTTGGGGAACTCCACATGTAGATGCTGAACAATAGCCAGCCCAACTTGGAGCCTTGAGGAACTCCACACGTAGATTCTGAACAAAAGCTGGCCCAACATGGAGCCTTGAAGAACCCCACATGTAGATCCTGAACAAGAGGGAACCCAACATGGAGCCTTGGGGAACTCCACATGTAGATGCTGAACAACGGGGGACCCAACATGGAGCCTTGAGGAACTCCACATGTAGATGCTGAACAACGGGGAACCCAACATGGAGCCTTGGGGAACTCCACATGTAGATTATGAACAATAAGGAACCCAACGTAAAACCTTGGGGAACTCCACATGTAGATGCTGAGCAATAGCTGACCCAACATGGAGCCTTGGAGAACTCCACATGTAGATTCTGAACAATAGCTGGCCCAACATGGGGCCTTGAGGAACTCCACATGTTGATTCTGAACAATAGTTGGCCCAACATGGGGCCTTGAGGAACTCCACATGTTTATTCTGAATAATAGCTGGCCCAACATGGGGCCTTGAGGAACTCCACATATTGATTCTGAACAATAGAGAATCCAACATGGAGCCTTGGGGAACTCCACATGTTGATTCTGAACAATAGAGAACCCAACATGGAGCCTTGGGGAACTCCACATGTAGATTATGAACAATAGGGAACCCAACATGGAGCCTTGGGGAACCTCCACATGTAGAATAGGGAACACAACATAGAACCTTGGGGAACGCCACATGTTCATACTGAACAAAAAGGGGCCCAACATTTAGATGCTGAACAATAGCCGGCCCAACTTGGAGCCTTGAGGAACTCCACATGTAGATACTGAACAAAAGGGGCCCAACGTGGAGCCTTGGGTGACTCCACATGTAGAGCTGTTCCTGTTGAAGTAGGATTCAAATTCATTGAGAGCTGGACAAGGGATTCCCTGCCCAGTTTTCCTGTGGTCTTACAGGATGCTCTCGTAAACTGTCATTACAGATACATACGCGGGTAGCGGCAGCTCCTGGATGTGGTCTATCCGGACCAGTTGTCTGATGCAGAACCGACACAGATGCTGCAGAGACTTCACACTGCTGAACCTGGAGACTGGATACAGGAGCTGGACCGGGGTCGGAGGCAGACCTGAACACAGGCATAACAGAACGCTGTCAAACCCATCCTGCTTTGCACGGAAATCTGCTACGTGCCTGAAGCGGCAGGTGGTGATCCAAGCCCAGCTCCGGGACAGTTAACTCTAGTCTCTCAAACAGAACAGAAGAAAAAAGTTTCTAGTCTACGTTTAGGAGATATTGGTTTATATGATGCATTGAACTCTGAGGGACTAGTTTCTCACTAGCTGTGGAGTTACACTTTGCTTCGGGAGGTAGTAATACTCCTCGGAGTATTATGGGTTCATTGTGATATACTGACGGTTCCTTTGATGAAACAAATTGAAATAGTCTCCAGAATCCAACATATTCTCATGCCTTTCACACGTGGCCATATTTCTGACTGTATTTTTATGTAATCTAATTCCTCTGTGCACGTAGCAGCAGATAATATCACTGCATTTCCAACACAGGAAGTAAAACTGTTGAGACACTGTTTCTGTCCATGTGTAACTAGAACAGATGAGAACGGGACGTTTTTCTTCCCAACATGGAGGAAATGTGGAAGGACGTCACATTCCTGGTTGTTAGAACATCAGAGGAAACTTTAATGTGGTAATAAGTGAAGAAGAAGATCACGGACATTTATTTCATGAAGATTTCTGCCGTCTGTGACAAAAGTGGACGGTGCTGCTCAGTCCACTGATGTCAGTGTGTTCGTATCGGGGAGGAATATCGGCCAATCAGAGCAGAGGAGGAATAACTTGCTGCCACGGTGGAGAAAACACTGGATTTAATCCCCAACAACAAAAACACGGTAAATTATGGTGAACACTCATTAATCTGACACTTTATTTCACGTATCTATGCTCCCGAACATGAGGCACCGCATAACGTTCTCATGCTAGCTAATGCTAACAGAGACAGCTGTGGTTCATGCTAGCTAATGCTAACAGAGACAGCTGTGGTTCATGCTAGCTAATGCTAACAGAGACAGTTGTGGTTCATGCTAGCTAATGCTAACAGAGACAGCTGTGGTTCATGCTAGCTAATGCTAACAGAGACAGCTGTGGTTCATGCTAGCTAATGCTAACAGAAACAGCTGTGGTGTTGCTGAGAGTTAATGACTAATCTGGGAGATATTGTGAAATATCAGGTTATTGTCTCTGATCAGGGCAACGTTGGGACCAGAAAATAAAAGCAGTTCAGTCAGAAACACAAACGGATCAGGAAGACGGTGTCCTGCAGCCTTTAGTTTCATCTGCAGGACATGTGAAGCTACGTGGTCTGTACAGTCCTGAAACAAGACCAAAAGCCAAATATGGGAAAAAATAGAAAAGGAACCACCTTTGAAAGAGTTTAGTTTTTAAACTTTGATAAGTGATCAGAGATGTGCGTGTTTTTCCAGTGTGATTGTTATTAAAGCCAGTTTCTGGAGATGAATAATAGTTTACATTAATGATCCGATGTAAAAATAAAATGTCAGAATACTTTAGAGATCTCTGGATAACATACCTATAGGTTATCATGACCTTAGACAACCGTCCAACGTTGGAAATCCAGATAATATGTCTTGTGGAGTCCCACAGGGACGTTGTTTAGGGCCACTTTTATTTTCAGTTTTCATAAATGATTTAATGCTGATTTGATTATGTAGGCGGATGACTCACCTGTGTTCTAAACATCACCATCGTCATTTGTGCTGAGAGAGAAACTTCAGCTTGAATTAAATAACATAATCAAATGGGTAAAAATGAACCGGTTGGTATTAAACATCGCCAAAACTAAATCTATTGTATTTGGCAGTAAGAATGCTCTTGCTAATGCCACTGCACTTAACCTGAATGTGGATGTTGTACAAGTTGAGCAGGTCTTTAAGGCAAAATTACTGGGTGTGAAACTTGATCATTTATTGTCCATGACTGATCATATCGATCAGATTGTTATGAAGATGGGACAGGGCATTGCAATTTCAAGGAGATGCTCTGCGTATGTTCCATCTTCTGTTATGCATGACGTTGTTCGATCGCTTGTCTTGTCACATTTAGAGTATTGCCCTGTTATTTGTTCAGGTTCTGCTGTAAAACACCTCAAAAAACTTCAAATTGTACAGAACAGAGCAGCCAGATTAGTCCTGCAGCGTTCTTTCCGCACCAGTGTGACTGAAATGCATCAGCAATTATCACGGTTAACGGTGGACAATAAATTAAAATACTGTCTTTTCCATGTTTCTGCATAATGTCATATGGAATGGTGCACCACATTTTTTTCATGAACAGTTGGAATTTTCATGGTTGCGACATGGACGTTACACTTGTCAAGTGAGTACAGGTCACTTTGCCCAAACCACAAATAAATGTAATGATAAAAAATGTTCATTCCAGAGCTTCTCTGGCTGGAATTCACCCCCACCGAATGTTAGAAGCATCCGGAGCAAATTATCTTTTAAAAAGTTACTGAGACGCAATTTAATTAGTTCCTTATAACTTAGTAGCTGCAATGGAACTATTCATTACAAATTTACGCACATGTAATTTTATTTTCATGCAATCATTTTTTAATCATCTGTACTGTATGTAAAACTAAACTAGTTGTTTGCTTACTTTACATGTGAAGTGGTTTTACCTATCAGCTTTTAAATGCTGAATAGATGCATCGTGTTAAATAATCGTTTGAATAATCATGATTTCAGTATTGACCAAAATATCAAGGTAATGATTTTTTCCATAATTGACAGCCCTACCCGATGTCAGACGTTTCCAACCAAGGTTACAATAGTTTTGGAGTTTCCATTAGTAATTTAGTTTTGACTTTTAGTTTTTCAATTCAGTTAGTTTTAGTTTTTCAACAGATTTGCTAGTTTGTATTAGTTTTTATTTTTGGGAAAATGCTTAGTTTAGTTTTTATTAGTTTCGGTCTTAGTTTTTGAGGATTTTTTTTTCTTAAATTACAGGTATTCGTCTGGCGTGGCATTCAAAATCATCAGAACGTCACTCAAAATAAAAGCAAATTAAATAGATTAATTAGAAATAGATTTTATATCAACCCAAAAAGCTGATGTATTAAATAAATTTACAAAAACTAACAATAAGGATGTTTTTTGCAATAATTTTAGTTTAAGTTAGTTTTTTAAAGACACAATACAGTTTCAGTTAGTTATCGTTTTTTGAAAAACTGTGATTTTTAGTTTTATTTCAGTTAACGAGAATGTTTTTTCTATTTTAGTTTCAGTTTTTTCGTTAGTTTTAGTTAACTAGAATAACTGTGATAGCCCTGTCGTGGAAAAATGTGTCCAAATATGCAGGACGCTGTGAGCTGATTGGTGGGTGCGTACCTGGGACTCTTGAGCGTAAGAAGTAGAGGAACTTTCCATTCTTGGAGTGCATGATGGCTCTCTCTATGAACTCCACCACGGAGTGACAGCGGTCCTCAAACTTGGGGTGACACCACAGACTGAAGGTCCCTTCAGGATGGAGACAGCACAGTGAGACCTGGACGCGTGGCCGGGGTGGATGGGTTCACGGATGTGTTACCTCTGTAATGCTCCATGCGGGTGTGGTGGGTGACGCCCTGGGACCTGAAGCTCAGACTCAGGATGTAGCGAGGATCGGAGCTGTCCCGGACCAGAAATGACCCATCGGGTTTCCCCCTCAGCTTCATCTCGGCATCCTCCCAGTTCATCGGACCCCAGTACCATCCACACTGGAGAACACACAGAGGTTAGCTCCGCCCCCTGACCCACCATCCACACTGGAGAACACACAGAGGTTAGCTCCGCCCCCTGACCCACCATCCACACTGGAGTACACACAGAGGTTAGCTCCGCCCCCTGACCCACCATCCACACTGGAGTAACACACAGAGGTTAGCTCCGCCCCCTGACCCACCATCCACACTGGAGTACACACAGAGAGGTTAGCTCCGCCCCCTGACCCACCATCCACAGTGGAGAACACAGAGAGGTTAGCTCCGCCCCCTGACCCACCATCCACACTGGAGAACACACAGAGGTTAGCTCCGCCCCCTGACCCACCATCCACACTGGAGTACACACAGAGGTTAGCTCCGCCCCCTGACCCACCATCCACACTGGAGTACACACAGAGGTTAGCTCCGCCCCCTGACCCACCATCCACACTGGAGAACACACAGAGGTTAGCTCCGCCCCCTGACCCACCATCCACACTGGAGTACACACAGAGAGGTTAGCTCCGCCCCCTGACCCACCATCCACACTGGAGTACACACAGAGGTTAGCTCCGCCCCCTGACCCACCATCCACACTGGAGAACACACAGAGGCTGGCTCCGCCCCCTGACCCACCATCCACACTGGAGAACACACAGAGGCTGGCTCCGCCCCCTGACCCACCATCCACACTGGAGTACACACAGAGGTTAGCTCCGCCCCCTGACCCACCATCCACACTGGAGAACACACAGAGGCTAGCTCCGCCCCCTGACCTACCTTCTCCAGCTCTCTGAGGCTTGTAGCGAAGCTGCCAGCATCTGGTCGGCTGAGCAGGCAGCGGGGGGCAAGTCGGGGTGGGGGGTGGTGCCCATCTGGTCGCAGAGGAACTGGGCAGGGTAGACCTCGCAGGAAGGTGTCTGTTCAGATGATCAGATCTGTCAGTGATGTTAACTTCATACACAAACTTTGTGTGGGTATGTGTGTGTGTGTGGGGGGGTGTGTGTGTGTGGGTGTGTGTGTGGGTATGTGTGTGGGTGTGTGTGGGTGTGTGTGTGGGTATGTGTGTGGGTGTGTGTGGATATGTGTGTGGGTATGTGTGTGGGTATGTGTGTGGGTGTGTGTGTGGGTATGTGTGTGGGTATGTGTGTGGGTGTGTGTGTGGGTATGTGTGTGGGTGTGTGTGTGGGTATGTGTGTGGGTATGTGTATGGGTGTGTGTGTGGGTGTGTGTGGATATGTGTGTGGGTGTGTGTGTGGGTATGTGTGTGGGCGTGTGTGGGTATGTGTATGGGTATGTGTGTGGGTGTGTGTGTGGGTGTGTGTGGGTATGTGTATGGGTGTGTGTGGGTGTGTGTGTGGGTGTGTGTGGGTATGTGTATGGGTGTGTGTGGGTGTGTGTGGATATGTGTGTGGGTGTGTGTGTGGGTGTGTGTGGATATGTGTGTGGGTATGTGTGAAGGGTGTGTGTGTGTGTGTGTGGGTATGTGTGTGGGTGTGTGTGTGGGTGTGTGTGGGTATGTGTATGGGTGTGTGTGTGGGTGTGGGTGTGTGTGGGTATGTGTATGGGTGTGTGTGGGTGTGTGTGTGGGTGTGGGTGGGTATGTGTGTGGGTGTGTGTGGATATGTGTGTGGGTATGTGTGTGGGTGTGTGTGTGGGTATGTGTGTGTGTGGGTGTGGATATGTGTGTGGGTATGTGTGTGAGTGTGTATGGATATGTGTGTGGGTATGTGTGTGAGTGTGTATGGATATGTGTGTGGGTATGTGTGTGGGTATGTGTGTGAGTGTGTGTGGGTATGTGTGTGTGTGGGTGTGGATATGTGTGTGGGTATGTGTGTGGTGTGTGGATATGTGTGTGTGTGTGAGTGTGTATGGATATGTGTGTGGGTATGTGTGTGGGTATGTGTGTGAGTGTGTGTGGGTATGTGTGTGGGTGTGTGTGTGTGTGTGTGTGGGTATGTGTGTGGGTGTGTGTGTGTGTGTGTGGGTGTGTGTGTGTGTGTGTGTGGGTGTGTGTGGGTATGTGTGTGGGTGTGTGTGTGGGTGTGTGTGGATATGTGTGTGGGTATGTGTATGGGTGTGTGTGTGGGTGTGTGTGTGGGTGTGTGTGTGTGTGTGTGTGTGTGGGTATGTGTGTGGGTATGTGTGTGGGTATGTGTGTGGGTGTGTGTTGGTATGTGTATGGGTGTGTGTGTGGGTGTGTGTGGGGGTATGTGTGTGGGTGTGTGGGTGTGGGTGTGTGTGGGTGTGTGTGTGTGTGCGTGGGTGTGTGTGTGTGTACATCACCGTTGAGGCTCAGGCTATGTTGGATGTTGCTCAGGGAGGGGGGCAGGGCCATTGGTCGGGGGGGCAAAGACTGCATTGATGCTCCAACACTGCGCTCCATGAAGGGACCCTGCTGCTGAGGGGGACCCCCAAAGTCATCTGCAGGAGACACAAACACACCTGTAAGGTGGGCGGAGCCAACAGGTGTCAACCTGTACTGCTGACGGCGCTAATCAACATCCAATACCTGACCACGTTAGTGAGGTTCTGACCACATTACAGGAGGTTCTGACCACGTTACAGGAGGTTCTGACCACGTTAGTGAGGTTCTGACCACGTTACAGGAGGTTCTGACCACGTTAGTGAGGTTCTGACCACGTTACAGGAGGTTCTGACCACGTTAGTGAGGTTCTGACCACGTTAGTGAGGTTCTGACCATGTTAGTGAGGTTCCGACCACGTTACAGGAGGTTCTGACCACGTTACAGGAGGTTCTGACCACGTTACAGGAGGTTCTGACCACGTTAGTGAGGTTCTGACCACATTACAGGAGGTTCTGACCACGTTAGTGAGGTTCTGACCACATTACAGGAAGTTCTGACCACGTTAGTGAGGTTCTGACCACGTTAGTGAGGTTCTGACCACGTTACAGGAGGTTCTGACCACGTTAGTGAGGTTCTGACCACGTTACAGGAGGTTCTGACCACGTTAGGGAGGTTCTGACCACGTTAGTGAGGTTCTGACCACGTTACAGGAGGTTCTGACCACGTTAGTGAGGTTCTGACCACGTTACAGGAGGTTCTGACCACGTTACAGGAGGTTCTGACCACGTTAGTGAGGTTCTGACCACGTTACAGGAGGTTCTGACCACGTTACAGGAGGTTCTGACCACGTTACAGGAGGTTCTGACCACGTTACAGGAGGTTCTGACCACGTTAGTGAGGTTCTGACCACATTACAGGAGGTTCTGACCACGTTAGTGAGGTTCTGACCACATTACAGGAAGTTCTGACCACGTTAGTGAGGTTCTGACCACGTTACAGTGAGGTTCTGACCACGTTACAGGAGGTTCTGACCACGTTAGTGAGGTTCTGACCACGTTACAGGAGGTTCTGACCACGTTAGGGAGGTTCTGACCACGTTAGTGAGGTTCTGACCACGTTACAGGAGGTTCTGACCACGTTAGTGAGGTTCTGACCACGTTACAGGAGGTTCTGACCACGTTACAGGAGGTTCTGACCACGTTAGTGAGGTTCTGACCACGTTACAGGAGGTTCTGACCACGTTACAGGAGGTTCTGACCACGTTACAGGAGGTTCTGACCACGTTAGTGAGGTTCTGACCACGTTATTGAGGTTCTGACCACGTTGCAGGAGGTTCTGACCACGTTAGTTAGGTTCTGACCACGTTACAGGAGGTTCTGACCACGTTAGTGAGGTTCTGACCACGTTACAGGAAGTTCTGACCACGTTAGTGAGGTTCTGACCACGTTACAGGAGGTTCTGACCACGTTACAGGAGGTTCTGACCACGTTAGTGAGGTTCTGACCACGTTACAGGAGGTTCTGACCACGTTAGTGAGGTTCTGACCACGTTACAGGAGGTTCTGACCACGTTACAGGAGGTTCTGACCACGTTACAGGAAGTTCTGACCACGTTAGTGAGGTTCTGACCACGTTAGTGAGGTTCTGACCACGTTAGTGAGGTTCTGACCACGTTACAGGAGGTTCTGACCACGTTAGTGAGGTTCTGACCACGTTACAGGAGGTTCTGACCACGTTACAGGAGGTTCTGACCACGTTAGTGAGGTTCTGACCACGTTACAGGAGGTTCTGACCACGTTTGTGAGGTTCTGACCACGTTTGTGAGGTTCTGACCACGTTACTGTGAGGTTCTGACCACGTTACAGGAGGTTCTGACCACGTTACAGGAGGTTCTGACCACGTTAGTGAGGTTCTGACCACGTTACAGGAGGTTCTGACCACGTTACAGGAGGTTCTGACCACGTTAGTGAGGTTCTGACCACGTTACAGGAGGTTCTGACCACGTTAGTGAGGTTCTGACCACGTTACAGGAGGTTCTGACCACGTTACAGGAGGTTCTGACCACGTTACAGGAAGTTCTGACCACGTTAGTGAGGTTCTGACCACGTTACAGGAGGTTCTGACCACGTTACAGGAGGTTCTGACCACGTTATAGGAGGTTCTGACCACGTTACTGGAGGTTCTGACCACGTTATAGGAGGTTCTGACCACATTACAGGAGGTTCTGACCACGTTAGGGAGGTTCTGACCACGTTAGTGAGGTTCTGACCACGCTACAGGAGGTTCTGACCACGTTAGTGAGGTTCTGACCACGTTACAGGAGGTTCTGACCACGTTACAGGAGGTTCTGACCACGTTACAGGAGGTTCTGATCACGTTAGTGAGGTTCTGACCACGTTACAGGAGGTTCTGACCACGTTACAGGAGGTTCTGACCACGTTACAGGAGGTTCTGACCACGTTACAGGAGGTTCTGACCACGTTAGTGAGGTTCTGACCACGTTACAGGAGGTTCTGACCACGTTAGTGAGGTTCTGACCACGTTAGTGAGGTTCTGACCACGTTAGTGAGGTTCTGACCACGTTACAGGAAGTTCTGACCACGTTAGGGAGGTTCTGACCACGTTAGTGAGGTTCTGACCACGTTACAGGAGGTTCTGATCACGTTAGTGAGGTTCTGACCACGTTACAGGAGGTTCTGACCACGTTACAGGAGGTTCTGACCACGTTAGTGAGGTTCTGACCACGTTACAGGAGGTTCTGACCACGTTACAGGAAGTTCTGACCACGTTAGTGAGGTTCTGACCACGTTATTGAGGTTCTGACCACGTTGCAGGAGGTTCTGACCACGTTATTGAGGTTCTGACCACGTTGCAGGAGGTTCTGACCACGTTAGTGAGGTTCTGACCACGTTACAGGAGGTTCTGACCACGTTAGTGAGGTTCTGACCACGTTACAGGAAGTTCTGACCACGTTAGTGAGGTTCTGACCACGTTACAGGAGGTTCTGACCACGTTAGTGAGGTTCTGACCACGTTACAGGAGGTTCTGACCACGTTACAGGAAGTTCTGACCACGTTAGTGAGGTTCTGACCACGTTAGTGAGGTTCTGACCACGTTACAGGAGGTTCTGACCACGTTAGTGAGGTTCTGACCACGTTACAGGAGGTTCTGACCACGTTACAGGAGGTTCTGACCACGTTAGTGAGGTTCTGACCACGTTACAGGAGGTTCTGACCACGTTTGTGAGGTTCTGACCACGTTTGTGAGGTTCTGACCACGTTTGTGAGGCTCTGACCACGTTACAGGAGGTTCTGACCACGTTACAGGAGGTTCTGACCACGTTACAGGAGGTTCTGACCACGTTAGTGAGGTTCTGACCACGTTACAGGAGGTTCTGACCACGTTAGGGAGGTTCTGACCACGTTAGTGAGGTTCTGACCACGTTACAGGAGGTTCTGACCACGTTAGTGAGGTTCTGACCACGTTACAGGAGGTTCTGACCACGTTACAGGAAGTTCTGACCACGTTATTGAGGTTCTGACCACGTTACAGGAGGTTCTGACCACGTTAGTGAGGTTCTGACCACGTTACAGGAGGTTCTGACCACGTTAGTGAGGTTCTGACCACGTTACAGGAGGTTCTGACCACGTTATAGGAGGTTCTGACCACGTTACTGGAGGTTCTGACCACGTTATAGGAGGTTCTGACCACGTTATAGGAGGTTCTGACCACGTTATAGGAGGTTCTGACCACGTTACAGGAGGTTCTGACCACGTTAGGGAGGTTCTGACCACGTTACAGGAGGTTCTGACCACGTTATAGGAGGTTCTGACCACGTTATAGGAGGTTCTGACCATGTTAGTGAGGTTCTGACCACGTTACAGGAGGTTCTGACCATGTTAGTGAGGTTCTGACCACGTTAGTGAGGTTCTGACCACGTTACAGGAGGTTCTGACCACGTTAGTGAGGTTCTGATCACGTTAGTGAGGTTCTGACCACGTTACAGGAGGTTCTGACCACGTTAGTGAGGTTCTGACCACGTTAGTGAGGTTCTGACCACGTTACAGGAGGTTCTGACCACGTTAGTGAGGTTCTGACCACGTTACAGGAGGTTCTGACCACGTTAGTGAGGTTCTGACCACGTTAGTGAGGTTCTGACCACGTTACAGGAGGTTCTGATCACGTTAGTGAGGTTCTGACCACGTTACAGGAGGTTCTGACCACGTTAGTGAGGTTCTGACCACGTTACAGGAGGTTCTGACCACGTTACAGGAGGTTCTGACCACGTTAGTGAGGTTCTGACCATGTTAGTGAGGTTCTGACCACGTTACAGGAAGTTCTGACCACGTTACAGGAGGTTCTGACCACGTTAGTGAGGTTCTGAACACGTTACAGGAGGTTCTGACCACGTTAGTGAGGTTCTGACCACGTTACAGGAGGTTCTGACCACGTTAGTGAGGTTCTGACCACGTTAGTGAGGTTCTGACCACGTTACAGGAGGTTCTGACCACGTTACAGGAGGTTCTGACCACGTTACAGGAGGTTCTGACCACGTTAGTGAGGTTCTGACCACGTTAGTGAGGTTCTGACCACGTTAGTGAGGTTCTGACCACGTTACAGGAGGTTCTGACCACGTTAGTGAGGTTCTGACCACGTTAGTGAGGTTCTGACCACGTTACAGGAGGTTCTGACCACGTTAGTGAGGTTCTGACCACGTTACAGGAGGTTCTGACCACGTTAGTGAGGTTCTGTCCACGTTAGTGAGGTTCTGACCACGTTACAGGAGGTTCTGACCACGTTACAGGAGGTTCTGACCACGTTACAGGAGGTTCTGACCACGTTAGTGAGGTTCTGACCACGTTAGTGAGGTTCTGACCACGTTACAGGAGGTTCTGACCACGTTAGTGAGGTTCTGACCACGTTAGTGAGGTTCTGTCCACGTTAGTGAGGTTCTGACCACGTTACAGGAGGTTCTGACCACGTTACAGGAGGTTCTGACCACGTTAGTGAGGTTCTGACCACGTTAGTGAGGTTCTGTCCACGTTAGTGAGGTTCTGACCACGTTACAGGAGGTTCTGACCACGTTAGTGAGGTTCTGACCACGTTAGTGAGGTTCTGACCATGTTACAGGAGGTTCTGACCACGTTAGTGAGGTTCTGACCACGTTACAGGAGGTTCTGACCACGTTAGTGAGGTTCTGACCACGTTAGGGAGGTTCTGACCACGTTACAGGAGGTTCTGACCACGTTACAGGAGGTTCTGACCACGTTAGTGAGGTTCTGACCACGTTACAGGAGGTTCTGACCACGTTAGTGAGGTTCTGACCACGTTATAGGAGGTTCTGACCACGTTACAGGAGGTTCTGACCACGTTACTGAGGTTCTGACCACGTTATAGGAGGTTCTGACCACGTTACTGAGGTTCTGACCACGTTATAGGAGGTTCTGACCACATTACAGGAGGTTCTGACCACGTTACAGGAGGTTCTGACCACGTTAGTGAGGTTCTGACCACGTTAGTGAGGTTCTGACCACGTTACAGGAGGTTCTGACCACGTTAGTGAGGTTCTGACCACGTTAGGGAGGTTCTGACCACGTTACTGAGGTTCTGACCACGTTACAGGAGGTTCTGACCACGTTACAGGAGGTTCTGACCATGTTAGTGAGGTTCTGACCACGTTAGTGAGGTTCTGACCACGTTACAGGAGGTTCTGACCACGTTACAGGAGGTTCTGACCACGTTAGTGAGGTTCTGACCACGTTACAGGAGGTTCTGACCACGTTAGTGAGGTTCTGACCACGTTAGTGAGGTTCTGACCATGCTACAGGAAGTTCTGACCACGTTAGTGAGGTTCTGACCACGTTACTGAGGTTCTGACCACGTTACAGGAGGTTCTGACCACGTTAGTGAGGTTCTGACCACGTTACAGTGAGGTTCTGACCACGTTACAGTGAGGTTCTGACCACGTTAGTGAGGTTCTGACCACGTTACAGGAGGTTCTGACCACGTTACAGGAGGTTCTGACCACGTTAGTGAGGTTCTGACCACGTTACACGGAGGTTCTGACCACGTTATAGTGAGGTTCTGACCACGTTACAGGAGGTTCTGACCACGTTATAGGAGGTTCTGACCACGTTACAGTGAGGTTCTGACCACGTTACAGGAGGTTCTGACCACGTTACAGGAGGTTCTGACCACGTTACAGGAGGTTCTGACCACGTTACAGGAGGTTCCGACCACGTTACAGGAGGTTCTGACCACGTTACAGGAGGTTCTGACCACGTTACAGGAGGTTCTGACCACGTTACAGGAGGTTCTGACCACGTTACTGAGGTTCTGACCACGTTAGTGAGGTTCTGACCACGTTACAGGAGGTTCTGACCACGTTACAGGAGGTTCTGACCACGTTAGTGAGGTTCTGACCACGTTACAGGAGGTTCTGACCACGTTATAGGAGGTTCTGACCACGTTACAGGAGGTTCTGACCACGTTACAGGAGGTTCTGACCACGTTAGTGAGGTTCTGACCACGTTACAGGAGGTTCTGACCACGTTACAGGAGGTTCTGACCACGTTACTGAGGTTCTGACCACGTTACAGGAGGTTCTGACCACGTTAGTGAGGTTCTGACCACGTTACAGGAGGTTCTGACCACGTTAGTGAGGTTCTGACCACGTTACAGGAGGTTCTGACCACGTTACAGGAGGTTCTGACCACGTTAGTGAGGTTCTGACCACGTTAGTGAGGTTCTGACCACGTTACAGGAGGTTCTGACCACGTTAGTGAGGTTCTGACCACGTTACAGGAGGTTCTGACCACGTTACAGGAGGTTCTGACCACGTTAGTGAGGTTCTGACCACGTTAGTGAGGTTCTGACCACGTTACAGGAGGTTCTGACCACGTTACAGGAGGTTCTGACCACGTTACAGGAGGTTCTGACCACGTTAGTGAGGTTCTGACCACGTTACAGGAGGTTCTGACCACGTTACAGGAGGTTCTGACCATGTTACAGGAGGTTCTGACCACGTTAGTGAGGTTCTGACCACGTTACAGGAGGTTCTGACCACGTTAGTGAGGTTCTGACCACGTTAGTGAGGTTCTGACCACGTTACAGGAGGTTCTGACCACGTTAGTGAGGTTCTGACCACGTTACAGGAGGTTTGACGGAGGTTCTGACCACGTTAGTGAGGTTCTGACCACGTTAGTGAGGTTCTGACCACGTTAGGGAGGTTCTGACCACGTTACAGGAGGTTCTGACCACGTTACAGGAGGTTCTGACCACGTTAGTGAGGTTCTGACCACGTTAGTGAGGTTCTGACCACGTTACAGGAGGTTCTGACCACGTTAGTGAGGTTCTGACCACGTTATAGGAGGTTCTGACCACGTTACAGGAGGTTCTGACCACGTTACTGAGGTTCTGACCACGTTATAGGAGGTTCTGACCACGTTACTGAGGTTCTGACCACGTTATAGGAGGTTCTGACCACGTTACAGGAGGTTCTGACCACGTTACAGGAGGTTCTGACCACGTTAGTGAGGTTCTGACCACGTTAGTGAGGTTCTGACCACGTTACAGGAGGTTCTGACCACGTTAGTGAGGTTCTGACCACGTTACAGGAGGTTCTGACCACGTTAGTGAGGTTCTGACCACGTTACAGGAGGTTCTGACCACGTTACAGGAGGTTCTGACCATGTTAGTGAGGTTCTGACCACGTTTGTGAGGCTCTGACCACGTTACAGGAGGTTCTGACCACGTTACAGGAGGTTCTGACCACGTTAGTGAGGTTCTGACCACGTTACAGGAGGTTCTGACCACGTTAGTGAGGTTCTGACCACGTTAGTGAGGTTCTGACCATGCTACAGGAAGTTCTGACCACGTTAGTGAGGTTCTGACCACGTTACTGAGGTTCTGACCACGTTACAGGAGGTTCTGACCACGTTAGTGAGGTTCTGACCATGCTACAGGAAGTTCTGACCACGTTAGTGAGGTTCTGACCACGTTAGTGAGGTTCTGACCACGTTACAGGAGGTTCTGACCACGTTACAGGAGGTTCTGACCACGTTAGGGAGGTTCTGACCACGTTAGTGAGGTTCTGACCACGTTACAGGAGGTTCTGACCACGTTATAGGAGGTTCTGACCACGTTACTGAGGTTCTGACCACGTTATAGGAGGTTCTGACCACGTTACAGGAGGTTCTGACCACGTTACAGGAGGTTCTGACCACGTTACAGGAGGTTCTGACCACGTTACAGGAGGTTCCGACCACGTTACAGGAGGTTCTGACCACGTTACAGGAGGTTCTGACCACGTTACAGGAGGTTCTGACCACGTTACTGAGGTTCTGACCACGTTAGTGAGGTTCTGACCACGTTACAGGAGGTTCTGACCACGTTATAGGAGGTTCTGACCACGTTACTGAGGTTCTGACCACGTTATAGGAGGTTCTGACCACGTTACAGGAGGTTCTGACCACGTTACAGGAGGTTCTGACCACGTTACAGGAGGTTCTGACCACGTTACAGGAGGTTCCGACCACGTTACAGGAGGTTCTGACCACGTTACAGGAGGTTCTGACCACGTTACAGGAGGTTCTGACCACGTTACAGGAGGTTCTGACCACGTTAGTGAGGTTCTGACCACGTTAGTGAGGTTCTGACCACGTTACAGGAGGTTCCGACCACGTTACAGGAGGTTCTGACCACGTTACTGAGGTTCTGACCACGTTAGTGAGGTTCTGACCACGTTACAGGAGGTTCTGACCACGTTACAGGAGGTTCTGACCACGTTAGTGAGGTTCTGACCACGTTACAGGAGGTTCTGACCACGTTATAGGAGGTTCTGACCACGTTACAGGAGGTTCTGACCACGTTACAGGAGGTTCTGACCACGTTAGTGAGGTTCTGACCACGTTACAGGAGGTTCTGACCACGTTACAGGAGGTTCTGACCACGTTACTGAGGTTCTGACCACGTTACAGGAGGTTCTGACCACGTTAGTGAGGTTCTGACCACGTTATTGAGGTTCTGACCACGTTAGTGAGGTTCTGACCACGTTACAGGAGGTTCTGACCACGTTAGTGAGGTTCTGACCACGTTACAGGAGGTTCTGACCACGTTAGTGAGGTTCTGACCACGTTAGTGAGGTTCTGACCACGTTACAGGAGGTTCTGACCACGTTACAGGAGGTTCTGACCACGTTACAGGAGGTTCTGACCACGTTACAGGAGGTTCTGACCACGTTACAGTGAGGTTCTGACCACGTTACAGGAGGTTCTGACCACGTTACAGGAGGTTCTGACCACGTTACAGGAGGTTCTGACCACGTTAGTGAGGTTCTGACCACGTTACAGGAGGTTCTGACCACGTTACAGGAGGTTCTGACCACGTTACAGGAGGTTCTGACCACGTTAGTGAGGTTCTGACCACGTTACAGTGAGGTTCTGACCACGTTACAGGAGGTTCTGACCACGTTACAGGAGGTTCTGACCATGTTACAGGAGGTTCTGACCACGTTAGTGAGGTTCTGACCACGTTACAGGAGGTTCTGACCACGTTAGTGAGGTTCTGACCACGTTACAGGAGGTTCTGACCACGTTAGTGAGGTTCTGACCACGTTACAGGAGGTTCTGACCACGTTAGTGAGGTTCTGACCACGTTAGTGAGGTTCTGACCACGTTAGGGAGGTTCTGACCACGTTAGTGAGGTTCTGACCACGTTAGGGAGGTTCTGACCACGTTACAGGAGGTTCTGACCACGTTACAGGAGGTTCTGACCACGTTAGTGAGGTTCTGACCACGTTACAGGAGGTTCTGACCACGTTACAGGAGGTTCTGACCACGTTACAGGAGGTTCTGACCACGTTACAGTGAGGTTCTGACCACGTTACAGGAGGTTCTGACCACGTTACAGGAGGTTCTGACCACGTTAGTGAGGTTCTGACCACGTTACAGGAGGTTCTGACCACGTTACAGGAGGTTCCGACCACGTTACAGGAGGTTCTGACCACGTTAGTGAGGTTCTGACCACGTTACAGGAGGTTCTGACCACGTTACAGGAGGTTCTGACCACGTTACAGGAGGTTCTGACCATGTTACAGGAGGTTCTGACCACGTTAGTGAGGTTCTGACCACGTTACAGGAGGTTCTGACCACGTTAGTGAGGTTCTGACCACGTTACAGGAGGTTCTGACCACGTTAGTGAGGTTCTGACCACGTTAGTGAGGTTCTGACCACGTTACAGGAGGTTCTGACCACGTTAGTGAGGTTCTGACCACGTTAGTGAGGTTCTGACCACGTTACAGGGAGGTTCTGACCACGTTAAGTGAGGTTCTGACCACGTTACAGGAGGTTCTGACCACGTTACAGGAGGTTCTGACCACGTTACATGAGGTTCTGACCACGTTTACGTTAGTGAGGTTCTGACCACGTTAGGGAGGTTCTGACCACGTTACAGGAGGTTCTGACCACGTTCTGAGGTTCTGACCACGTTACAGTGAGGTTCTGACCACGTTAGTGAGGTTCTGACCACGTTACAGGAGGTTCTGACCACGTTAAGTGAGGTTCTGACCACGTTAGTGAGGTTCTGACCACGTTACAGTGAGGTTCTGACCACGTTAGTGAGGTTCTGACCACGTTAGTGAGGTTCTGACCACGTTACAGGAGGTTCTGACCACGTTAGTGAGGTTCTGACCACCATCTTCTCATCTCTACACGGTTTGACTCTGATGAGGATCCGGTTTCCATCGTGCAGGTGAATCCTCACTTTGCTCTCCAGCGGTTCTTCCTCTGTACATTCAGGAATCTGAAAGGATCCAGGTCCCACTAGAGGATCAGAACTGGACCTAGACCTGATGAAACCGGGTCAGAACCAAGTCCTACCTACAACCGAGACTGAAGGTAGACGAGGACAGACAGGGGACGGGACAGAAAGCAGCACAAGAAGAAGAAAGAGGAAAAGTACCGAGAAGACTGAGGCTCCGTCTGGGAGGAGGAGGAGGAGTCGGGGGGTGGAGGGAGCTCCCCCCCCTACGAGAAATGTCCACATCCACCAGAGACACCGTCTCACCTGGACACAGCAAGACAGAGAGGAGAAGGAGGTCAGAGGAGGAGATGATGGAAGAGAAGAGAGGAGGAGAGAGAGGAGGAGGTCAGAGGAGGAGATGATGGAGGAGAAGAGAGGAGGAAGTCAGAGGAGGAGATGATGGAGGAGAAGAGAGGAGGAGGTCAGAGGAGGAGATGATGGAGGAGAAGAGAGGGGGAGGTCAGAGGAGGAGATGATGGAGGAGAGAGGAGGGGAGATGATGGAGGAGGTCAGAGGAGGAGATGATGGAGGAGAAGAGAGGAGGAGACTGATGGAGGAGGTCAGAGGAGGAGATGATGGAGGAGAAGAGAGGAGGAGACAGAGGAGGAGGTCAGAGGAGGAGATGATGGAGGAGAAGAGAGGAGGAGACAGAGGAGGAGGTCAGAGGAGGAGATGATGGAGGAGAAGAGAGGAGGAGACAGAGGAGGAGATGATGGAGGAGAAGAGAGGAGGAGGTCAGAGGAGGAGATGATGGAGGAGAAGAGAGGAGGAGACAGAGGAGGAGGTCAGAGGAGGAGATGATGGAGGAGAAGAGAGGAGGAGGAGGTCAGAGGAGGAGATGATGGAGGAGAAGAGAGGAGGAGGTCAGAGGAGGAGATGATGGAGGAGAAGAGAGGAGGAGGTCAGAGGAGGAGATGATGGAGGAGAAGAGAGGAGGAGACAGAGGAGGAGATGATGGAGGAGAAGAGAGGAGGTCAGAGGAGGAGATGATGGAGGAGAAGAGAGGAGGAGACAGAGGAGGAGATGATGGAGGAGAAGAGAGGAGGAGGCAGAGGAGGAGATGATGGAGGAGAAGAGAGGAGGAGGTCAGAGGAGGAGATGATGGAGGAGAAGAGAGGAGGAGACAGAGGAGGAGATGATGGAGGAGAAGAGAGGAGGAGACAGAGGAGGAGATGATGGAGGAGAAGAGAGGAGGTCAGAGGAGGAGATGATGGAGGAGAAGAGAGGAGGAGACAGAGGAGGAGATGATGGAGGAGAAGAGAGGAGGAGGTCAGAGGAGGAGATGATGGAGGAGAAGAGAGGAGGAGACAGAGGAGGAGATGATGGAGGAGAAGAGAGGAGGTCAGAGGAGGAGATGATGGAGGAGAAGAGAGGAGGAGACAGAGGAGGAGATGATGGAGGAGAAGAGAGAGGAGGTCAGAGGAGGAGATGATGGAGGAGAAGAGAGGAGGAGACAGAGGAGGAGATGATGGAGGAGAAGAGAGGAGGAGACAGAGGAGGAGATGATGGAGGAGAAGAGAGGAGGAGACAGAGGAGGAGATGATGGAGGAGAAGAGAGGAGGTCAGAGGAGGAGATGATGGAGGAGAAGAGAGGAGGAGGTCAGAGGAGGAGATGATGGAGGAGAAGAGAGGAGGAGGTCAGAGGAGGAGATGATGGAGGAGAAGAGAGGAGGAGGTCAGAGGAGGAGATGATGGAGGAGAAGAGAGGAGGAGGTCAGAGGAGGAGATGATGGAGGAGAAGAGAGGAGGAGGTCAGAGGAGGAGATGATGGAGGAGAAGAGAGGAGGAGACAGAGGAGGAGATGATGGAGGAGAAGAGAGGAGGTCAGAGGAGGAGATGATGGAGGAGAAGAGAGGAGGAGGTCAGAGGAGGAGATGATGGAGGAGAAGAGAGGAGGAGACAGAGGAGGAGATGATGGAGGAGAAGAGAGGAGGTCAGAGGAGAGGAGGAGATGATGGAGGAGAAGAGAGGAGGAGGTCAGAGGAGGAGATGATGGAGGAGAAGAGAGGAGGAGGTCAGAGGAGGAGATGATGGAGGAGAAGAGAGGAGGAGACAGAGGAGGAGATGATGGAGGAGAAGAGGGGAGGAGGTCAGAGGGGAGGAGTGTCAAGGAGGAGATGATGGAGGAGAAGAGAGGAGGAGACAGAGGAGGAGATGATGGAGGAGAAGAGAGGAGGAGACAGAGGAGGAGATGATGGAGGAGAAGAGAGGAGGAGAAGAGGGGAGGAGACAGAGGAGGAGAAGAGAGGAGGAGGTCAGAGGAGGAGATGATGGAGGAGAAGAGAGGAGGAGGTCAGAGGAGGAGATGATGGAGGAGAAGAGAGGAGGAGACAGAGGAGGAGATGATGGAGGAGAAGAGAGGAGGAGGCAGAGGAGGAGATGATGGAGGAGAAGAGAGGAGGAGACAGAGGAGGAGATGATGGAGGAGAAGAGAGGAGGAGACAGAGGAGGAGATGATGGAGGAGAAGAGAGGAGGAGACAGAGGAGGAGATGATGGAGGAGAAGAGAGGAGGAGACAGAGGAGGAGATGATGGAGGAGAAGAGAGGAGGAGGAGATGATGGAGGAGAAGAGGGAGGAAGAGGAGAGGTCAGAGGAGGAGATGATGGAGGAGAAGAGAGGAGGAGACAGAGGAGGAGATGATGGAGGAGAAGAGAGGAGGAGACAGAGGAGGAGATGATGGAGGAGAAGAGAGGAGGAGGCAGAGGAGGAGATGATGGAGGAGAAGAGAGGAGGAGACAGAGGAGGAGATGATGGAGGAGAAGAGGGAGGAGGTCAGAGGGGAGGAGGTCAAAGGAGGAGATGATGGAGGAGAAGAGAGGAGGAGACAGAGGAGGAGATGATGGAGGAGAAGAGAGGAGGAGACAGAGGAGGAGATGATGGAGGAGAAGAGAGGAGGAGACAGAGGAGGAGAAGAGAGGAGGAGGTCAGAGGAGGAGATGATGGAGGAGAAGAGAGGAGGAGGTCAGAGGAGGAGATGATGGAGGAGAAGAGAGGAGGAGACAGAGGAGGAGATGATGGAGGAGAAGAGAGGAGGAGGCAGAGGAGGAGATGATGGAGGAGAAGAGAGGAGGAGACAGAGGAGGAGAAGAGAGGAGGAGACAGAGGAGGAGATGATGGAGGAGAAGAGAGGAGGAGACAGAGGAGGAGATGATGGAGGAGAAGAGAGGAGGAGACAGAGGAGGAGATGATGGAGGAGAAGAGAGGAGGAGATGATGGAGGAGAAGAGAGGAGGAGACAGAGGAGGAGATGATGGAGGAGAAGAGAGGAGGAGACAGAGGAGGAGATGATGGAGGAGAAGAGAGGAGGAGACAGAGGAGGAGATGATGGAGGAGAAGAGAGGAGGAGACAGAGGAGGAGAAGAGAGGAGGAGGTCAGAGGAGGAGATGATGGAGGAGAAGAGAGTGAAAGCAGATGATGATGATGATGCTGCAGCATCTTCATCCTGGCGTTCAGGCCGTAACCATGGCGACGTGCGGACTCACCGGTGAACGGGGGGGTGCGCGGCGGGGAGGAGGCGGCGCCGTGAGCTCCGGACAGCAGCGACCTGAGGACAGACCATAGTCAGTCACCGTCGCCGTGGCAACCGCTTCCCTGACAGCTGTTGCCACGGCGACGAGCTCGTCTCATCACAGAGGCCAGTGGATGCTGTCGCCATGGCAACGTCTTATCCCTGCGATCGCCATGACGACGGCTGCAGGAAGCTCAGCTGCATCTTCATCCTGAGGAAGACTGCGGTCTGAGTAAACAACAACAGCGGTTGCCGTGGCGACGGGGGGGCTTACCTGGCTCCATCCTGGTCCGGCGTACTGCAGGTGGACCCCCACACGTCCAGCAGGCTCCCCCCCGACGAGGTGGAGGACAGGGACGGCCGCTTGTCCCGCAGCCCCCCCGGCCCCCCCCCGGAGCTCCTGGTCCGGAACAGCTTGCTGAGCCGGACCTTCAGCGACCCCCCTTCCTGGACTTCCCCCGCGACATCTTTTCCCCCCCAGGACCGGCGGGGGGAGCGGGGCTGGCGCTGGGGCCGGGGGCTCGGGGGGGGCCGGCAGACCCCCGCCTCCTCCACCAGTCTGTGGACCTGCTGCATCAGACTGCTCAGGGTCCCGTTAGAGAACACGGGCCCCGCCCCCCAGGGGTCACCCCGGCCACGACCCCCCCCATCGGCTCCCCCCTTCTCCGCGTCCTGTCCATCTCTGGCCCCCCCCAGACCCAGCCCGTCCACCTCCTCGGACCCAAGACCCTCCAGGACCAGCAGGGCGTCGCTGGTCTCGCTGGGGTCCTCGCCCCCCCCCGCCCCCGGGGCCAGGACGCTGTGGCAGGAGCAATGAGGGAGGGGGGGTGCTGTGTCCTCCCCCTGGCCCCCCCCCAGATGCCCGAGCCTCTGGGCCAGAACTTGGACCGGGTCCTCGCCCCCGGGGGGGCGGGTCTTGCTGGGCTCCAGGAGGCCCAAGCGGAGCGCCTGGTCCAGCAGGTCCGGGGGCCACTTGGCCAGGCGGACCGGGTCCAGACCAGAGTCCGGGTCCAGACCTGGGACCGGGTGCCACTGCAGGTTCTCCTCCGTGGACAGGGTGCAGTTCTGGTCCTGGTCCCTGCCCCCCCCAGGCCCGGGACCGGCTGTGGTGGTACCAGGACCCGAACCTGATCGCGGGTCCAGCTCCGCGTCCTCCTGCAGGAACCCCGGCCGCTCCTGGATCTGGTCTCCGGACCGCAGCAGGTTCTGGAAGACCATCAGCTGCGCCCTGGAGCCGTGCCCCCCCGCGCCGCGCGGCACCGAGAAGTCCACAAAGCGCCGCGCGGCTGCCGCGAAGTCCGCGGGCGGCGGCGCGGCCTGCGCGCGCGGCAGCCCGGCGTCCGGCTCTCCTTTCCCGGGGAGCGGAGATCCGTAGCGCGGGGACGCGGAGCGGGGGCCCGCGTCGAGGCCCCCGCGGTGTCCCAGCGCGGCCTTCACCGGCCCGAACTCGCCCCCGGACCGCAGGTCGGTGGGCTGGTCCAGCCGGGCGTACTCTGCGGCGGGAACCAGCCGCATCACCACGAAGTCCGGAGACATTTCCCGCTGCGCGTCGCTCATGGCGGCGGGCTAACGCTAGCTGCGCCGCGCTTACATAACAGCCGCCCCCCGCCGCGCGCAGCTCCGGGCCGCCGCCATGTCGAGTCCGGACCGGTTCGGGACGGGGACGGTTCCGCTGGACGACGTCAGAACAGGATCGGACATGAAGGAAGCCGCCCGGTGCCGCCGCTCCGTGACGTTAGCCGTTAGCCTCCTCCCGCCTCATAGTCCGGTCAGAGCGCGCGCGCGGTGGGGAAGGGGGGGGACACAGCCTGTGATATGTATTTATATTTATATATATATATATATATATATATATATATATATATATATAGGAAGGAGACAATTGCACGAGAATGTGAAATTCTGTTAGTAAACTTGAACGCATCATGCGTTTAATATATATATATATATATATATATATATATATATATATATATATAATGTGTGTGTGTGTGTATACCTTTTTTCCACTAAGACAACACGGGGGAGGGGGTATTAGTAAAATTATTATTGTTATTACTGGCATAAAAATTGATCATTATTATTAATAGTAGTAATACTTTTATTTCTTATGTTATTAGATGAGTGTTGACAAATGTTTCATTTGATATCTGTTCGCCGTCTGATCACCGAATGACTAATAAACTTTAAATTGGTGATAAATATTTAGGGATGCACAGTAATTATCAGGCCGATAAGTTATTATCATTCTGATACGTCCAATTTGACGACTTGGCTCAATAACTTATCCCCCGTACTAGGGGTGGAAAAATTGATACACTTAAATATCGCAGTATTTTCATATGCTGATATCATATCGACATTGAAAAATGCAGTATCGATCTATTTTACTAGCAAAATCGTTACATTTCATTGTTCTGTCACAAAATATCACAAAATTCAACGAAATCTCGCGAGATTTCGTTACGTTACAGAATTGATTCCACGTTTTTAAGTGTAGATATATCGGCATTTGAAAATGTTGCGATATTTAAGTGTTTCGATATTTTTTCCCACCCCGACCCCATACAGCTGGAATTTTTCATGTGGTATCATTAGGCGTGTTATCGGTATCTGCAGCGGTATCGGCCTTTGGAGCTGAAGTTGATCAGTTATCGTGCGTCCCTACATGTATTGATCATGTATTGATTTTCTGGTGTGAAGTGGAGGCTCGGAGCGCCGGTGGGAAAACGCGATAACGTCACGTTTATCACCTCCCCCGAGGACGTGGCGTCTGTCGCGTTGGTTTGTCCGTCCGTCTGTCCGAAACGTTCTGGACGGAAACCGTGTCTCCGTCCAAACACGAACAGGTGAAAGTTTGGTGGTGATCCGGATCATCTCCCGGATCCGGGACGGTTCTGAAGGGTTCTTTATGGTGTACGGTGACATTTCAGGACGTCCTCATCCTCACCCGATATCTTTTGTCCTGACACCTGTTTCTCAGGACGAGGACGTCCTACAACATGCACCGTTATTGCGAGATCGGCCAGATTTTGGCATTTTTTCATCTAACATACAAACGGCCCGAATGTTTGGACCAGACAGGATCTGAGTGGGTTCTAGACGGTACCAGGTAGAACGTAGAACCAGGTACACGATGGACTGAGAACGTCCCCGTTTAAACTTTATTAACAAGCCGAATGTAATAAAAGCCGCAGCAGCAGAAGTTCAGGTGTGATGAGCTGCCTGGTGGAGCAGGTTTGAACCGGTCTGAGCCGGTCTGAACTGGTCTGAGCAGGTTTGAACCGGTCTGAGCCGGTCTGAACTGGTCTGAGCAGGTTTGAACCGGTCTGAGCCGGTCTGAACTGGTCTGAGCAGGTTTGAACTGGTCTGAGCAGGTTTGAACTGGTCTGAGCCGGTCTGAACTGGTCTGAGCCGGTCTGAGCAGGTTTGAACCGGTCTGAGCCGGTCTGAACTGGTCTGAGCAGGTTTGAACCGGTCTGAACTGGTCTGAGCAGGTTTGAACCGGTCTGAACTGGTCTGAGCAGGTTTGAACCGGTCTGAGCCGGTCTGAACTGGTCTGAGCCGGTCTGAACTGGTCTGAGCCGGTCTGAGCAGGTTTGAACCGGTCTGAGCCGGTCTGAGCAGGTTTGAACTGGTCTGAGCCAGTCTGAACTGGTCTGAGCCGGTCTGAACTGGTCTGAGCAGGTTTGAACTGGTCTGAGCCGGTTTGAACCGGTCTGAGTCGGTTCCACCTCCACTACAGCGGCCGACCGGTTCCAGCCGGTTCCACCTCGGCCACAGCGGCCGACCGGTTCCAGCCGGTTCCACCTCCACTACAGCAGCCGTGCGGTTCCAGCCGGTTCCACCTCCACTACAGCGGCCGACCGGTTCCAGCCGGTTCCACCTCCACTACAGCGGCCGACCGGTTCCAGCCGGTTCCACCTCGGCCACAGCGGCCGACCGGTTCCAGCCGGTTCCACCTCGGCCACAGCGGCCGACCGGTTCCAGCCGGTTCCACCTCCACTACAGCGGCCGACCGGTTCCAGCCGGTTCCACCTCGGCCACAGCGGCCGACCGGTTCCAGCCGGTTCCACCTCGGCCACAGCGGCCGACCGGTTCCCAGCCGGTTCCACCTCCACTACAGCGGCCGACCGGTTCCAGCCGGGTTCCACCTCGGCCACAGCGGCCGACCGGTTCCAGCCGGTTCCACCTCGGCCACAGCGGCCGACCGGTTCCAGCCGGTTCCACCTCCACTACAGCGGCCGACCGGTTCCAGCCGGTTCCACCTCGGCCACAGCGGCCGACCGGTTCCAGCCGGTTCCACCTCGGCCACAGCGGCCGACCGGTTCCAGCCGGTTCCACCTCCACTACAGCGGCCGACCGGTTCCAGCCGGAACACGTTCACGTTCCTGCAGATTCGGTCCTGAACTGAGACGGAGGATCTCCTGGTCTGGAGAACATGGGCACCATCGCTCCACCTCCTTCGTCTTATCTGCTTCCTCTTCTGTAAATTTATTCATTTATGACTTTATCCTCAAAAGTGTAGAAACTTTATTCTCAGAAATTTACATTTTCTCACTTTCACAACTTGTGAATTTGACTTTTTTTGTACATTTGACTTTTTTCTTGTAAAAATACAACTTTTAAGGTCATAACTTTTCCATAAAGTTTTTTCTTGTATATTCAAGTCTCGTAAATTAAAGATACATATAAAATTTTGTCATGACTCCCGTAAATTCACGACTTTCTTGCATATTTTTTTCATATTCATCACTTGCATTCTTGCTCATTTAATTCTTGTATTTTTATAATTTGCATATTTAGGATTTTTTTTTGCATATCTGACATTTTCATATGTATAGCTTGTATATTTACATCTTGCGTATTTATTGCTTATAAATTTACGTCTCATATTTATGACATTTTTGCATCTGCATGACACTTAAAGGTACAGTCTGTAAGAATTACTGACATCTAGTGGTAAACATGGTATTTGAAAGGAAACATTTTCTTTCAAATGACGTCATATTGCAGCACCGTAGTGAATGTACGGTGGCCCTTAGTGGCCAAAATTCTCCCAGACATGATGTTTTCATGCGAGTGGATCCGTGGTCTCGGGTGCAGCTGTGACGGAACTGAGGAACTATTTTCAGACATCATCGATCCCAAACAGTCTAAGTCCCGTTAAACAAAGCTGCTGCAGCGGTTTTGTATGTGCCCCCCCCCCCCCCAGCAAGTAGATAGAAATGACTCAATCTGGGGCTGCACAGTTAACCGTTAAAAAAATCGCTTTCTCCATTCTCATACGTGTGATTTCATTTCGACCCACAACCGTTCTGAAGTTTTTATTCTCGAGCTGCATCACAAATAAAAGTTTCCATTTTTTCCAAACGCCCTCAAATGCAGCACTGCCGTTGTCTCCCCACCCCCTAACCAACGCCAGAGAATAGGGATGCACGGTACAATCTGACCCCTATTAGTATCGGACTATATCGGCCTTAAAACTGAGTATTGGACCCCCCCCACCGATATTTTACCGATATTTACCGATCAACCCACAGTCTCTAAAGATTATTAAAAAAAAAACGTCACAAACTTCTTTACAGACTAAAAATTCTAAAGCCTGGGGGGGGGGGGGGGGGGTATCGAAACACTGAAATATCACAATTCGAAACGCTGTATCGTTCTATTTTACTGATGAAATTTTGCGGTATTTCATCTTTCTGTTACAAAATCTCGAAAGAATTAAAATATTGAGATTTGTGACAAAATGATAAAAACTTGCGAGATTTTGGTTAAATTGATACATAACCGGTTTAAATATCAACTGTGATACTGGCATATGAAAATATGGCGATATTCCAGTATATCGCGATTCACAATTTCCCCATGGGGGTGCAGCCCGGACTCCTTGTGAGGAAACGGACACGGAGCAGCTGTTCAGCGGATACACATCGATACAAACGGCTTAGAATGACATCACCTTCTTCTGCCACCGACCTTTCCAGTTTTACAGACTGCACCTTTAATTTACGACCATCGCTCAACATCTGCAAATATTTGCAACTTTATTCTGGTTCTTCCGTTATCGCTGAAGTCTGAAAGCCGACGGAGGCCCGATCTAACGGGACCCAGGAACCTCCGCGGGACGAGTCCACCTGGATCCAGTGGGACCGAGACCAGAGCGGGTCGGCCCGGTTTCACCAGAACACACAGCAGCTGCTTCAGTACAATATAAACTTTATTAGTCGTCTAGAAGTGAAACCAGATCAAAGCAAGTTGGTTTAAACGATACAGCAGTCATGGATCGCCCCCCCCCCCGGATGGTTGTGGGTCCGATCCAGCTGCAGGTCCGGTCCGGCTGCAGGTCCGATCCAGCTGCAGGTCCGATCCAGCTGCGGCTGCAGGTCCGGTCCAGCTGCAGGTCCGATCCAGCTGCAGGTCCGATCCAGCTGCAGGTCCGGTCCAGCTGCAGGTCCGGTCCAGCTGCAGGTCCGATCCAGCTGCAGGTCCGATCCAGCTGCGGCTGCAGGTCCGGTCCAGCTGCAGGTCCGGTCCAGCTGCAGGTCCGATCCAGCTGCAGGTCCGATCCAGCTGCAGGTCCGGTCCAGCTGCAGGTCCGGTCCAGCTGCAGGTCCGATCCAGCTGCAGGTCCGATCCAGCTGCAGGTCCGGTCCAGCTGCAGGTCCGGTCCAGCTGCAGGTCCGACCCGGCTGCAGGTCCGATCCAGCTGCAGGTCCGAGTCCAGCTGCAGGTCCGGTCCAGCTGCAGGTCCGACCCAGCTGCAGGTCCGATCCGGCTGCAGGTCCGAGTCCAGCTGCAGGTCCGGTCCAGCTGCAGGTCCGACCCAGCTGCAGGTCCGATCCGGCTGCAGGCCCGATCCAGCTGCAGGTCCGATCCAGCTGCAGGTCCGGTCCGGGAAAAACTGCTCTGAAAAGTTTCGTATCATTTTTCTTTATTTTCATCATAAATGGAAAAATAGAACCTTATACAAACGTCTCAATTCTCTGAAATCTTTAAACAAGCAAAATGGTGAGTGACCCGTTCCCAAACCAGCGCAGCACAGCGGGGGGGCGGAGGCTCCGCCCCCTCCCCACAACCGTCTCCATTTGGCACTCAGGTTTCACTCTGCGGGGGTCGTGCTGCTGTCGGAGGAGCGTGGGACGCCGGGGGGGGGGGGGCGATGGAGGCACCGGCTGTCGCGCCGCGGGGTGGGGGCTGGGGGGGGGGCGGCGTCCACCGCGTCTCCGGCGCCGTTTAGTGCTCAGAAGAAGAAAAACAAGAGCAACAAAAATGTGAAGTTTTCCACAGAAGAAGAAGAAGAAGAAGAAGAAGAAGAAGAAGAAGAAGTCCACAAAGTCACTCGTTCATCCGGTTCCTCAAAGTCCGTTAGGTTCTCGTCATGTCTTCATCCCCTCCTCCCCCCTCCCCCTGCGTTGGGGGGCGGCGGCGGGGCGGTGACGTCATCGAGATGTCGGAGGAGGGGCCCAGCTGCACGGCGACGGGTCGAGGAGGGGGAGGGGCTTGTTTCTGTAAAGGGTGGGGTCAGAGTCCAGTCCACAGGAAGGGGGGGGGTCGTCGCCTGCTGGAACTGAAGGTGGTGTGATGTCATCATCATCATCATCATCTCTCGCGCTCACACACACTCATCTCACTTCACTTCTGCTTCAGCGAACGCCGCCTCAAACACAGAAGACGTCATCCAGACGGGCCGCTGGGCTGAACGTTCACCGGGCTCTCCAGCGGGCCCCGGGCATCTGGAAAGCATCAGGATCATCATCAGCATCAGCATCATCATCATCATCATCATCATCATCCGCTCCGGCTCAAATACGTGTTACAGACCAGGGTTATGACAGGAAGTGAAAACTAAAACTGAACAAACATTTTCGTTTACGGGAATAAAAACAATAAACCGATAAAACCGATAAAACCGATAAAAGGATAAAACCGATGAAACGATAAAAGGATAAAACCGATAAAACGATAAAACCGATAAAAGGATAAAACGATAAAAGGATAAACTGATAAAAGGATAAAACCGATAAAAGGATAAACCGATAAAACGATAAAACCGATAAAACGATAAAACCGATGAAACGATAAAAGGATAAAACGATAAACCGATAAAAGGATAAAAGGATAAAACGATAAACCGATAAAAGGATAAAAGGATAAAAGGATAAACCGATAAAAGGATAAAACCGATAAAAGGATAAACCGATAAAACGATAAAAACGATAAAAGGATAAAAGGATAAACCGATAAAAGGATAAACCGATAAGGACAAACCGATAAAAGGATAAACCGATAAACCGATAAAAGGATAAACCGATAAAAGGATAAACCGATAAAAGGATAAACCGATGAAACGATAGAACGATAAAACGATTAAAAGGATAAAACCGATAAAAGGATAAACCGATAAGGACAAACCGATAAAAGGATAAACCGATGAAACGATAGAACGATAAAACCGATAAAAGGATAAAACCGATAAAAGGATAAACCGATAAGGACAAACCGATGGACAAATAAGGACAAACCGATAAAAGGATAAACCGATGAAACGATAGAACGATAAAACCGATAAAAAGGATAAAACCGATAAAAGGATAAACCGATAAGGACAAACCGATAAGGACAAACCGATAAGGACAAACCGATAAAAGGATAAACCGATGAAACGATAGAACGATAAAACCGATAAAAGGATAAAACCGATAAAAGGATAAACCGATAAGGACAAACCAAACCGATAAAAGGATAAACCGATAAAACCGATAAAAGGATAAACCGATAAAAGGATAAACCAGATAAAAGGATAAACCGATGAAAGCGATAAAGCGATAAAAGGATAAACTGATAAAACGATAAAACCGATAAAAGGATAAAACCGATGAAACGATAAAAGGATAAAACCGATAAAACCGATAAAAGGATAAAACCGATGAAACGATAAAAGGATAAAACCGATAAAACGATAAAACCGATAAAAGGATAAAACAATAAAAGGATAAACTGATAAAAGGATAAAACCGATAAAAGGATAAAACCGATGAAACGATAAAAGGATAAAACCGATAAAACCGATAAAAGGA
This sequence comes from Atherinomorus stipes, assembly GCA_023101725.1. Taxonomy (NCBI): domain Eukaryota; kingdom Metazoa; phylum Chordata; class Actinopteri; order Atheriniformes; family Atherinidae; genus Atherinomorus; species Atherinomorus stipes. The sequence goes on from JALJCO010005175.1 coordinate 250,956, forward strand.
TAAAACCGATGAAACGATAAAAGGATAAAACGATAAAACCGATAAAAGGATAAAACGATAAAAGGATAAACTGATAAAAGGATAAAACCGATAAAAGGATAAACCGATGAAACGATAAAAAGGATAAAACCGATTAAACGATAAAACCGATAAAAGGATAAAACGATAAAACGATAAACCGATAAAAAGGATAAAACCGATAAAAGGATAAACCGATAAAACGATAAAAACGATAAAAGGATAAAAGGATAAACCGATAAAAGGATAAACCGATAAGGACAAACCGATAAAAGGATAAACCGATAAACCGATAAAAGGATAAACCGATAAAAAGGATAAACCGATGAAACGATAGAACGATAAAACAGATAAAAGGATAAAACCGATAAAAGGATAAACCGATAAGGACAAACCGATAAAAGGATAAACCGATGAAACGATAGAACGATAAAACCGATAAAAGGATAAAACCGATAAAAGGATAAACCGATAAGGACAAACCGATAAAAGGATAAACCGATAAACCCGATAAAAGGATAAACCGATAAAAGGATAAACCGATGTAAACGATAAAGCGATAAAAGGATAAACTGATAAAAGCGATAAAACCGATAAAAAGGATAAAAGGATAAACCCGATGAAACGATAAAAGGATAAAACCGATAAAACCGATAAAAGGATAAAACCGATGAAACCGATAAAAGGATAAAACCGATGAAACGATAAAAGGATAAAACCGATAAAAGGATAAAACCGATAAAAGGATAAAAGCGATAAAAGGATAAACTGATAAAAGGATAAAACCGATAAAAGGATAAAACCGATGAAACGATAAAAGGATAAAACCGATAAAACCGATAAAAAGGATAAAACCGATGAAACGATAAAAGGATAAAACGATAAAACCGATAAAAGGATAAAACGATAAAAGGATAAACTGATAAAAGGATAAAACCGATAAAAGGATAAACCGATAAAACGATAAAACCGATAAAACGATAAAACCGATGAAACGATAAAAGGATAAAACCGATTAAACCGATAAAAGGATAAAACGATAAAACGATAAACCGATAAAAGGATAAAACCGATAAAAGGATAAACCGATAAAACGATAAAAACGATAAAACGATAAAAACGATAAAAGGATAAAAGGATAAACCGATAAAAGGATAAACCGATAAAAGGATAAACCGATAAAAGGATAAACCGATGAAACGATAGAACGATAAAACCGATAAAAAGGATAAAACCGATAAAAGGATAAACCGATAAGGACAAACCGATAAAAGGATAAACCGATAAACCGATAAAAGGATAAACCGATAAAAGGATAAACCGATAAAAAGGATAAACCGATGAAACGATAGAACGATAAAACAGATAAAAAGGATAAAACCGATAAAAGGATAAACCGATAAGGACAAACCGATAAAAGGATAAACCGATAAAACCGAGAAAAGGATAAAACGGATAAAAGGATAAACCGATAAAACGATAAAGCGATAAAAGGATAAACTGATAAAACGATAAAACCGATAAAAGGATAAAACGGATAAAAGGATAAACTGATAAAACGATAAAACCGATAAAAGGATAAAACGGATAAACTGATAAGGATAAAACCGATAAAAGGATAAAACCGATAAAAGGATAAACCGATAAAAGGATAAACCGATGAAACGATAAAACCGATAAAACCGATTAAACGATAAAAAGGATAAAACCGATAAAACGATAAACCGATAAAACGATAAGGATAAACTGATAAAGGATAAAACGGATAAAAGGATAAAACCGATTAAACGATAAAAAGGATAAAACCGATAAAAGGATAAAACCGATAAAAGGATAAACCGATAAAAAGGATGAAACGATAGAACGATAAAACCGATTAAGCGATAAAAGGATAAAACCGATAAAAGCGATAAAACCGATAAAAGCGATAAAACCGAGAAAAGGATAAAACCGAGAAAAGGATAAAACCGAGAAAAGGATAAACCGATAAAAGGATAAAAGGATAAAACCGATAAAACGATAAAAGGATAAAACCGATAAAAGGATAAAACCGAGAAAAGGATAAAACCGAGAAAAGGATAAACCGATAAGGATAAACCGATAAAAGGATAAACCGATAAAAGGATAAACCGATAAACCGATAAAAGGATAAACCGATAAATCGATAAAAGGATAAACTGATAAATCGATAAAAGGATAAACTGATAAAAGGATAAAACCGATAAAAGGATAAAACGATAAAACGATAAAACCGAGAAAAGGATAAAACGGATAAAAGGATAAACCGATAAAAGGATAAACTGATAAACCGATAAAAGGATAAAACGGATAAAAGGATAAACCGATAAAAGGATAAACTGATAAAAGGATAAACTGATAAAAGGATAAACCGATAAAAGGATAAACCGATAAAACGATAAACCAATAAAAGGATAAAACGATAACTGGAGCGGGCGCGCGTCTTTACAAAACTAATTAGTGCAGAAACATCCTTAGTTTTAGTCTGTGTTAATACCTTTTGGGCTGATATGAAATCTGATTCCATTTAATCGGTTTACTTTACCGGTTTTGCTCCGAGTGACTTTCTGGTGATTTTGAAAGCCAGACACGTACGAATAATTTACACCCAAAAAAAAACGCAAAAAAAACCTAAAACACTGAAAGTAATAAAAACTAAACATTTTCCAAAAGTAGAAGCTCATAAAAACGAGCAAACCTGCTGGAAAAAGTCAAACTGAAACTAATGAAAAATCCAGAACTATAATAACTTTGTTCCTGACGTGCGTCTGCGCGATCGTGAACACGTCCGTGGTTACGTTTTATATCGGGTATAAAATACGCTGATGGTACACACTCAGAAACAGAGGTACTACACAGGATCATTTCTGTACCTGCACGTACATTTACTACAAATGTTCTCTCTAAAGTACAATATTGGTCTTTATGAGGCCAGAAGTACCTATATACTATGAAAAAGGCTCCAAAGTAATATAAAGTACACATTTGTACCATTCCAACCCTAAGGGTACCTGCAGCATTGAAACATGTGTGTAGCTTGTACAATAACTATAAATAGCAGTACTTCTAAACAGTAGTATAATTATAGTTATTATATTATGATTTTCATAATAATCATAGTAATAATTATATGTATGATTATATATGTGTTTGGCCTAATATTTCTATAATAATTATTCATTTATTATCAGCATCTTTGATTGTTGTCATAATCTCTATTTTATTGACTTTTATTCATCATCTTTAATTGGTTTAATTGTACTTTATTAACTCATACAGCTTGATAAGGTACAAAAATGGACCATGAAGGTACAGAAATGTCTTTCAGAAAGGAACCCCCCCCCCCCCCCCCAGCAACAAGCTTTGGACCCTTTCAGGTACAAACTGGTACCTCTGTTTCTGAGTGTGTACACAGTACTAATGTTTCCTGCAAACGGGGCCAGACGGCTTCTCTTCAGGGAGAAATGTGGCCAGAAAGAAATCCTGAATGATCGTGATTGCCGATCACTTAAACATGTGGTGAGATCAAATGGAAGAAAAACAACAGTAGAACTCAGTTCTATGTTTAATACTGAAAGTAAGAGCATTTTCACACGCACAATGCAAAGGGAACTCAAGGGATTGGGACTGAACAGCTGTGCAGCCGTAAGAAAACCACTAATCAGTGAGGCTAACCGGAAAAAGGCTTCAGTTTGCTCGGGAGCATAAAGATCGGACTGTGGAGCAACGGAAGAAGGTCATGTGGTCTGATGGGTCCAGATTTACTCTGTTCCAGAGTGATGGGCCAATCAGGGTAAGACGAGCAGATGAAGTGATGCAGCATCATGCCTAGTGCTACTGTATGAGCCTGTGGGGGCAGTGTGATGATCTGGGGTTGCTGCAGTTGCTCAGGTCCAGGTTCAGCAACAGTATGAGCTCAGATAATGAGGTCAGCTGATACCTGAATATACTGAATGAGCAGGTTATTCCATCAATGGATGTTTCTTTCCTGATGGCACGGCCATATTCC
>JALJCO010005175.1:257500-417500 GCA_023101725.1 Atherinomorus stipes
ATGGATGCTAGCAGCTTTAACCCGGCGTGGCATGGATGCTAGCAGCTTTAAGCCGGCGTGGCATGGATGCTAGCAGCTTTAACTCGGCGTGGCATGGATGCTAGCAGCTTTAACCCGGCGTGGCATGGATGCTAGCAGCTTTAACTCGGCGTGGCATGGATGCTAGCAGCTTTAACCCGGCGTGGCATGGATGCTAGCAGCTTTAACCCGGCGTGGCATGGATGCTAGCAGCTTTAACCCGGCGTGGCATGGATGCTAGCAGCTTTAAGCCGGCGTGGCATGGATGCTAGCAGCTTTAACTCGGCGTGGCATGGATGCTAGCAGCTTTAACCCGGCGTGGCATGGATGCTAGCAGCTTTAACCCGGCGTGGCATGGATGCTAGCAGCTTTAACCCGGCGTGGCATGGATGCTAGCAGCTTTAACTCGGCGTGGCATGGATGCTAGCAGCTTTAACCCGGCGTGGCATGGATGCTAGCAGCTTTAACCCGGCGTGGCATGGATGCTAGCAGCTTTAAGCCGGCGTGGCATGGATGCTAGCAGCTTTAACTCGGCGTGGCATGGATGCTAGCAGCTTTAACCCGGCGTGGCATGGATGCTAGCAGCTTTAACCCGGCGTGGCATGGATGCTACCAGCTTTAATTGCTGAGCTCAGCTTTAACGTGGGTAGAATGTGACACTCTGAACCTACAATACTGGAGTTACACAAATATAATTAAGAAATAAACTTCAAACAACAAAACAGAACAAAACTCCCGATTGCCATAATGAAAAAAATAAATTCCACCAAACACATAAAACCTTTTCTTCATTTTCTGTTGTCGTCCACAAGTTTGAACACGTAATCAGGTTGAATGTAACATAACAGAACCATCATCCAGTTCTGCTTCAGGTAAATGAGCCGATTTTAGATTCCAGGTGTCATTAATTTGTTTTCCACAGGGTCTTTTATCAGGTTTGTATTTCTGGTGAGTCTAGATAATAAATAATATTCTACATTATTCAGAATAACTCATCCATGTGATGTTTAAAAATATCTTCTCAGAATATTTCATTCTAACATGAAGGATGTGACACAAAGTTTTAAATGTTCATAAGAGGGTGAATTCTGTGGGGTTACAGCAGCGACGGCTCCAGTTGGGACTGAAATCAAACTTGTCTTTGAAAAATCAAAATCTACAAAAACAAACTGTATAAGATGCTGTTGAATTATGAGCGATGAAAAACTGGTACGTTATAACCCCACAGAACCCGAACCAGAAAACCGTTTCTCTGATCATCATTTAGTGGCACTGAAACATTTGATCCTGAGAGAAACGTCATGAAGAACTGGAACAAACTAGATGACATCATGAGAACATCCATGCACGGCACAAGTCGGCATTCTGGGGTCCAACACGGAACGCGGCCCGACCGTAGATATGGACCTAGCTGCAAGGAACCCCTGCCCAAGATGGCGGCCGAGCCGACGTACGCTGCAGGTCTGAAGGAGGCTTCTAGTGTTTATATCTATGGTGTATCCCTGCCTGGTTCTGGTGTGTGCGTGTGTGTGTGCATGTTTGTGTGCCTGCGTGTTCATGCGTGTGTGTTCATGCGTGTGTGTTCATGCGTGTGTGTTCATGCGTGTGTGTGTTTGCGTGTGTTTGTGTGCGTACGTGTGTGCGTGCGCGTACGTGTGCATGTGTGTGTGCGTGCGCGTACGTGTGCATGTGTGTGTATGCGTGCGTACGTGTGCATGTGCGTGCGTGCATGTGTGTGTGCCTGCGTGCATGTGTGTGTGTTTGTGTGCATGTTTGTGTGCGTACGTGTGTGCGTGCGCGTACGTGTGCATGTGTGTGTGTGCGTGCGCGTACGTGTGCATGTGTGTGTATGCGTGCGTACGTGTGCATGTGTGTGTATGCGTGCGTACGTGTGCATGTGTGTGTATGCGTGCGTACGTGTGCATGTGTGTGTATGCGTGCGTACGTGTGCATGTGTGTGTATGCGTGCGTACGTGTGCATGTGTGTGTGTGCGTGCGTGCGTATGTGCATGTGCGTGCGTGCGTATGTGCATGTGCGTGTGCCTGCGTGCGTGTGTGCATGTTTGTGCATGTGTGTGTATGCGTGCGTGTGTGCATGTGCATGTTTGTGCATGTGTGTGTGTGCGTGTGTGTGTATGCGTGCGTGTGTGCATGTGTGTGTATGCGTGCGTGTGTGCATGTGCATGTTTGTGCATGTGTGTGTGTGCGTGTGTGTGTATGCGTGCGTGTGTGCATGTGTGTGTATGCGTGCGTGTGTGCATGTGTGTGCATGTGTGTGTATGCGTGCGTGTGTGCATGTGCATGTTTGTGCATGTGTGTGCGTGCGTGCGTGAGCGCATGTGTGTGTGCCTGCGTGCGTGTGTGCATGTGCATGTTTGTGCATGTGTGCGTGCGCGCCTCCTCACCAGGCCTGGCTCTTCAGCTTGCGCAGCTCCTTGGTGGCCCACGTCGCCAGCGTCTTGGTCTTGGACGTCTTGGAGCGCCGGCCCTCCGTCAGCAGGTCGTTGATGAGCGGACGAACCTCCACCAGCTTCATCACGTCTTTGCCGAAGGCCGTGCAGAGGTCGCTGCGCACAGATAAACACCGGGCTTTTAATGTGAAAGGCCGTGCAGAGGTCGCTGCGCACAGATAAACACCGGGCTTTTAATGTGAAAGGCCGCGCAGAGGTCGCCGCGCACAGATAAACGCCGGGCTTTTAATGTGAAAGGCCGCGCAGAGGTCGCTGCGCACAGATAAACACCGGGCTTTTAATGTGAAAGGCCGTGCAGAGGTCGCTGCGCACAGATAAACACCGGGCTTTTAATGTGAAAGGCCGTGCAGAGGTCGCTGCGCACAGATAAACACCGGGCTTTTAATGTGAAAGGCCGTGCAGAGGTCGCTGCGCACAGATAAACACCGGGCTTTTAATGTGAAAGGCCGTGCAGAGGTCACTGCGCACAGATAAACACCGGGCTTTTAATGTGAAAGGCCGTGCAGAGGTCGCTGCGCACAGATAAACACCGGGCTTTTAATGTGAAAGGCCGCGCAGAGGTCGCTGCGCACAGATAAACACCGGGCTTTTAATGTGAAAGGCCGTGCAGAGGTCACTGCGCACAGATAAACACCGGGCTTTTAATGTGAAAGGCCGCGCAGAGGTCACTGCGCACAGATAAACACCGGGCTTTTAATGTGAAAGGCCGTGCAGAGGTCGCTGCGCACAGATAAACACCGGGCTTTTAATGTGAAAGGCCGTGCAGAGGTCACTGCGCACAGATAAACACAGGGCTTTTAATGTGAAAGGCCGCGCAAAGGTCGCCGCGCACAGATAAACACCGGGCTTTTAATGTGAAAGGCCGCGCAGAGGTCACTGCGCACAGATAAACACCGGGCTTTTAATGTGAAAGGCCGTGCAGAGGTCGCTGCGCACAGATAAACACAGGGCTTTTAATGTGAAAGGCCGTGCAGAGGTCGCTGCGCACAGATAAACACCGGGCTTTTAATGTGAAAGGCCGTGCAGAGGTCGCTGCGCACAGATAAACACAGGGCTTTTAATGTGAAAGGCCGCGCAGAGGTCGCCGCGCACAGATAAACACCGGGCTTTTAATGTGAAAGGCCGCGCAGAGGTCACTGCGCACAGATAAACACAGGGCTTTTAATGTGAAAGGCCGCGCAGAGGTCGCTGCGCACAGATAAACACCGGGCTTTTAATGTGAAAGGCCGTGCAGAGGTCGCTGCGCACAGATAAACGCCGGGCTTTTAATGTGAAAGGCCGTGCAGAGGTCGCTGCGCACAGATAAACACCGGGCTTTTAATGTGAAAGGCCGTGCAGAGGTCACTGCGCACAGATAAACACCGGGCTTTTAATGTGAAAGGCCGTGCAGAGGTCGCTGCGCACAGATAAACACCGGGCTTTTAATGTGAAAGGCCGTGCAGAGGTCACTGCGCACAGATAAACACCGGGCTTTTAATGTGAAAGGCCGCGCAGAGGTCACTGCGCACAGATAAACACCGGGCTTTTAATGTGAAAGGCCGTGCAGAGGTCGCTGCGCACAGATAAACACCGGGCTTTTAATGTGAAAGGCCGCGCAGAGGTCGCTGCGCACAGATAAACACAGGGCTTTTAATGTGAAAGGCCGCGCAGAGGTCGCCGCGCACAGATAAACGCCGGGCTTTTAATGTGAAAGGCCGCGCAGAGGTCACTGCGCACAGATAAACACCGGGCTTTTAATGTGAAAGGCCGTGCAGAGGTCGCTGCGCACAGATAAACACAGGGCTTTTAATGTGAAAGGCCGTGCAGAGGTCGCCGCGCACAGATAAACACCGGGCTTTTAATGTGAAAGGACGCGCAGAGGTCGCCACGTACAGATAAACACCGGGCTTTTAATGTGAAAGGCCGCGCAGAGGTCGCTGCGCACGGATAAACGCCGGGCTTTTAATGTGAAAGGTCGTGCAGAGGTCGCCGCGCACAGATAAACACCGGGCTTTTAATGTGAAAGGGATCAACAGGGAGCAGCAGGAGGGGCGGAGCTTCTGGTCTCAGAGGTTGTAACGGTTCTGCATCACATGTCAGAGTGGTGCATGATGTGTCATCACTGACCAGACGGGGGGTAACTAAGTTGTAACTGAGGGAGTAACTAAGTTGTAACTGAGGGAGTAACTAAGTTGTAACTGAGGTGGTAACTAAGTTGTAACTGAGGGGGTAACTTAGTTACTCCCTCAGTTACAACTAAGTTGTAACTGAGGGAGTAACTAAGTTGTAACTGAGGTGGTAACTAAGTTGTAACTGAGGGGGTAACTTAGTTACTCCCTCAGTTACAACTTAGTTGTAACTGAGGGAGTAACTAAGTTGTAACTGAGGTAGTAACTAAGTTGTAACTGAGGCAGTAACTAAGTTGTAACTGAGGCAGTAACTAAGTTGTAACTGAGGCAGTAACTAAGTTGTAACTGAGGCGGTAACTAAGTTGTAACTGAGGGGGTAACTAAGTTGTAACTGAGGGGGTAACTAAGTTGTAACTGAGGGGGTAACTAAGTTGTAACTGAGGGGGTAACTAAGTTGTAACTGAGGGGGTAACTAACTTGTAACTGAGGGGGTAACTAACTTGTAACTGAGGGAGTAACTAACTTGTAACTGAGGGAGTAACTAACTTGTAACTGAGGGAGTAACTAACTTGTAACTGAGGGGGTAACTAACTTGTAACTGAGGGGGTAACTAAGTTGTAACTGAGGTGGTAACTAAGTTGTAACTGAGGGGGTAACTAAGTTGTAACTGAGGGGGTAACTAAGTTGTAACTGAGGTGGTAACTAAGTTGTAACTGAGGGGGTAACTAAGTTGTAACTGAGGTGGTAACTAAGTTGTAACTGAGGTGGTAACTAAGTTGTAACTGAGGTGGTAACTAAGTTGTAACTGAGGTAGTAACTAAGTTGTAACTGAGGGAGTAACTAAGTTGTAACTGAGGGAGTAACTAAGTTGTAATTGAGGGTAGCAACTAAGTTGTAACTGAGGTAGCAACTAAGTTGTAACTGAGGGAGTAACTAAGTTGTAACTGAGGGAGTAACTAAGTTGTAACTGAGGGAGTAACTAAGTTGTAACTGAGGGAGTAACTAAGTTGTAACTGAGGGAGTAACTAAGTTGTAACTGAGGTAGTAACTAAGTTGTAACTGAGGTAGCAACTAAGTTGTAACTGAGGTAGCAACTAAGTTGTAACTGAGGTAGCAACTAAGTTGTAACTGAGGGAGTAACTAAGTTGTAACTGAGGGAGTAACTAAGTTGTAACTGAGGGAGTAACTAAGTTGTAACTGAGGGAGTAACTAAGTTGTAACTGAGGTGGTAACTAATTTGTAACTGAGGTGGTAACTAAGTTGTAACTGAGGTAGTAACTAAGTTGTAACTGAGGGAGTAACTAAGTTGTAACTGAGGGAGTAACTAAGTTGTAACTGAGGGAGTAACTAAGTTGTAACTGAGGTGGTAACTAAGTTGTAACTGAAGTAGTAACTAAGTTGTAACTGAGGTAGTAACTGAGGTAGTAACTAAGTTGTAACTGAGGTGGTAACTAAGTTGTAACTGAGGGGGTAACTAAGTTGTAACTGAGGTGGTAACTAAGTTGTAACTGAGGTGGTAACTAAGTTGTAACTGAGGTAGGAACTAAGTTGTAACTGAGGTAGGAACTAAGTTGTAACTGAGGGAGTAACTAAGTTGTAACTGAGGGAGTAACTAAGTTGTAACTGAGGGAGTAACTAAGTTGTAACTGAGGGAGTAACTAAGTTGTAACTGAGGGAGTAACTAAGTTGTAACTGAGGTGGTAACTAAGTTGTAACTGAGGTAGTAACTAAGTTGTAACTGAGGTAGTAACTAAGTTGTAACTGAGGTAGTAACTAAGTTGTAACTGAGGGAGTAACTAACTTGTAACTGAGGTGGTAACTAAGTTGTAACTGAGGTAGTAACTAAGTTGTAACTGAGGTAGTAACTAAGTTGTAACTGAGGTAGTAACTAAGTTGTAACTGAGGGAGTAACTAAGTTGTAACTGAGGGAGTAACTAAGTTGTAACTGAGGTAGTAACTAAGTTGTAACTGAGGTAGTAACTAAGTTGTAACTGAGGTGGTAACTAAGTTGTAACTGAGGTAGTAACTAAGTTGTAACTGAGGGAGTAACTAAGTTGTAACTGAGGGAGTAACTAAGTTGTAACTGAGGGAGTAACTAACTTGTAACTGAGGGAGTAACTAACTTGTAACTGAGGTGGTAACTAAGTTGTAACTGAGGTAGTAACTAAGTTGTAACTGAGGGAGTAACTAAGTTGTAACTGAGGGAGTAACTAAGTTGTAACTGAGGGAGTAACTAAGTTGTAACTGAGGTAGTAACTAAGTTGTAACTGAGGGAGTAACTAAGTTGTAACTGAGGGAGTAACTAAGTTGTAACTGAGGGAGTAACTAAGTTGTAACTGGGGTAGTAACTAAGTTGTAACTGAGGTAGTTAGGGGTAGTAACAGGTACTGACCCGATGAGCCCGGCGGCGTTGGCCACCACTCCGTCAGAGTGATCTTCATCCTCGGCGATGTGGTGGATGAAGGAGAGGATGAACTCCACGCGAGGCTGGACCAGCATCACGTCAGCTGCAGGGGAGGAAGAGGAGGAGGTGAGGAAGAGGAGGAGGTGAGGAAGAGGAGGGGGTGAGGAAGAACAACTCATTTCACATCATGTCTGTCGGGTCCCGCAAAACCGGGAAGCTGATCCGATGTGGCCGCAGCCGCAGCTTCCCGGGTGAAAGAGACCCGCTTCTCTGTGACGTCTTCAAATCCTCCTGCAGGACTGCAAGCAGGAAGAGGAACGGACGTCAGCCGGACCGGAGACCGGACCCGAGACCGGACCGTAGACCGGACCAGAGACCGGACCAGAGACCGGGCCGGACCGGAGACCGGACCCGGAGACTGGGCCGGATACCGGACCCGAGACCGGACCGGAGACCAGACCGGAGACCGGACCGGACCGGAGACCGGACCAGAGACCGGACCAGAGACCGGACACCCGCCCAGAGACCGGACCGGATACCGGACCGGAGACCGGACCGGAGACCGGACCAGAGACCGGACACCGGCCCAGAGACCGGACCGGAACCGAGACCGGACCGGAGTCCGGGCCCGGATACCGGCCCCAGAGACCGGACCGGAGACCGGCCCGGAGACCGACCCGGAGACCGGACCGGAGACCGGACCCGGATACCGGCCCCGAGACTGGCCCCGAGACCGGACCGGAGTCCGGGCCGGACCGGAGACCGGACACCGGACCGGAGACCGGCCCCGAGACCGGCCCCGAGACGGGACCGGAGACGGGACCAGAGACGGGACCAGAGACGGGACCAGAGACGGGACCAGAGACGGGACCAGAGACGGGACCAGAGACGGGACCAGAGACGGGACCAGAGACGGGACCAGAGACCGGACCAGAGACCGGACCAGAGACCGGACCAGAGACCGGACCAGAGACCGGACCAGAGACCGGACCCGAGACCGGACCAGAGACCGGACCAGAGACCGGACCAGAGGCCGGACCAGAGACCGGAGACCGGACCAGGACGGAGGAGGGGTCCCGGTCCGTGCTCCTGCTCCGTTCTGGACTGGGGGGTGTGGGGGTCTTACGGTGGACGTTCTCCTGGTCGCCCTTCAGGCCCTGGATGATCCCCGTGTACGCCTCCAGGCAGCCCTCCCTCAGCTCGTTCAGGTAGTCCACCATGTCGTAGTCCGTCTGCAACAGCAGCATCATCATCAGAACCATCATCACCACCACCATCATCATCATCATCAGAACCATCATCATCAGCATTATCATCATCATCATCATTCCCATCATCATTATCATCATCATCGTCACTACTAGGGCTGGATAAAAGAGCAGTGATGTCATTACTCATTTTCCAGGTTTTCCAGGACGGTTTGGAACCTGTTTATGATATCAAACGACATCTAGCAAGATGTCACGTAGACCCGCGAAACCAGACCGGGTCAGAACCGTAGAGCGGGTCAGAACCTCACCTTGTCCACCTGGGCCTGGGACGCCTGCTGCAGGGTGTCCAGGACGATGTCCAGGTACTTCTTAAACTCCCCCCCGATGGCCAGCGCGATGTCCCCGAAGGCCGACAGGATCTGCGGCTTCACCGACCGGTGCACGTTCTCGTTCTGCTCACATCATCATCATCGTCAGTCAGCCGATCAGCCAAAGCTCGGAGATGAAGAGTAAAGTTAACAGGAGGAAGCAGCCTCCTCTTCCTCACTCACCCCCAGGTTCTCCAGCAGCAGCTGCATGATCTCGTCACAGTAAGGCAGGATGTGTGATGTCAGAGCTCTGCAGAGGTCGCAGACCAGGCCCACGGCCGCCAGACACACCTGTGGAGGACGCAGCATCATCATCATCAGCAGCAGCAGCAGCAGCAGCAGCAGCGCCATCATCATCATCATCCTCAGCGCCATCAGCATCATCATCATCATCACCAGCAAAATCATTGTCGATAACACACCTGCAGCAGCTTCAGTACACATGAAGGTGCACAAAAACCAGGAGTACTCGGAGTAGAAGAAGTACTGCAGTAACAGGGGATTATCACGCTTACCGGAAGTTCCCGGTATTTTGACACTTCCTCTTCCGGGCCATGTTAACGACAGCCGTTCCTGCTCTGTTATACTGTTTAATCGTATAAACTCCAAACATACTTAAGTTTTCATTCCAGACTGAAGTGATACTGGATCAAAAGCTGGATCAAAGCGATCGATTCGCCGCGGTGAAGGACCGAACTTTATAATAAAACACACGTTTGTTTGTCCCCGGTGGGGCACAACACCGGCACTTCACAGCATGCTAGCATTAGCCAGCTAGCGTTTACTGACGTGCTTAACATTGTGCGTCTTAAAACACACAAACGTCTGAAAATCGGGTCTGTACCCCCCCGTTTCCAGTGGAACAACTGGGGACTGCCAAGAAAGGAGACGCTTTCAGATGCTTGTGTGTTTTCAGCCGCACAAAGTTAGGCACATCATCAAGCTGGCTAATGCTAACCTGCTAACACGACTGCGCAGTCTTTCGGCCACAAACAAACGTGTGTCGTTTTATTATAAAGTTCGGTCCTTCACCGCGACAAATCGGTCGTTTTGATCCACTTCTTCCTCAGCATCACTTCTGTCTGGAATGAAAACTTGGCATTGGCGTTTATCCGATTTACAAAGTTTAACAGAGTAGTAGCTGGCGGACTACTGTTAGCAGGTTAGCATTAGCCAGCTTGATGACGTGCCTAACTTTGTGGGGCTGAAAACACACAATCATCTGAAAGCGTCTCCTTTCTTGGCAGTCCCCAGTTGTTCCACTGGAAACGGGGAGGTACAGACCCTATTTTCAGATGTTTGTGTGTTTTAAGACGCACAATGTTAAGCACGTCAGTAAACGCTAGCTGGCTAATGCTAGCATGCTGTGAAGTGCCGGTGTTGTGCCCCACCGGCGACAAACAAACGTGTGTTTTATTATAAAGTTCGGCCCTTCACCGCGGCGAATCGATCGCTTTGATCCAGCTTTTGATCCAGTATCACTTCAGTCTGGAATGAAAACTTAAGTATGTTTGGAGTTTATCCGATTTAAACAGTATAACAGAGCAGGAACGGCTGTCGTTAACATGGCCCGGAAGAGGAAGTGCCCAAATACCGGGAACTTCCGGTAAGCGTGATAATCCCCTATTGGTTGTCATAGCAGTAGTAGTAGTCGTCATGGTAACATGTCAAAGGTAACGTGTCATAGCAGTAGTAGTAGTTGTCATGGTAACATGTCAAAGCAGTAGTAGCAGTCGTCATGGTAACATGTCAGAGGTGACGTGTTGTAGCAGTAGTAGTAGTCGTCATGGTAACATGTCAGAGCTGACGTGTCATAGCAGTAGTAGCAGTCGTCATGGTAACATGTCAGAGGTGACGTGTTGTAGCAGTAGTAGTAGTCGTCATGGTAACATGTCAGAGCTGACGTGTCATAGCTAGTAGTAGTCGTCATGGTAACGTGTCAGAGCTGACGTGTCATAGCAGTAGTAGTAGTCGTCATGGTAACGTGTCATAGCAGTAGTAGTAGTTGTCATGGTAACATGTCATAGCAGTAGTAGCAGTCGTCATGGTAACATGTCATAGCAGTAGTAGTAGTTGTCATGGTAACATGTCATAGCAGTAGTAGCAGTCGTCATGGTAACATGTCAGAGGTGACGTGTTGTAGCAGTAGTAGTAGTCGTCATGGTAACATGTCAGAGCTGACGTGTCATAGCAGTAGTAGCAGTCGTCATGGTAACGTGTCATAGCAGTAGTAGTAGTTGTCATGGTAACATGTCATAGCAGTAGTAGTAGTCGTCATGGTAACATGTCAGAGGTGACGTGTTGTAGCAGTAGTAGTAGTCGTCATGGTAACATGTCAGAGCTGACGTGTCATAGCAGTAGTAGCAGTCGTCATGGTAACATGTCAGAGGTGACGTGTTGTAGCAGTAGTAGTAGTCGTCATGGTAACGTGTCAAAGGTAACGTGTCATAGCAGTAGTAGTAGTTGTCATGGTAACATGTCAAGAGGTGACGTGTCAAAGCAGTAGTAGCAGTCGTCATGGTAACGTGTCATAGCAGTAGTAGTAGTCGTCATGGTAACGTGTCATTGCAGTAGTAGCAGTCGTCATGGTAACATGTCAGAGCTGACGTGTCATAGCAGTAGTAGTAGTCGTCGTGGTAACGTGTCAAAGCAGTAGTAGCAGTCGTCATGGTAACGTGTCATAGCAGTAGTAGCAGTCGTCATGGTAACGTGTCATTGCAGTAGTAGTAGTCGTCATGGTAACATGTCAGAGCTGACGTGTCATAGCAGTAGTAGTAGTCGTCATGGTAACGTGTCATAGCAGTAGTAGTAGTCGTCATGGTAACGTGTCATTGCAGTAGTAGCAGTCGTCATGGTAACATGTCAGAGCTGACGTGTCATAGCAGTAGTAGTAGTCGTCATGGTAACATGTCAAAGGTAACGTGTCATAGCAGTAGTAGTAGTCGTCATGGTAACGTGTCATAGCAGTAGTAGTAGTTGTCATGGTAACATGTCAAAGCAGTAGTAGCAGTCGTCATGGTAACATGTCAGAGGTGACGTGTTGTAGCAGTAGTAGTAGTCGTCATGGTAACATGTCAGAGCTGACGTGTCATAGCAGTAGTAGCAGTCGTCATGGTAACGTGTCATTGCAGTAGTAGTAGTCGTCATGGTAACATGTCAGAGCTGACGTGTTGTAGCAGTAGTAGTAGTCGTCATGGTAACGTGTCATAGCAGTAGTAGTAGTCGTCATGGTAACGTGTCATTGCAGTAGTAGTAGTCGTCATGGTAACGTGTCATTGCAGTAGTAGCAGTCGTCATGGTAACATGTCAGAGCTGACGTGTCATAGCAGTAGTAGTAGTCGTCATGGTAACATGTCAAAGGTAACGTGTCATAGCAGTAGTAGTAGTTGTCATGGTAACATGTCAAGAGAGGTATAGCAGTAGTAGTAGTCGTCATGGTAACGTGTCAGAGGTGACGTGTCAAAGTAGTAGTAGTAGTCGTCATGGTAACGTGTCAAAGCAGTAGTAGTAGTCGTATGGTAACGTGATAGTAGTAGTAGTAGTCGTCATGGTAACGTGTCAAAGCAGTAGTAGTAGTCGTCATGGTAACGTGTCGTAGTAGTAGTAGCAGTCGTCATGGTAACATGTCAGAGATGACGTGTCATAGCAGTAGTAGCAGTCGTCATGGTAACGTGTCATTGCAGTAGTAGTAGTCGTCATGGTAACGTGTCATAGCAGTAGTAGTTGTGTTGTGGTAACGTGTCATTGCAGTAGTAGCAGTCGTCATGGTAACGTGTCATTGCAGTAGTAGTAGTCGTCATGGTAACATGTCAGAGGTAACGTGTCATAGCAGTAGTAGCAGTCGTCATGGTAACGTGTCATAGCAGTAGTAGAGTCGTCATGGTAACGGGTCATTGCAATAGTAGTAGTCGCATGGTAACGTGTCATAGCAGTAGTAGCAGTCGCAGTGGTAGGGGTATTGTAGTAGTAGTCGCATGGTAACGTGTCGTAGTAGTAGTAGCAGTCGTCATGGTAACATGTCAGAGGTGACGTGTCATAGCAGTAGTAGTAGTCGTCATGGTAACGTGTCATTGCAGTAGTAGTAGTCGTCATGGTAACGTGTCATAGCAGTAGTAGTAGTCGTCATGGTAACGAGTCGTAGTAGTAGTAGCAGTCGTCATGGTAACATGTCAGATGTGACGTGTCATAGCAGTAGTAGTAGTCGTCATGGTAACATGTCATAGCAGTAGTAGCAGTCGTCATGGTAACGTGTCATAGCAGTAGTAGCAGTCGTCATGGTAACGTGTCATAGCAGTAGTAGTAGTCGTCATGGTAACATGTCATAGTAGTAGAAGTAGTCGTCATCGTAACGTGTCATAGCAGTAGTAGTAGTCGTCATGGTAACGAGTCGTAGTAGTAGTAGCAGTCGTCATGGTAACATGTCAGAGGTGACGTGTCATAGCAGTAGTAGTAGTAGTCGTCATGGTAACGTGTCATAGCAGTAGTAGCAGTCGTCATGGTAACATGTCAGAAGTGACGTGTCATAGCAGTAGTAGTAGTCGTCATGGTAACATGTCATAGTAGTAGTAGTAGTCGTCATGGTAACATGTCAGAGGTGACGTGTCATAGCAGTAGTGTGTCAGGTAACATGTCAGAGGTGACGGTCATAGCAGTAGTAGTAGTCGTCATGGTAACATGTCAGAGGTGACGTATCATAGCAGTAGTAGTAGTAGTCATGGTAACATGTCAGAGGTGACGTATCATAGCAGTAGTAGCAGTCGTCATGGTAACATGTCAGAGGTGACGTGTCATAGCAGTAGTAGTCGTCATGGTAACATGTCAGAGGTGACGTGTCATAGCAGTAGTAGTAGCCGTCATGGTAACATGTCAGAGGTGACGTGTCATAGCAGTAGTATCAGTTGTCATGGTAACATGTCAGAGGTGACGTGTCATAGCAGTAGTAGTAGTTGTCATGGTAACATGTCAGAGGTGACGTGTCATAGCAGTAGTAGTAGTCGTCATGGTAACATGTCAGAGGTGACGTGTCATAGCAGTAGTAGTAGTAGTCGTCATGGAAACATGTCAGAGGTGACGTGTCATAGCAGTAGTATCAGTTGTCATGGTAACATGTCAGAGGTGACGTGTCATAGCAGTAGTAGTAGTTGTCATGGTAACATGTCAGAGGTGACGTGTCATAGCAGTAGTAGTAGTCGTCATGGTAACATGTCAGAGGTGACGTGTCATAGCAGTAGTAGTAGTCGTCATGGTAACATGTCAGAGGTGACGTGTCATAGCAGTAGTAGTAGTCGTCATGGTAACATGTCAGAGGTGACGTGTCATAGCAGTAGTAGCAGTCGTCATGGTAACATGTCATAGCAGTAGTAGTAGTCGTCATGGTAACGAGTCGTAGTAGTAGTAGCAGTCGTCATGGTAACATGTCAGAGGTGACGTGTCATAGCAGTAGTAGCAGTCGTCATGGTAACATGTCATAGCAGTAGTAGTAGTCGTCATGGTAACGAGTCGTAGTAGTAGTAGCAGTCGTCATGGTAACATGTCAGAGGTGACGTGTCATAGCAGTAGTAGTAGTCGTCATGGTAACATGTCATAGCAGTAGTAGCAGTCGACATGGTAACGTGTCATAGCAGTAGTAGCAGTCGTCATGGTAACGAGTCGTAGAAGTAGTAGCAGTCGTCATGGTAACATGTCAGATGTGACGTGTCATAGCAGTAGTAGTAGTCGTCATGGTAACGTGTCATAGCAGTAGTAGCAGTCGTCATGGTAACATGTCAGAGGTGACGTGTCATAGCAGTAGTAGTAGTCGTCATGGTGTCATAGTAGTAGTAGTAGTCGTCATGGTAACATGTCAGAGGTGACGTGTCATAGCAGTAGTAGTAGTCGTCATGGTAACATGTCAGAGGTGACGTGTCATAGCAGTAGTAGTAGTCGTCATGGTAACATGTCAGAGGTGACGTATCATAGCAGTAGTAGTAGTCGTCATGGTAACATGTCAGAGGTGACGTATCATAGCAGTAGTAGTAGTCGTCATGGTAACATGTCAGAGGTGACGTGTCATAGCAGTAGTAGTAGTCGTCATGGTAACATGTCAGAGGTGACGTATCATAGCAGTAGTAGCAGTCGTCATGGTAACATGTCAGAGGTGACGTGTCATAGCAGTAGTAGTCGTCATGGTAACATGTCAGAGGTGACGTGTCATAGCAGTAGTAGTAGTAGTCGTCATGGAAACATGTCAGAGGTGACGTGTCATAGCAGTAGTATCAGTTGTCATGGTAACATGTCAGAGGTGACGTGTCATAGCAGTAGTAGTAGTTGTCATGGTAACATGTCAGAGGTGACGTGTCATAGCAGTAGTAGTAGTCGTCATGGTAACATGTCAGAGGTGACGTGTCATAGCAGTAGTAGTAGTCGTCATGGTAACATGTCAGAGGTGACGTGTCATAGCAGTAGTAGTAGTCGTCATGGTAACATGTCAGAGGTGACGTGTCATAGCAGTAGTAGTAGTCGTCATGGTAACATGTCAGAGGTGACGTGTCATAGCAGTAGTAGTAGTCGTCATGGTAACATGTCATAGCAGTAGTAGCAGTCGTCATGGTAACGAGTCGTAGTAGTAGTAGCAGTCGTCATGGTAACATGTCAGATGTGACGTGTCATAGCAGTAGTAGTAGTCGTCATGGTAACGTGTCATAGCAGTAGTAGTCGTCATGGTAACATGTCAGAGGTGACGTGTCATAGCAGTAGTAGCAGTCGTCATGGTAACATGTCAGAGCAGTAGTAGCAGTCGACATGGTAACGTGTCATAGCAGTAGTAGCAGTCGTCATGGTAACGAGTCGTAGTAGTAGTAGCAGTCGTCATGGTAACGTGTCATAGCAGTAGTAGCAGTCGACATGGTAACGTGTCATAGCAGTAGTAGCAGTTGTCATGGTAACGAGTCGTAGTAGTAGTAGTAGTCGTCATGGTAACGTGTCATAGCAGTAGTAGCAGTCGTCATGGTAACGTGTCATAGCAGTAGTAGCAGTCGTCATGGTAACATGTCAGAGGTGACGTGTCATAGCAGTAGTAGTCGTCATGGTAACATGTCAGAGGTGACGTATCATAGCAGTAGTAGTAGTAGTCATGGTAACATGTCAGAGGTGACGTATCATAGCAGTAGTAGTAGTCGTCATGGTAACATGTCAGAGGTGACGTGTCATAGCAGTAGTAGTCGTCATGGTAACATGTCAGAGGTGACGTGTCATAGCAGTAGTAGTAGTAGTCGTCATGGAAAGATGTCAGAGGTGACGTGTCATAGCAGTAGTATCAGTTGTCATGGTAACATGTCAGAGGTGACGTGTCATAGCAGTAGTAGTAGTCGTCATGGAAACATGTCAGAGGTGACGTGTCATAGCAGTAGTAGTAGTCGTCATGGTAACATGTCAGAGGTGACGTGTCATAGCAGTAGTAGTAGTCGTCATGGTAACATGTCATAGCAGTAGTAGCAGTCGACATGGTAACGTGTCATAGCAGTAGTAGCAGTCGTCATGGTAACGAGTCGTAGTAGTAGTAGCAGTCGTCATGGTAACATGTCAGATGTGACGTGTCATAGCAGTAGTAGTCGTCATGGTAACATGTCAGATGTGACGTGTCATAGCAGTAGTAGCAGTCGTCATGGTAACATGTCAGAGGTGACGTGTCATAGCAGTAGTAGTAGTCGTCATGGTAACATGTCAGAGGTGACGTGTCATAGCAGTAGTAGCAGTCGTCATGGTAACATGTCAGAGGTGACGTGTCATAGCAGTAGTAGTAGTCATGGTAACGTGTCATAGCAGTAGTAGTCGTCATGGTAACATGTCAGATGTGACGTGTCATAGCAGTAGTAGCAGTCGTCATGGTAACGTGTCATAGCAGTAGTAGTCGTCATGGTAACATGTCAGATGTGACGTGTCATAGCAGTAGTAGTAGTCGTCATGGTAACGTGTCATAGCAGTAGTAGTCGTCATGGTAACATGTCAGATGTGACGTGTCATAGCAGTAGTAGCAGTCGTCATGGTAACATGTCAGAGGTGACGTGTCATAGCAGTAGTAGTAGTCGTCATGGTAACATGTCAGAGGTGACGTGTCATAGCAGTAGTAGTAGTCGTCATGGTAACATGTCATAGTAGTAGTAGTCGTCATGGTAACATGTCAGAGGTGACGTGTCATAGCAGTAGTAGTCGTCATGGTAACATGTCAGAGGTGACGTATCATAGCAGTAGTAGTAGTAGTCATGGTAACATGTCAGAGGTGACGTGTCATAGCAGTAGTAGCAGTCGTCATGGTAACATGTCAGAGGTGACGTGTCATAGCAGTAGTAGTCGTCATGGTAACATGTCAGAGGTGACGTGTCATAGCAGTAGTAGTAGTAGTCGTCATGGAAACATGTCAGAGGTGACGTGTCATAGCAGTAGTATCAGTTGTCATGGTAACATGTCAGAGGTGACGTGTCATAGCAGTAGTAGTAGTTGTCATGGTAACATGTCAGAGGTGACGTGTCATAGCAGTAGTAGTAGTCGTCATGGTAACATGTCAGAGGTGACGTGTCATAGCAGTAGTATCAGTTGTCATGGTAACATGTCAGAGGTGACGTGTCATAGCAGTAGTAGTAGTTGTCATGGTAACATGTCAGAGGTGACGTGTCATAGCAGTAGTAGTAGTCGTCATGGTAACATGTCAGAGGTGACGTGTCATAGCAGTAGTAGTAGTCGTCATGGTAACATGTCAGAGGTGACGTGTCATAGCAGTAGTAGTAGTCGTCATGGTAACATGTCAGAGGTGACGTGTCTGTAGCAGTAGTAGTAGTCGTCATGGTAACATGTCAGAGGTGACGTGTCATAGCAGTAGTAGTAGTCGTCATGGTAACATGTCAGAGGTGACGTGTCATAGCAGTAGTAGTAGTCGTCATGGTAACATGTCAGAGGTGACGTGTCGTAGCAGTAGTAGTAGTCGTCATGGTAACATGTCAGAGGTGACGTGTCATAGCAGTAGTAGCAGTCGTCATGGTAACATGTCAGAGGTGACGTGTCATAGCAGTAGTAGCAGTCGTCATGGTAACGTGTCATAGCAGTAGTAGCAGTCGTCATGGAAACATGTCAAAGGTAACGTGTCATAGCAGTAGTAGTAGTCGTCATGGAAACATGTCAAAGGTAACGTGTCGTAGCAGTAGTAGTAGTCGTCATGGAAACATGTCAAAGGTAACGTGTCGTAGCAGTAGTAGTAGTCGTCATGGTAACGTGTCAGAGCTGACGTGTCCAGAACCAGTGGTTCTGGTTCAGCTGAGGGGACACAGACGACCCCTTCACTGACCCTGCTGGCGTGTGGGATTTCTGAGCGCTCTGACCTGGTACTCGGCGTAGTTCTTCAGTCCGATCCCCAGGAAAGGCTTAAAGGCCTCCATGTACTTCTGGAAGTCGCTGCCCAGAACTAGAACAATCGTAGACAGCGTCAGAGGATGGACAGCTGTAACCATGGCAACACTGGGGATGGGGACATACCTTCCACCAGCGTGGACACGGCCATCAGGGCGTCCTCCTGGACGCCGCCAGAGCCTGCTGTGCTCTGGAACATCCGGAGCAGAGACGCCATCACCACGTCTGAGATCTGCAAGGCGTCCTGGTGCTGGACCTTCCTGAGAACGTTCTGCAGGGGGACAGGGGACGATCAGAGGAGACAGCCAGAGGACAGGGGCGCTCAGAGGAGACGCTCAGAGGACAAGGGCGCTCAGAGGAGACAGTCAGAGGAGACAGCCAGAGGACAGGGGCGCTCAGAGGAGACGCTCAGAGGACAAGGGCGCTCAGAGGAGACAGTCAGAGGAGACAGCCAGAGGACAGGGGCGCTCAGTGGAGACAGTCAGAGGACAGGGGCGCTCAGAGGAGACGCTCAGAGGACAGGGGACGATCAGAGGAGACGCTCAGAGGACAGGGACGCTCAGAGGAGACAGTCAGAGGACAGGGACGCTCAGAGGAGACAGCCAGAGGACAGGGACGCTCAGAGGAGACAGTCAGAGGACAGGGGACGATCAGAGGAGACAGCCAGAGGACAGGGATGCTCAGAGGAGACAGTCAGAGGACAGGGGACGCTCAGAGGAGACAGTCAGAGGACAGGGACGCTCAGAGGAGACGCTCAGAGGAGACAGTCAGAGGTCAGGGACGCTCAGAGGAGACGCTCAGAGGAGACAGTCAGAGGACAGGGACGCTCAGAGGAGACAGAGGACAGGGACGCTTACCTGTCCAGGTGTGGACTCACCTGTAGCGTAGCGCAGAGCAGTGACTGCAGGTCGTTGAACTGGATCCGGTCTGAGGTGCTCTGGATGTGGGACTGTAGACAGGAAATGATGTCATTACTCAGGAAGCAGCCCCCCCCATCCATCTGCAGGACCTGCTGCAGCCCCCCCCCACTCACCTCCATCTGCAGGACCTGCTGCAGCCCCCCCCACTCACCTCCATCTGCAGGACCTGCTGCAGCCTCTCCATGATGACCAGCGTGGTCTTCTGGACTGCAGGGTAACAATCTTTGGCGCTGTTCTTCACGATCTCCATCAGAGCCTCGTACGCCGCCGACCGCAGGTTGTTCTGGTGGCCGTCGGGTCTGAGAGAGAGAGAGCGCACCTGGTCACAGCTGGCACAGGTGTCTGCGGGGGGCGTTGCCCGTGTGCAGACGGGTGTCTGCGGGGGGCGTTGCCCGTGTGCAGACGGGTGTCTGTGGGGGATGTCGCCCGTGTGCAGACGGGTGTCTGCGGGGGGCGTCGCCCGTGTGCAGACGGGTGTCTGCGGGGGGCGTCGCCCGTGTGCAGACGGGTGTCTGCGGGGGGCGTTGCCCGTGTGCAGACGGGTGTCTGTGGGGGAGGTTGCCCGTGTGCAGACGGGTGTCTGTGGGGGAGGTTGCCCGTGTGCCGACGGGTGTCTGTGGGGGACGTTGCCCGTGTGCAGACGGGTGTCTGTGGGGGAGGTTGCCCGTGTGCAGACGGTTGTCTGTGTGGGACGTTGCCCGTGTGCAGACGGGTGTCTGTGGGGGACTTTACCCGTGTGCAGACAGGTGTCTGTGGGGGACGTTGCCCGTGTGCAGACGGGTGTCTGTGGGGGACGTTGCCCGTGGGTTGCCCGTGTGCAGACGGGTGTCTGTGGGGGATGTTGCCCGTGTGCAGACGGGTGTCTGTGGGGGATGTTGCCCGTGTGCAGACGGGTGTCTGTGGGGGACGTTGCCCGTGTGCAGACGGGTGTCTGTGGGGGATGTTGCCCGTGTGCAGACGGGTGTCTGTGTGGGATGTTGCCCGTGTGCAGACGGGTGTCTGTGTGGGAGACGTTGCCCGTGTGCGGACGGGTGTCTGTGGGGGATGTTGCCCGTGTGCAGACGGGTGTCTGTGTGGGATGTTGCCCGTGTGCGGACGGGTGTCTGTGTGGGAGACGTTGCCCGTGTGCGGACGGGTGTCTGTGGGGGATGTTGCCCGTGTGCAGACGGGTGTCTGTGTGGGATGTTGCCCGTGTGCAGACGGGTGTCTGTGTGGGAGACGTTGCCCGTGTGCGGACGGGTGTCTGTGTGGGATGTTGCCCGTGTGCAGACGGGTGTCTGTGTGGGGGGGGGGGGGGGGGGGGGGGGGCGGGGGGGGGGGGGGGGGGGGGGGGGGGGGGGGGATGTTGCCCCGTGTGCAGACGGGTGTCTGTGGGGGATGTTGCCCGTGTGCAGACGGGTGTCTGTGTGGGAGACGTTGCCCGTGTGCAGACGGGTGTCTGTGGGGAACGTTGCCCGTGTGCAGACAGTTTGTCTGTGGGGAACGTTACCTGTCGGTGGTCTCCAGCAGCTTCTGGACAATGATCTCGAAGGACGAGGACAGGCAGTAGGTGCTGGGCTCCTCCTGCTCCTCGGCAGCGTCCGTGGCTTCGTAGGCCGCCTCGGCCAGAGAGGAGAAGGCCTGCGGGGACAGATGGAGACACGGGGACGATGAGAGGACGCGTGGACACAGGTCGGCTCGGAGATGCGGCCGGACAGGCTCGCTCACCCAGCAGACGTTGGAGGCCACCCGGGGCTCGGCCCCCAGGCCCTCGATGAGACACGCCAGCAGGGGGGCCAGGTAGACCTCGTTGATGGCGGCCTCCGGCAGCAGCTCGCAGATGCGGCCCACCGTCCAGGCCGTGGTGTCCCTCACCACCACGCTGGGGTCCTTCATCAGCTCGATCATGGTGGGCATGCCCTGTGGGGGGGGCAGGCGGTCAGAGCGGCTCGGTCAGAGCAGCGGCGGCGGCGGCCCGGCCAGTTACCTGGATGACCAGGGGCTTGAGCTGGTTGAGGTCGGGGCCCTCCAGGATGGAGCCGAAGGCCATGACGGAGGCGTCGCGGTAGCGCCAGTCGGGGTGCTTGATGTTCTCCTTGATGAAGGGCAGAACGTGGGGAACCACGTCGTCCTCGCAGCAGGTGGCCAGCAGCATCAGGCACACCCCCGCCGCCTTGCAGGGGTTCCAGTCGTCGTCGTCATCGTTCTCATCCTGCAAACACAAGCACAGCCGTTAAAACGGGCCTCGGCGCCGGCGAGCCGGGTCTGCACGGGCCACGAAGGCCGGGTTTGCGCGGGCCACGAAGGCCGGGTTTGCGCGGGCCACGCGGGCCGGGCCTGCGCGGGCCAGGTCTGCGCGGGCCGGGTCTGCACGGGCCACGCGGGCCGGGCCTGTACGTGCCGGGTCTGTACGAGCCGGGTCTGCACGGGCCACGCGGGCCGGGTCTGCGCGGGCGGGGCCTGCGCGGGCCACGCGGGCCGGGTCTGTACGGGCCGGGTCTGCGCGGGCCGGGTCTGCTGGGCTGGATCTCAGCGGGCCGCACCTGCTTGGTCAGGGTCTGGGTCAGGATCGGGACCAGGTACTGCAGCGCTCCTTTGGCGTAGAACTTACTGGTGTGCTCGGGGGGGCGGCCCTGCTCCGAGGCCTGGAAGAGAAGGAGGGAGGGGTCACCGACAGGAGCAACAACATAAACAAACAAATTAGGGGCGTCCCCGAATAGTCGACGACTCTATGATTCGTTTCCAGGTCTGAGCTTCAACTGTCAGTCTCCAAGTTGCAAAGATCACACCATCCTGCAGGGGGGGGGGGTTACACAATACACAATATCCATTTGTTCTTTAAATAATTCATGTTCTAGGTCTCTTAACGGAACAATCATTCAGCTGCTAAGTGTGGCATCAGGTAAGAAGGGCGGGGGGGGGGGGCAGGCGGGATTAACCCAGTCTGCCGATGAGTCGCGCTGAGTGTTCAGCCAATGAGACGTCTCTACGACCGAGTAGCAGAGACATGAGGCGCATTCGGACAGAAAGGCTCTAAGAACGCAGTTCCCTTCGCCTTCAGCGGGTGTTTTCATGGGGGAGGGCCTCGTTAGGAACCATGGGGGAGGGCCTCGTTGGGAACCATGGGGGAGGGCCTCGTTGGGAACCATGGGGGAGGGCCTCGTTGGGAACCATGGGGGAGGGCCTCGTTAGGAACCATGGGGGAGGGCCTCGTTAGGAACCATGTGTGACGCAATCACTGCAACATATATGCCCCAGATCATCTGATACAAAACTGAGGTATTCCATTTCTTTTATTCAAAGCTATTATAAAAGCAAACTTACCAGCTTTCACTTGTTTACCTTTCATTGAAGTACGCACGGATACTTTAGAGGACGGACATTTCAGAATGGATCTGGATTGGGGACGTGCACCATTGAGATGGATTTAATAATATATTGGTGCACTTCTGTTGGAATAGTTAAACCGGTAAACAGCTGTGGGACTTTATAAATATGGGGGGCTGTAAGAAGTGGAGATCGCGCAAGGGGCGGGGCTTACCAGTTCTACCAATCAGCAAACATCTGCATATTTTAGTTCCTGTGGAACCCTGAAAAGAACTAGTTCCCATGTGTCCGAATGCGCAAAAAAGCAGCCTGGTTCCTGAAAAGGTTCTAGGAACTCCAGAAGGTTCCTGCAGTCACAAAGCACCTATGAGGACAGGACCTGTAACTGTTAACATCATCATCATCATCATCGTAGCTTCTTCCACTGATTTCCAGCATCAGTCTGTGAAGGTGGAAACTCACGGACAGACATGAGCGCGCGTCTACTCCGTGCTAAAGTTCCAGATGGATGCTGGTTCTGCTGGAGGATAATTCACATCGTATCAGGAAAGAACGTGTTTGTAAGAACCATCATCGTATCAGGAAAGAACGCGTTTGTAAGAACCATAATCGTATCAGGAAAGAACGTGTTTGTAAGAACCATCATCGTATCAGGAAAGAACGTGTTTGTAAGAACCATCATCGTATCAGGAAAGAACGCGTTTGTAAGAACCATCATCGTATCAGGAAAGAACGCGTTTGTAAGAACCATCATCGTATCAGGAAAGAACGCGTTTGTAAGAACCATCATCGTATGAGGAAAGAACGTGTTTGTAGAACCATCATCGTATCAGGAAAGAACGTGTTTGTAAGAACCATCATCGTATCAGGAAAGAACGTGTTGGTAGAACCGTCATCGTATCAGGAAAGAACGTGTTTGTAAGAACCGTCATCGTATCAGGAAAGAACGTGTTTGTAAGAACCGTCATCGTATCAGGAAAGAACGTGTTTGTAAGAACCATAATCGTATCAGGAAAGAACGTGTTTGTAAGAACCATAATCGTATCAGGAAAGAACGTGTTTGTAAGAACCATCATCGTATCAGGAAAGAACGTGTTTGTAAGAACCATCATCGTATCAGGAAAGAACGCGTTTGTAAGAACCATCATCGTATCAGGAAAGAACGCGTTTGTAAGAACCATCATCGTATCAGGAAAGAACGTGTTTGTAGAACCATCATCGTATCAGGAAAGAACGCGTTTGTAGAACCATCATCGTATCAGGAAAGAACGCGTTTGTAAGAACCATCATCGTATCAGGAAAGAACGTGTTTGTAAGAACCATCATCGTATCAGGAAAGAACGTGTTTGTAGAACCATCATCGTATCAGGAAAGAACGCGTTTGTAAGAACCATCATCGTATCAGGAAAGAACGTGTTTGTAGAACCATCATCGTATCAGGAAAGAACGCGTTTGTAGAACCATCATCGTATCAGGAAAGAACGCGTTTGTAGAACCATCATCGTATCAGGAAAGAACGCGTTTGTAGAACCATCATCGTATCAGGAAAGAACGCGTTTGTAAGAACCATCATCGTATCAGGAAAGAACGCGTTTGTAAGAACCATCATCGTATCAGGAAAGAACGCGTTTGTAAGAACCATCATCGTATCAGGAAAGAACGCGTTTGTAGAACCATCATCGTATCAGGAAAGAACGCGTTTGTAGAACCATAATCGTATCAGGAAAGAACGCGTTTGTAAGAACCATCATCGTATCAGGAAAGAACGCGTTTGTAAGAACCATCATCGTATCAGGAAAGAACGCGTTTGTAAGAACCATCATCGTATCAGGAAAGAACGTGTTTGTAAGAACCATCATCCTATCAGGAAAGAACGCGTTTGTAAGAACCATCATCGTATCAGGAAAGAACGCGTTTGTAAGAACCATCATCGTATCAGGAAAGAACGCGTTTGTAAGAACCATCATCGTATCAGTAAAGAACGCGTTTGTAAGAACCATCATCGTATCAGTAAAGAACGCGTTTGTTAGAACCATAATCGTATCAGGAAAGAACGCGTTTGTAAGAACCATCATCGTATCAGGAAAGAACGCGTTTGTAAGAACCATCATCGTATCAGTAAAGAACGCGTTTGTTAGAACCATAATCGTATCAGGAAAGAACGCGTTTGTAAGAACCATAATCGTATCAGGAAAGAACGTGTTTGTAAGAACCATCATCGTATCAGGAAAGAACGTGTTTGTAAGAACCATCATCGTATCAGGAAAGAACGCGTTTGTAAGAACCATCATCGTATCAGGAAAGAACGTGTTGGTAGAACCATCCTGTCCTGAATCAGGAAAGAACGTGTTGGTAGAACCATCCTGTACTGAATCAGGAAGGAACGTGTTGGTAGAACCATCCTGTACTGAATCAGGAAGGAACGCGTTGGTAGAACCATCATCGTATCAGGAAAGAACGTGTTGGTAGAACCATCCTGTCCTGAATCAGGAAAGAACGTGTTGGTAGAACCATCCTGTCCTGAATCAGGAAAGAACGTGTTGGTAGAACCATCCTGTACTGAATCAGGAAGGAACGCGTTGGTAGAACCATCATCGTATCAGGAAAGAACGTGTTGGTAGAACCATCATCGTATCAGGAAAGAACGTGTTGGTAGAACCATCCTGTCCTGAATCAGGAAAGAACGTGTTGGTAGAACCATCCTGTACTGAATCAGGAAGGAACGCGTTGGTAGAACCATCATCGTATCAGGAAAGAACGCGTTTGTAAGAACCATCATCGTATCAGGAAAGAACGTGTTGGTAGAACCATCCTGTCCTGAATCAGGAAAGAACGCGTTGGTAGAACCATCCTGTCCTGAATCAGGAAAGAACGTGTTGGTAGAACCATCCTGTCCTGAATCAGGAAAGAACGTGTTGGTAGAACCATCATCGTATCAGGAAAGAATGCGTTGGTAGAACCATCCTGTCCTGAATCAGGAAAGAACGTGTTGGTAGAACCATCCTGTCCTGAATCAGGAAAGAACGCGTTGGTAGAACCATCCTGTCCTGATTCAGGAAAGAACGCGTTGGTAGAACCATCCTGTCCTGAATCAGGAAAGAACGCGTTGGTAGAACCATCCTGTCCTGAATCAGTAAAGAACGTGTTGGTAGAACCATCCTGTCCGGAATCAGGAAAGAACGTGTTGGTAGAACCATCCTGTCCTGAATCAGTAAAGAACGTGTTGGTAGAACCATCCTGTCCTGAATCAGTAAAGAACGTGTTGGTAGAACCATCCTGTCCTGAATCAGTAAAGAACGTGTTGGTAGAACCATCCTGTCCTGAATCAGTAAAGAACGTGTTGGTAGAACCATCCTGTCCTGAATCAGGAAAGAACGCGTTGGTAGAACCATCATCGTATCAGGAAAGAACGTGTTGGTAGAACCATCATCGTATCAGGAAAGAACGTGTTGGTAAAACCATCCTGTCCTGAATCAGTAAAGAACGTGTTGGTAGAACCATCCTGTCCTGAATCAGGAAAGAACGTGTTGGTAGAACCATCCTGTCCTGAATCAGTAAAGAACGTGTTGGTAGAACCATCCTGTCCTGAATCAGTAAAGAACGTGTTGGTAGAACCATCCTGTCCTGAATCAGGAAAGAACGCGTTGGTAGAACCATCCTGTCCTGAATCAGGAAAGAACGCGTTGGTAGAACCATCCTGTCCGGAATCAGGAAAGAACGCGTTGGTAGAACCATCCTGTCCGGAATCAGGAAAGAACGTGTTGGTAGAACCATCCTGTCCTGAATCCTCGCGTCTCTCAGCGCGGGGTGGATCATCGGCTTCTGAAGGTGTTGCCCCGGGCTTCCCGATCTAGCGGACTGCAGTCCCCAGCGCCCTCGCGGATTGGCTTGGTTAATGCCAGATCCCTGGCAAACAAAACTTTCATCCTGAGGGATTTTTTCAGCTCCCGCGCCCTGGATTTCCTCTGCGTGACAGAGACTTGGATCGGTGCCGGTGAGTCCAGCGCTCTGGTCGAGCTTTTACCCTCCGACTGTTGTTACTTTAACTCCCCACGGATATCAGGTCGTGGAGGAGGGACGGCGGTGGTTTTTAAGTCTGTTTTTAAATGCAAACAGCGCTCCATTTCATCCTCACTTCCCAGCTTTGAAGTGACTTTATTTGAGGTGGGCCGCTCCAACCCGGTGCTGTGCGCCGTCATTTACCGACCACCCAAATACAATAAAGACTTTGTAAATGACTTCTCTGATCTGCTGGCTGAAATTATGCCAAAGTATGACCGTGCCATTTTTGTTGGAGACTTTAACATTCATGTGTGTTGTCCTGATAAGCCGCTGGTGAAGGACTTTTTAAGTCTTATTGACTCTTTTAACTTGGTGCAGTGTGTGTCTGGTCCCACACATGAACAAGGACACACGTTAGACCTCGTCCTTTCATATGGTTTATCTGTGTCTAACTTGGAGATCTGTGATGATGTCATTTCTGATCATATGCCGGTTGTATTTGAAGTTGGTTTTTCCTGTGCTGATCTTAAATCTGGTGCTCCTCTACAGAACCGTCGGATTTTTAACTCTTTAACTGCTGGCCAGTTCTCTGTGGCTTTTAATCAGCTCTGTGTTCATCCCGCCTCTGCTAACACAGAGGAGCTCAGCACCGGCTTCAACTCTTTTTGCCGGACCATACTGGACTCGGTTGCTCCAGTAAAAACTGTGCAGCCCAGGGCTAAACTTGAGCCCTGGTTTAATGAGGTCACTCGTGAAGCTAGGCGGGAATGCCGCAGAGCTGAGCGGAGGTGGAAGAAGGACAAGCTGCACATTTCCCTCCAGATTCTTAAGGATTGTTGGCGTTCTTATCAGGACACGGTTAAAGAAGCTAAAAGAAAATACCTTGCTAGTCTTATTGAATCAAATCGCCATAATCCACATCTATTATTCAAAACCATTGACTCTGTCCTTTATGCCCCACAGCCTGTCAGCTTGGAGGCATCTTCTGAGACTTGCAGTAGCTTCCTGCACTTTTTTATTGATAAGGTTGCTGCTGCAAGGACTCTCATCTCTGCCCCTGCATCTGACCCCACTACCCAAGTCTGTTGTCCTGCAGCTCTTGAGGAGCTTGAGCCAGTGTCTCTGTCATTTTTAGAAGATCTGATCGGCCATAGTAAGCCATCAGGTTCTCCCCATGATGTTCTCCCCCCTAGGTTCTTGAGAGTAGTTTTTCCTGCTATAGGGCAGTCGGTTCTGGCCGTTATTAACAGCAGTCTCTCCTCTGGAGTTGTTCCTTTGGGTTTCAAACATGCTGTGATCCAGCCCCTACTTAAAAAACCTGGCCTTGATGGCAGTGTGCTGGCTAACTACAGGCCCATCTCCAAGCTGCCTTTTATTTCTAAAATTTTAGAAAAAGTTGTGTACACTCAACTCAAGTCGTTTTTAGATGAACATGGTGTCTTGGAAGTGTTTCAGTCTGGTTTTAAATCTCTGCACAGCACCGAGTCAGCTCTGTTAAGAGTGTTTAATGACATTCTCTTAGCAACTGACTCCGGTGACCATGTCATTCTTGTTCTTTTAGATTTAACAGCAGCCTTTGACACCGTGGATCACAACACCCTCGTGTCCCGGTTAAACCACCTCGTGGGCATTCGTGGTACTGCACTGGACTGGTTCAAGTCATATCTTTCTGATAGAAGTGTGAGTGTGAGTCTTGGAAACTGTGAGTCCAGCTCTGCTCCTCTTCCTTGTGGGGTTCCACAGGGTTCCGTGTTAGGACCCCTGCTTTTTTCTTTGTATTTACTGCCGCTGGGATCCATCTTGAGAAGGCATGGAATCTCTTTTCATTTCTATGCTGACGACAGTCAGATTTATGTGCCTTTAAAAAAGAAGAATGCCTTCTCCCTTGCACCACTACTGGCATGTCTTGATGACATTAAAGCCTGGTTGGCGCTTAACTTTTTGTACTTAAATGAAACAAAAACTGAAGTGATGGTGTTTGGTCCCAGTAGCCTTAATGAATCCCCCCCTGTTGACTTGAGCATTTTTACTGGTTTTTTCAAGCCAGTAGTCTCTAACTTGGGTTTTAAGATGGACAGTGATTTTAAATTGGATCGGCAGATCAGCTTTGTAGTCAAGTCCAGCTTTTATCATATCAGACAATTGGCTAAAGTCAAACCTTTTCTTGCACAACAGCACTTTGAAACAGTAATCCATGCCTTCGTTACATCTCGGCTGGATTACTGTAACGCACTTTATCTTGGTGTGAGCCAGTCCTCCCTCGCACGTCTCCAGTTGGTGCAGAACGCAGCCGCTCGCCTTTTAACAGGAGTACGTAAGAGGGAGCACATAACCCCCATCCTGGCCTCCCTCCATTGGCTGCCTGTGCATTTTAGAGTTCATTTTAAGATTCTTTTATTTGTTTTTAAATCTTTAAATGGTTTGGCCCCTCCTTACCTCTCTGAGCTTCTCCACCCCTACACTCCTGCTCGGTGCCTCAGGTCAGCTGACCTGCTGCTCCTGGAGGTACCGAGGTCCAGACGGAAGCTCAGAGGAGACAGAGCTTTTTCAGTTGCAGCTCCAAAACTTTGGAACGAGCTCCCCCTCCCCATTAGACAATCCTCATCACTGTCCATTTTTAAAACTCGTCTTAAAACCCATTTTTATTCTTTGGCTTTCAGCACAGCATGAGACTCTCTGTTTTAGTGTATCGTGGTTTGCTTTGGTTGCTGATTTTATTTGGTTTTATTACTTTTACTTATTTAATTCTTGTTCTATTTATTTCCTTTGATTAATTATTCTGTTGTTTTCAAAATGTTTTTAACTATCCGCTTGTTGTGTACAGCACTTTGTTCCAACTGTGGTTGTTTTAAAGGGCTCTATAAATAAAGTTGAGTTGAGTTGAGTTGAATCAGGAAAGAACGTGTTGGTAGAACCATCCTGTCCTGAATCAGGAAAGAACGTGTTGGTAGAACCATCATCGTATCAGGAAAGAACGCGTTGGTAGAACCATCCTGTCCTGAATCAGGAGAGAACGTGTTGGTAGAACCATCCTGTCCTGAATCAGGAAAGAACGCGTTGGTAGAACCATCCTGTCCTGAATCAGTAAAGAACGTGTTGGTAGAACCATCCTGTCCTGAATCAGGAAAGAACGTGTTGGTAGAACCATCCTGTCCTGAATCAGGAAAGAACGCGTTGGTAGAACCATCCTGTCCGGAATCAGGAAAGAACGTGTTGGTAGAACCATCCTGTCCGGAATCAGGAAAGAACGTGTTGGTAGAACCATCCTGTCCGGAATCAGGAAAGAACGTGTTGGTAGAACCATCCTGTCCTGAATCAGGAAAGAACGCGTTGGTAGAACCATCCTGTCCGGAATCAGTAAAGAACGTGTTGGTAGAACCATCCTGTCCGGAATCAGGAAAGAACGTGTTGGTAGAACCATCCTGTCCTGAATCAGGAAAGAACGTGTTGGTAGAACCATCATCGTATCAGGAAAGAACGTGTTGGTAGAACCATCCTGTCGTGAATCAGTAAAGAACGTGTTGGTAGAACCATCCTGTCCGGAATCAGGAAAGAACGTGTTGGTAGAACCATCCTGTCCTGAATCAGGAAAGAACGCGTTGGTAGAACCATCCTGTCCTGAATCAGGAAAGAACGTGTTGGTAGAACCATCATCGTATCAGGAAAGAACGCGTTGGTAGAACCATCCTGTCCTGAATCAGGAAAGAACGTGTTGGTAGAACCATCCTGTCCTGAATCAGGAAAGAACGTGTTGGTAGAACCATCATCGTATCAGGAAAGAACGTGTTGGTAGAACCATCCTGTCCGGAATCAGGAAAGAACGTGTTGGTAGAACCATCCTGTCCGGAATCAGGAACCTGCGGCTGGTATCAGACCAGAGCGGCTCCTCATGAACGGTGGAGATGTCAGAAGATGCTGAAGCATCCAGAAAGATGGAGAACAATCATGGCTGTGAGGTTCTGCACGTTCCACCTCCACCATCCAGGAGGTTCTCCTGTTGGCTTTATTTAAATAGAAGTGAGGAGCAGCTCTCCTGTTCATCTCCTTTTTGCTGCACGTTCTAAGTTCTATGTTCCGTTTTACATGGATGTAACTTTGTTCTCCGTTATGAGCCTGTTCTTTGTTCTTGTGTAATTAAAGTTGGTATTCAGTGAAGGTTCTGCTGGAATTCCTCGTTCCATGTTTCACATTTGGACCGTTTGTGAAGCAAACACCAGAAACATTAGGTTCCTGCAGTGTTACCTGGCAGATAAAAGTCTGATGAATTGTGTCACACTCACATACTTTGTCATTTTCTCCTTGTTAAATGTGTAAGTAAGGACCGTCTCCGAGCAGACAGGTTTGACGTCGTCATCAGTGACAGAAACACAGACGTCCTGTTAGCATCTGATGCCACATGAAGCTAACAGTATGTTGTGAGGTGCTGGAGCTTTTTCTCTGGAGCAGGAAAACACCAACGAGATCATCAATCAATACGGAAAAAACCAAAACACGATTCATCAATGACTGGCACGATCTGACCAATCAGGTTGGACAATGAGGTTCTCACTCGGGGACGCCCCCCAACCCAAAAACACACATGAACCCACCTCGGAGGCCTCGATGGCCAGGTCCATCTCCTCGTCACAGACGTTGGACCAGAACTCGATGCCCTGCAGGGCCACCTCGTCGATGTCGCTCTTCATCGCCTCGATGGTGATCTGACCACAGAAGAAGAAGAGTCACGGAGGCGGAGACGTGGGGGGCTAGCCAGGTCCAGGGGTGGGACTAGGGTGGGACTAGCCGGGTCCAGGGGTGGTACTAGGGTGGGTCCAGGGGTGGGACTAGGGTGGGACTAGCCGGGTTCGGGGGGTGGGACTAGGGTGGGTCCAGGGGTGGGACTAGGGAGGGACTAGCCGGGCCCAGGGGTGGGACTAGGGTGGGTCCAGGGGTGGTACTAGGGTGGGTCCAGGGGTGGTACTAGGGTGGGTCCAGGGGTGGTACTAGGGTGGGACTAGCCGGGCCCAGGGGTGGGACTAGGGTGGGTCCAGGGGTGGTACTAGGGTGGGACTAGCCGGGCCCAGGGGTGGGACTAGGGTGGGTCCAGGGGTGGTACTAGGGAGGGACTAGCCGGGTCCAGGGGAGGGACTAGCCGGGTCCAGGGGTGGTACTAGGGTGGGTCCAGGGGTGGTACTAGGGTGGGTCCAGGGGTGGTACTAGGGAGGGACTAGCCGGGTCCAGGGGAGGGACTAGCCGGGCCCAGGGGTGGTACTAGGGTGGGTCCAGGGGTGGTACTAGGGTGGGCCCAGGGGTGGTACTAGGGTGGGTCCAGGGGTGGGACTAGGGTGGGTCCAGGGGTGGGACTAGGGTGGGTCCAGGGGTGGGACTAGGGTGGGACTAGCCGGGCCCAGGGGTGGTACTAGGGTGGGTCAAGGGGTGGGACTAGGGTGGGTCCAGGGGTGGTACTAGGGTGGGTCCAGGGGGTGGGACTAGGGTGGGACTAGGGTGGGTCCAGGGGGTGGGACTAGGGTGGGTCCAGGGGTGGTACTAGGGAGGGACTAGCCGGGTCCAGGGGTGGTACTAGGGTGGGTCCAGGGGGTGGGACTAGGGTGGGTCCAGGGGGTGGGACTAGGGTGGGACTAGCCGGGTCCAGGGGTGAGACTAGGGTGGGACTAGCCGGGTCCAGGGGTGGGACTAGGGTGGGACTAGCCGGGTCCAGGGGTGGGACTAGGGGGGGGGGTGGGTCCAGGGGGTGGGACTAGGGTGGGACTAGCCGGGTTCGGGAGCGGGACTAGCCGGGTTCGGGAGCGGGACTAGCCGGGTTCGGGAGCGGGACTAGCCGGGTTCGGGAGCGGGACTAGCCGGGTTCGGGAGCGGGACTAGCCGGGTTCGGGACTTACCGGGTCAGGGGTGGGACTAACGTGGGTCAGGGGTAGGGGGGGACTAACGTGGGTCCAGGGGTGGGACTAACGTGGGTCCAGGGGTGGGACTAACGTGGGTCCAGGGGCGGGACTAACGTGGGTCCAGGGGCGGGACTAACGTGGGTCCCGGGGGCGGGACTAACGTGGGTCCAGGGGCGGGACTAACGTGGGTCCAGGGGTGGGACTAACGTGGGTCCCGGGGTGGGACTAACGTGGGTCCCGGGGTGGGACTAACGTGGGTCCCGGGGTGGGACTAACGGGGTCCGGGGGTGGGACTAAGGGGAGGGGTGGGACTAACGTGGGTCCAGGGGTGGGACTAACGTGGGTCCAGGGGTGGGACTAACGTGGGTCCAGGGGCGGGACTAACGTGGGTCCAGGGGCGGGACTAACGTGGGTCCAGGGGCGGGATACTAACGTGGGTCCCGGGGCGGGACTAACGGTGGGTCCAGGGGCGGGACTAACGTGGGTCCAGGGGGTGGGACTAACGTGGGTCCAGGGGTGGGACTAACGTGGGTCCAGGGGTGGGACTAACGTGGGTCCCGGGATGGGACTAGCCGGGTTCGGGGGTGGACTAACCAGGTCCAGGTCCGGACTACCTGGGTTCTGGGTGGACTAACCAGGTCCAGGTCCAGACTACCTGGGTTCTGGGTGGACTAACCAGGTCCAGGTCCAGACTACCTGGGTTCTGGGTGGACTAACCAGGTCCAGGTCCGGACTACCTGGGTTCTGGGTGGACTAACCAGGTCCAGGTCCGGACTACCTGGGTTCTGGGTGGACTAACCAGGTCCAGGTCCGGACTACCTTGGTTCTGGGTGGACTAACCAGGTCCAGGTCCGGACTACCTGGGTTCTGGGTGGACTAACCAGGTCCAGGTCCAGACTACCTGGGTTCTGGGTGGACTAACCAGGTCCAGGTCCGGACTACCTGGGTTCTGGGTGGACTAACCAGGTCCAGGTCCGGACTACCTGGGTTCTGGGTGGACTAACCAGGTCCAGGTCCGGACTACCTGGGTTCTGGGTGGACTAACCAGGTCCAGGTCCAGACTACCTGGGTTCTGGGTGGACTAACCAGGTCCAGGTCCGGACTACCTGGGTTCTGGGTGGACTAACCAGGTCCAGGTCCGGACTACCTGGGTTCTGGGTGGACTAACCAGGTCCAGGTCCGGACTACCTGGGTCCAGGTCCAGACTACCTGGGTTCTGGGTGGACTAACCAGGTCCAGGTCCAGACTAGCCAGGTTCTGTAAGTGTGACGGCGTTTCTTACCGCGAACAGTGCCGGTCCCATGTAGGTCTCCATGTACTGATAATACAGCGACATGATCTTCACCAGGTTCTGTAAGGCTGCCACGCGCACCTGAACGCACCACGGAGGCAGAGTGGAGGTTAGAGATCAGAACCAGCACCGGAGTGGACCGGGTCTGGGGTGGGACTTACTCTGGTATCGGGGCACTGCGTGGCTTCACACACCACCTGCATGATGAAGTGTCTCTCCGTCTGCAAACACAGATCAGTTCAGCCGTGAGGTTCTGGACACCAGAACCGGGCCTGTTCAGGCGGCGGTTCTGCAGCTGGACACCAGAACCGGGCCCGTACCGGTCCGTACCTCCTTGTCGAAGTTGGCCTTGGTGAACTCCAGCGAGTTGAGCAGGGCGTTGGTGGCGGCCAGCTTCACGTTGTTGCTGGGCTCCTCCTTCCTCATGCCCTGGATGATGGCCGTCAGGATCTGGTTTGCGTTCTCCTGCAGCTGCTCCGGGTCCTGCAGCGAGAAGACGGTCAGAACCGGGCCTGGGACCGGGTCCGGCACCGAGAAGACGGTCAGAACCGGGCCTGGGACCGGGTCCGGCACCGCGGCCCGGGACTCACGATGTCCTGGCAGATGTAGCCGATGGCCTCCAGCGTGG
This sequence comes from Atherinomorus stipes, assembly GCA_023101725.1. Lineage (NCBI taxonomy): Eukaryota > Metazoa > Chordata > Actinopteri > Atheriniformes > Atherinidae > Atherinomorus > Atherinomorus stipes. Next base: position 291,488 of record JALJCO010005175.1, read on the forward strand.
ACTCCTTCATGTGCTCGGTGCTGGCCGGGTCGGTCACGTTGGCCACCAGCTGCGGGATGAGCTCCGGCCACTGGTTGACGGGGATCTCGGCGCAGGCGATGCCCGCCACGCACTGGGATGCCGAGCTGGGCCGGTACGTCTCGGTGCCCAGCGTCTGCAGAACCTGCGGGACACAGACGGGTCAGAGGGGGACAGGGGGGGACGGGGACGGGTGTGCGGGCGCTTACGTAGTTCTTGATCTCGCGGCGAGCGCTGGTGTCGATGGCCAGCCATCGCTGCTGGTACTGCGTCTTCACGTCCGGGTCTTTGGAGGTCAGAGAGTTCTTCACCTGCAGACCCGCGGCCACCCGAGCCACCTGCGTGTTCCCCGGGTTTGCCAGAACCTTGGACAGCTCCACCAGGAACGTGGGCTGGAGGACAGGAGACAGGAGACAGGAGTCAGGAACCAGAACCAGAACCAGCTGGCAGGAGGACAGGAGACAGGAACCAGAACCAGAACCAGCTGGCAGGAGGACAGGAGTCAGGAACCAGAACCAGAACCAGCTGGCAGGAGGACAGGAGACAGGAACCAGAACCAGAACCAGCTGGCAGGAGGACAGGAGACAGGAGTCAGGAACCAGAACCAGCTGGCAGGAGGACAGGAGACAGGAACCAGAACCAGAACCAGCTGGCAGGAGGACAGGAGACAGGAACCAGAACCAGAACCAGCTGGCAGGAGGACAGGAGACAGGAACCAGAACCAGAACCAGCTGGCAGGAGGACAGGAGACAGGAACCAGAACCAGAACCAGAACCAGCTGGCAGGAGGACAGGAGACAGGAACCAGAACCAGAACCAGCTGGCAGGAGACAGGAGACAGGAGTCAGGAACCAGAACCAGCTGGCAGGAGGACAGGAGACAGGAACCAGAACCAGCTGGCAGGAGGACAGGAGACAGGAACCAGAACCAGAACCAGCTGGCAGGAGGACAGGAGAGTCCTGGACTCGGCGATATGGTCTAAAAATTTTTTTTTTTTCTTTTTAATTCGATTTACTTTATTTTTTTATGATTTACTTCCCTAAAAGATACGTGCCCCCCCCCTTGTGGTGAAACTGAACCCATGCAAACTTTGGTAGGGATGGTGCTTGCTGGATTTACATGCGGAACAGAGCAGGAACGCCGGATCCGGCTGCTGTTGAACCGACCCGGAAGAGGAAACGCTAAAGTTCTGGAAGCAGAACAGGAAGCGTGATCGTCCTGATCAGCTGGTTCCTTTCACACGTTAACTTCTTACGTCCAAAGTTCCGACTTTCACACACGTTAACTTCTCACGTCCAAAGTTCCGACTTTCACACACGTTAATTTCTCACGTCCAAAGTTCCGACTTTCACACACGTTAATTTCTTACGTCCAAAGTTCCGACTTTCAGACACGTTAATTTCTTACGTCCAAAGTTCCGACTTTCACACACGTTAATTTCTTACGTCCAAAGTTCCGACTTTCAGACATGTTAACTTCTTACGTCTAAAGTTCCGACTTTCAGACACGTTAACTTCTTACGTCCAAAGTTCCGACTTTCAGACACGTTAACTTCTTACGTCCAAAGTTCCGACTTTCAGACACGTTAACTTCTTACGTCCAAAGTTCCGACTTTCAGACACGTTAAGTTCTTACGTCCAAAGTTCCGACTTTCAGACACGTTAACTTCTTACGTCCAAAGTTCCGACTTTCAGACACGTTAACTTCTTACGTCCAAAGTTCCGACTTTCAGACACGTTAATTTCTTACGTCCAAAGTTCCGACTTTCACACACGTTAATTTCTTACGTCCAAAGTTCCGACTTTCACACACGTTAACTTCTCACGTCCAAAGTTCCGACTTTCACACACGTTAACTTCTTACGTCCAAAGTTCCGACTTTCACACACGTTAACTTCTTACGTCCAAAGTTCCGACTTTCAGACATGTTAACTTCTTACGTCCAAAGTTCCGACTTTCACACACGTTAACTTCTTACGTCCAAAGTTCCGACTTTCAGACATGTTAACTTCTTACGTCTAAAGTTCCGACTTTCAGACACGTTAATTTCTTACGTCCAAAGTTCCGACTTTCAGACACGTTAACTTCTTATGTCCAAAGTTCCGACTTTCAGACACGTTAACTTCTTACGTCCAAAGTTCCGACTTTCAGACAGTTTTCGGACCCTGCAGGTGGTTTCAGACCTGATTTCACTTTAATTCTGCAGGAATGACGTCACATTTTCCTGCATTCACTTTATCTTTTATGTGGAACTGCAGCTGCAGATGATGCTGGACCGGAGACATGCGCCCCCCTACCGGTACCGGGCTGCTGGACCTGGTCTGCTGGTACCGGGCTGCAGGTACCGGCCTGTTGGACCTGGTCTGCTGGTACTAGCCTGCTGGTACCGGGCTGCTGGTACCGGCCTGCTGGTACCGGGCTGCAGGTACCGGCCTGCTGGACCTGGTCTGCTGGTACCAGGCTGCTGGACCTGGTCTGCTGGTACCAGGCTGCTGGACCTGGTCTGCTGGTACCAGGCTGCTGGACCTGGTCTGCAGTACAGGTGTGGTCCACATCCCGCATCTGGTCTGGATCAGCGAAGCGGACTTTCCCAGCAAATGGATCCAGTCCCAGTCAAACCAGTGATGTGGATCCAGTCCCAGTCAAACCAGCGATGTGGATCCAGTCCCAGTCAAACCAGTGATGTGGATCCAGTCCCAGTCAAACCAGCGATGTGGATCCAGTCCCAGTCAAACCAGCGATGTGGATCCAGTCCCAGTCAAACCAGCGATGGATCCAGTCCCAGTCAAACCAGTGATGGATCCAGTCCCAGTCAAACCAGCGATGTGGATCCAGTCCCAGTCAAACCAGCGATGGATCCAGTCCCAGTCAAACCAGCGATGGATCCAGTCCCAGTCAAACCAGCGATGGATCCAGTCCCAGTCAAACCAGTGATGTGGATCCAGTCCCAGTCAAACCAGTGATGTGGATCCAGTCCCAGTCAAACCAGTGATGTGGATCCAGTCCCAGTCAAACAAGTCAATCCAGCGATGTGGATCCAGTCCCAGTCAAACCAGTGATGTGGATCCAGTCCCAGTCAAACCAGTGATGGATCCAGTCCCAGTCAGACCAGTGATGTGGATCCAGTCCCAGTCAAACCAGTGATGTGGATCCAGTCCCAGTCAAACCAGCGATGTGGATCCAGTCCCAGTCAAACCAGCGATGTGTATCCAGTCCCAGTCAAACCAGTGATGTGGATCCAGTCCCAGTCAAACCAGCGATGTGTATCCAGTCCCAGTCAAACCAGTGATGGATCCAGTCCCAGTCAAACCAGTGATGGATCCAGTCCCAGTCAAACCAGTGATGGATCCAGTCCCAGTCAAACCAGCGATGGATCCAGTCCCAGTCAAACCAGTGATGTGGATCCAGTCCCAGTCAAACCAGTGATGTGGATCCAGTCCCAGTCAAACCAGCGATGTGGATCCAGTCCCAGTCAAACCAGCGATGTGGATCCAGTCCCAGTCAAACCAGTGATGGATCCAGTCCCAGTCAAACCAGTGATGGATCCAGTCCCAGTCAAACCAGTGATGGATCCAGTCCCAGTCAAACCAGTGATGTGGATCCAGTCCCAGTCAAACCAGCGATGTGGATCCAGTCCCAGTCAAACCAGCGATGTGGATCCAGTCCCAGTCAAACCAGCGATGGATCCAGTCCCAGTCAAACCAGTGATGTGGATCCAGTCCCAGTCAAACCAGTGATGGATCCAGTCCCAGTCAAACCAGCGATGTGGATCCAGTCCCAGTCAAACAAGTCAATCCAGTGATGTGGATCCAGTCCCAGTCAAACCAGTGATGTGGATCCAGTCCCAGTCAAACCAGCGATGTGGATCCAGTCCCAGTCAAACCAGCGATGTGGATCCAGTCCCAGTCAAACCAGCGATGTGTATCCAGTCCCAGTCAAACCAGTGATGGATCCAGTCCCAGTCAAACCAGTGATGTGGATCCAGTCCCAGTCAAACCAGTGATGTGGATCCAGTCCCAGTCAAACCAGTGATGTGGATCCAGTCCCAGTCAAACCAGTGATGTGGATCCAGTCCCAGTCAAACCAGCGATGTGGATCCAGTCCCAGTCAAACCAGTGATGGATCCAGTCCCAGTCAAACCAGTGATGTGGATCCAGTCCCAGTCAAACCAGTGATGTGGATCCAGTCCCAGTCAAACCAGCGATGTGGATCCAGTCCCAGTCAAACCAGCGATGTGGATCCAGTCCCAGTCAAACCAGCGATGGATCCAGTCCCAGTCAAACCAGTGATGTGGATCCAGTCCCAGTCAAACCAGTGATGTGGATCCAGTCCCAGTCAAACCAGTGATGGATCCAGTCCCAGTCAAACAAGTGATGTGGATCCAGTCCCAGTCAAACCAGTGATGTGGATCCAGTCCCAGTCAAACCAGTGATGTGGATCCAGTCCCAGTCAAACCAGTGATGTGGATCCAGTCCCAGTCAAACCAGTGATGTGGATCCAGTCCCAGTCAAACAAGTCAATCCAGCGATGTGGATCCAGTCCCAGTCAAACCAGTGATGGATCCAGTCCCAGTCAAACCAGTGATGTGGATCCAGTCCCAGTCAATCCAGTGATGTGGATCCAGTCCCAGTCAAACCAGTGATGTGGATCCAGTCCCAGTCAAACCAGTGATGTGGATCCAGTCCCAGTCAAACCAGTGATGGATCCAGTCCCAGTCAAACCAGTGATGGATCCAGTCCCAGTCAAACCAGTGATGGATCCAGTCCCAGTCAAACCAGTGATGGATCCAGTCCCAGTCAAACCAGTGATGGATCCAGTCCCAGTCAAACCAGCGATGTGGATCCAGTCCCAGTCAAACCAGCGATGTGGATCCAGTCCCAGTCAAACCAGTGATGTGGATCCAGTCCCAGTCAAACCAGCGATGTGTATCCAGTCCCAGTCAAACCAGTGATGGATCCAGTCCCAGTCAGACCAGTGATGTGGATCCAGTCCCAGTCAAACCAGCGATGTGGATCCAGTCCCAGTCAAACCAGCGATGTGGATCCAGTCCCAGTCAAACCAGCGATGGATCCAGTCCCAGTCAAACCAGTGATGTGGATCCAGTCCCAGTCAAACCAGTGATGGATCCAGTCCCAGTCAAACCAGTGATGTGGATCCAGTCCCAGTCAAACCAGTGATGTGGATCCAGTCCCAGTCAAACCAGTGATGTGGATCCAGTCCCAGTCAAACCAGTGATGTGGATCCAGTCCCAGTCAAACCAGTGATGTGGATCCAGTCCCAGTCAAACCAGCGATGTGGATCCAGTCCCAGTCAAACCAGTGATGGATCCAGTCCCAGTCAAACCAGTGATGGATCCAGTCCCAGTCAAACCAGTGATGGATCCAGTCCCAGTCAAACCAGCGATGTGGATCCAGTCCCAGTCAAACCAGTGATGGATCCAGTCCCAGTCAAACCAGTGATGGATCCAGTCCCAGTCAAACCAGCGATGTGGATCCAGTCCCAGTCAAACCAGCGATGGATCCAGTCCCAGTCAAACCAGTGATGGATCCAGTCCCAGTCAAACCAGTGATGGATCCAGTCCCAGTCAAACCAGTGATGGATCCAGTCCCAGTCAAACCAGTGATGGATCCAGTCCCAGTCAAACCAGTGATGTGGATCCAGTCCCAGTCAAACCAGTGATGGATCCAGTCCCAGTCAAACCAGCGATGTGGATCCAGTCCCAGTCAAACCAGTGATGTGGATCCAGTCCCAGTCAAACCAGTGATGTGGATCCAGTCCCAGTCAAACCAGTGATGGATCCAGTCCCAGTCAAACCAGCGATGTGGATCCAGTCCCAGTCAAACCAGTGATGGATCCAGTCCCAGTCAAACCAGTGATGGATCCAGTCCCAGTCAAACCAGTGATGGATCCAGTCCCAGTCAAACCAGTGATGGATCCAGTCCCAGTCAAACCAGTGATGTGGATCCAGTCCCAATCAAACCAGCGATGTGGATCCAGTCCCAGTCAAACCAGTGATGGATCCAGTCCCAGTCAAACCAGCGATGTGGATCCAGTCCCAGTCAAACCAGTGATGTGGATCCAGTCCCAGTCAAACCAGTGATGGATCCAGTCCCAGTCAAACCAGCGATGTGGATCCAGTCCCAATCAAACCAGTGCTCCACCTGTCCTGCAGGTGTGGGTCAGACTCATCAGCCAATCAGCTTCCAGCCTGGAAATGTGTGATTGAACTGGTTCTGCTCAGGTCCGGATGCGGACACCAGCATGCGGGGTGTGTGCACGCGTGTGTGTGCGTGCGCGCCAGCCCCCCCCCCGGGAAATACTCACCAGGTTCTCTATCGCCGCCTGTTCCAGAAACTTCTGGGCCGCCTCCAGTTCATTCCGATCTGAGGAGGAGGACAGGAGGAAGAGGAGGAGAAGGAAGAGGAGGAGAAGGAGGAAGAGGAGAAGGAAGAGGACAGGAGGAAGAGGAGGACAGGGGGGACAGGAGGACAGGAGGAAGAGGAGGAAGAGAAGGAAGAGAAGGGAGGACAGGAGAGGAGGGGGAGAGGAAGGAGAGTTGTTATTTTCTCTGCTAGTAGCCAATTAGCTGACGGGCTCGCGCGCGGTGGGACGTGCATCTCGGAGCTGAACGGCTCCAGCTGAGATCCGGATCCGGACCCGGACCCGCGGACCGGGGTCTGCTCCGCCCCGCGGAGGCCGCCTGCAGCCGCCTGAGCGGCGGGACACGCCGCGGCTGCAGCATGCGTGTTAGCTCGGACCAGCTAGCGGCAGGTTAGCATGTTAGCATGCTAGCAGCAGCGGAACACGTTTCAGCGGCAGAACTGAAGTTTGACGAACCGGCCGCAAAACCGCCGCAAACAGCGCCAAGTCCGCTAAAAGACGCTGAGTTAGCGTCGCTCCAGACCAGGGGGGGTTCCCTCCTCCTGGCGGCGCTCTCGCGCTGTTAGCCGGGGAGCTGCGGGGCTAAGCGGCCGATAGTTTGAATGATCCACGCTGGGAGCTAGCAGCCGGGACTGGGCAGGGTCGCTCCCCGGTCCGGCCTCAATCCGCCGGAATATCGGCCCAAACCGGCCGCCGTGGAGCCGCGACACGTCACCGGGACATGACGGCGTGTTTGGGGACAGCCAGGGCGGGGTGACCGCCTAAACCTGCCCGCTCAGCGGTGATTAAAGCCGGACTGCGGAGTCACCAGCTGCGCCAGGCCGCTGCTTAGCCCGCTTAGCTCCGCCAGCTAGCAGCTTTCCCTCCACCAACCTTCCGCCACGACCCGCCAGCAGAACCGGAAAGCAGCCGCCCGGAGCCCCGCGGGAGCCCCGCGGAGCCCCGCGCGGGCCGGGGCCGCTGCTCACCCGGAGAGACGGTCTTTTCCAGGATAGTGATGAGCTCCATGCTGCCTCTCCGGCTCTTCTCGCGGACAGGCTCGGTTGCCGCGCAGCGCCCGCAGCGGATTATAGTTCTTCCACAGAGTTCGGTTCCGGCCTCGGGGCGGGTTCGGCGCGTGTCGCGGGGCTCGCGGGATCCCGGGGCGGGTTCGGCGTGCTGGATCAGGCGGAGCGGGAAGCGTCGGCGGCCGTGGAGGAGCTGAGCAGTCTGGCAGGTTCTCCGCCGCCCGTTTGCATCCTGTGTTGTCGGAGGGAAAGGACCGCGCGCTGCTCCCACGCGGAGGGATATCACGCACTGACGCAAGTAGGGCGACGTGCTGCGTTCAGGAGCGCATTTCAAGTCAGGGGTATCGATGATTCTGCTGAAATCATCGATCATGAATCAGAGCTTCCTGGAACTACAGCTTTATTATTTTACTTTACTGTGTCACGCGACAGAATATCAACCTGTAGCGCGTTTTCCGCCACTTTAATGTCGCGGACAACTGAATCAACAGAGTTCATCGTGATAGTGGACTTTTAACACATTAGAGGCCGGAATGGATGGAAAATCGTGAAATTCTCGGGTGGAATCTGATTTTATTACAAAACACCGCAGAGGAAAGATAACTGATAAATCCCAGTGAAACAAATCTGTCATGACACCGTCAAGGACACAGAAGATCGTGGAGATCGATGCAGGCGAGTTTAGCTGATCAGAGCCGCAGGCGCGCGCTCATCTGTGACGGAAGGAGAAAAATACTTTCAATAACTTTCACTTTTACTTCCACACCAAACTGGCGGGGTGGAGGACGAATGTGGTCGTCTGACAGTGTAGATTACGAAGGTTCTTAAACGCAACACGACACTCCCCTCATCGTCCTCCGCGCGGCCCCGTTTGGTTCCTTTGGCGCGCTCTAGCTGGTATGCGCACACGTGGACGCGCACAGCCCCGATTTTTTCACGAAAAAATCTATCACTCATAGATAGATAATACAATAATGTGTACATGTATGTACATGTATATCTTTATGTATATACATGTATATCTTTATGTATATACATGTATATCTTTATGTATGTACATGTATATCTTTATGTATATACATGTATATCTTTATGTATATACATGTATATCTTTATGTATGTACATGTATATCTTTATGTATGTACATGTATATCTTTATGTATATACATGTATATCTTTATGTATATACATGTATATCTTTATGTATATACATGTATATCTTTATGTATGTACATGTATATCTTTATGTATATACATGTATATCTTTATGTATATACATGTATATCTTTATGTATATACATGTACATCTTTATGTATATACATGTATATCTTTATGTATATACATGTATATCTTTATGTATATACATGTACATCTTTATGTATGTACATGTACATCTTTATGTATATACATGTACATCTTTATGTATATACATGTATATCTTTATGTATATACATGTACATCTTTATGTATATACATGTACATCTTTATGTATGTACATGTACATCTTTATGTATATACATGTATATCTTTATGTATATACATGTATATCTTTATGTATATACATGTACATCTTTATGTATATACATGTACACACATACAGATGTGTGAAAAAGTTTCTTCTTCCTGATTTCTTATATTTTGCATGTTTGTCACTTAAATGTTTCAGATCATCAAACAAATTTAAATGTGAGACAAAGATAACAAGTAAACACAAAATGCAGTTTTTGAATGAAGGTTTTTATTAGTGATAAAACCTCCATGTCCCTGTGTGAAAAAGTGATTGCCCCCCCCCCGTTAAAACATAAATTAACTGTGGTTTATCATCTTTGGAAAGCTGAGTTCAGTTTCTCTATCCACATCCAGGCCTGATTACTGCCACACCTGTTCTCCATCAGAAATCCCTTAAATAGGACCTGCCTGACAAAGTGAAGGAGACCAAAAGATCCTCCAAAGCTAGACATCATGCTGCCATCCAAAGAAATTCAGGAACAAATGAGAAACAAAGTCATTGAGATCTGTTTTTTTTTTTTCTTTTTCTTTTCTTCTTGTCCTGTCCAGCATCAGCAGCAGAATGATGATCTGGCTGCTTCATGGTGTTGAACAGTTTTGCTTTATCAAGCGGAGCTTTATGAACATAAGGCTCCACTTGATATCCTGTTTATTCATTTTATTTCTTTATTTAAACATTTGTCTATTACAGCATTCCATTTCATACTGCTGGGCCTGACAAGGGAGAAATGAAAGTTAACAGAGGTAATGATAGAAAGTGAAACAGAGAGAGAGGAGTAAGGAAGAGGAAGAGAGAGAGGGAGAGAAAACATGAATCCACTTCCACAGTTCACTGGTACATCTGTACAGAAATCACGGTTGCAGGATGTTGGATGCCGCCGTGACCTGCTGCGACAAAGAAGGTGGATTCTGACTGATGGTGATGATGCATCGATGCTGACCCAGTACTTTGCTCAGTACTGAGTAGAAGTACTTCTGAGCTGGTACAGCCATGAGTCTTCTTGGGAACTGAACTATGACCTGGTGATAAGTATGGAGTACTTTTCTCAGTACTGAGTAGAAGTACTTCTGAGCTGGTACAGCCATGAGTCTTCTTGGGAATGATGCAACAATGTTCCACACCTGGATTTGGGATCTTCTGGTTCTTCTTGCAGATCCTCTCCAGTTCTGGCAGGTTGGATGGTGAACGGTGGTGTTCAGCCATTTTCAGGTCTCTCAGAGATGCTCAGTTGGGTTTAAGTCAGGGTTCTGGCTGGGCCGGTCCAGAATGGTCCAGAGTGGTTCTGATCCACTCCTTTGTTATTTCAGCTGTGTGTGAGGGTCATTGTCTTGTTGGAAGGTGAACCTTCGGCCCAGTCTGAGCTCCTGAACTCTGGAAGAGCTTTTCTTCCAGGATCTCTGTACTTGGCCGCATTCATCTTTCCTTCAACTGCAACCAGTCGTCCTGTCCCTGCAGCTGAAAAACAACCCCATACCATGATGCTGCCACCACCGTGCTTCACTGTTGGGATGGTATTGGGCAGGTGATGAGCAGAGCCTGGTTTTCTCCACACATACCGCTTAGAATGAACTCCAAAAGTTCAATCTTGGTCTCATCAGACCAGAGAATCTTATTTCTCTCAGTCTGGGAGTCCTTCATGTGTTTTTGGCAAACTCTATGCGGGCTTTCATATGTCTGCACTGAGGAGAGGCTTCCATCGGGCCACTCTGCCATAAAGCCCCGACTGGTGGAGGCTGCAGTGATACTGACTTTGTGGAACTTTCTCCATCTCCCTACTGCATCTCTGGAGCTCAGCCACAGTGATCTTTGGCTTCTTCTTTACTCTCTCACCAAGGCTCTTCTCCCACCATTGCTCAGTTTGGCTGGACGGCCGGGTCTAGGAAGAGTTCTGCTCGTCCCAAACTTCTTCCATGTAAGGACTATGGAGGCCACCGTGCTCTTAGGAACCTTTAGTGCTGCAGAAACTCTTTTGTAACCTTGTCCAGATCTGTGTCTCGCCACAATTCTGTCTCTGAGCTCCTTGGACAGTTCCTTCCACCTCATGATCCTCATTTGCTCTGACATGCACTGTGAGCTGGAAGCTCTTATATAGACAGGTGTGTGTCTTTCCTAATCACGTCCAATCAGTTTAATTAAGCACAGCTGGACTCCAATGAAGGAGTAGAACCATCTCAAGGAGGATCAGAAGCAATGGACAGAATATGAGTTAAATATGAGTCACTGCAAAGGCTCTGAATACTTATGACTATGAGATATTTCAGTGTTATCTTTTAATAAATTTGCAAAAATGTCTACATTTCTGTTTTTTTCTGTCAATATGGAGCTGAGTGACATTAATGAGAAAAAAATTAACTTTTTTTATTTTGGCAAATGTCTGCAATGAGACAAAGAGTGAAAAGTTTGAAGGGGTCTGAATACTTTCTGCACCACTGTATGTGTGTACATATACATATATATATATATATATACATACACACTACTCACAAAAAGTTAGGGATATTCGACTTTTGGTTATAATTTCAGGAAAATATAATATGTTCATATTTAATCATTGAACAATGAACATGCATCTAAAACAGGGTTCCAGAAAGGGCCAGGAGCACACCAGACTCCACTCAGCTCATCAAGTCTTCAAGTTAAGACTGGATCCACGAGTCTGGTGTGCTGCTGCGTGGTTGGACAGAAAACCAGCAGCCACACGAACCTTTCTGGAACCACTTTGACACCCCTGATCTACAAAAAAAACAAATATCCTTAACTTTTTGTGAGTAGTATAGTATAGTATATATATATATATATATGTATATACACACTGCCCGGCCAAAGAAAAGTCTCCACCTGGATGTAACTAAGCAAACAGGTCGGAGCCTCCTATTGGATAATTACATGATGGGCGATTATCTTTCAGCTGCAACAAGTTATTTAACCCCAACTGGTGCAATGAGTTGCTTCTCATTTCCATGACAACCATGTGGAAAGACACATCCGTGGTCGTGGAAAAGATGTTAGTCTGTCTGAGAAGGGTCAGATCATTGGCATCAAGAGGTGAAAACATGTAAGGAGATGCAGAAACTACTAAAACTGGGTTCAGAACAGTCCAACGCATTCTGAAAAACTGGAAGGATGGTGGACCATCGTCTTCCAGGAAGACACGTTTCCAAAGCCATGAAGATTACTGGAGTCAGAATGAAGCAGAGGAAAAGTAAATGACCAAAAATCACAAATTATTCACAAAAACTACTTAATTCCAGTAATTTGTTGTGTACTTCCCACCTCTGATCACACTTCCAGGACCAGTCCAGAGTTTGGAAACTAGGGATGGGCGATATGGACTAAAAAATGTATCACGATAATTTCTCTTATTTATCACGGTAACGATAAGTGACGATAAAAACTATCAGCAAAATATTTTGCATTATAAATCTGTCACTAAATTCTGTCTTGAAAGCCCTACAAAATACCAGAAACCACTATATCAATAAAGTTCAAGTAGTGCACCTGTACTGCAAAACTGTAGTGACACCAATCGAACAAGTCTGAAATATGAGACCAAACTCCACATTTATTCAAACGATGCAAACAGCAAAACTAACTTTGCTTATTAAAAAAACACAACCTGATAAACTGTCATCTCACGATAAAAACGATAAATTCAAATTGTTATTGTGGGGAATTTCTTTGACGATATATCGCACACGATAAAATATCGCCCATCCCTATTGGAAACGTTCCCATTGAATCTGCTGGAAAACGTGTCCAAACTTTTGGCTGGACGTGCACGTGTCACCAGAGGCTGGACTCCGCCCAGATCACCTGGGGCCTCAGGTGACCAGGACAGCGTCCACGAGATGGTCCGCTGTAAAAAAGTGTAACATCGGGGCACTGATGTCGGCGCGAGTGTGTGACCTCATCGTGACCTCATCGTGACATCATCATGACCTCATCATGACCTCATCTTGACCTCATCGTGACCTCATCATGACCTCATCGTGACCTCATCGTGACCTCTAAACATAGTTTACTGTTTAAAAGTCACTGAGACGGAGCACGACTCAGGTGTCTAAATGTGATCGTCTGCCAGAAACCGATGAAACAGCCGCAGGAGCGCCCCCCCCCCTTCCCGGTTTCCATCAACGTCCCCCCCAGTTTCCCTCAACGTCCCCCCGGTTTCCCTCAACGCCCCCCCAATTTCCCTCAACGTCCCCCGGTTTCCCTCAACGTCCCCCCGGTTTCCCTCAACGCCCCCCCCGGTTTCCCTCAACGCCCCCCCGATTTTCCTCAACGCCCCCCCGGTTTCCCTCAACGTCCCCCCCAGTTTCCCTCAACGTCCCCCACAGTTTCCCACAACGCCCCCCCGGTTTCCCTCAACGCCCCCCCGGTTTCCCTCAACGTCCCCCCGGTTTCCCTCAACGTCCCCCCGGTTTCCCACAACGCCCCCCCGGTTTCCCTCAACGTCCCCCCGGTTTCCCACAACGTCCCCCCGGTTTCCCTCAACGTCCCCCCGGTTTCCCTCAACGCCCCCCCCGGTTTCCCTCAACGTCCCCCCGGTTTCCCACAACGCCCCCCCGGTTTCCCTCAACGTCCCCCCGGTTTCCCACAACGCCCCCCGGTTTCCCTCAACGTCCCCCCGATTTCCCTCAACGCCCCCCCCCGATTTCCCTCAACGTCCCCCCGGTTTCCCTCAACGCCCCCCCGGTTTCCCTCAACGTCCCCCCCGGTTTCCCTCAACGCCCCCCCCGGTTTCCCTCAACGCCCCCCCGGTTTCCCTCAACGTCCCCCCGGTTTCCCTCAATGCCCCCCCGGTTTCCCTCAACGCCCCCCCGATTTCCCTCAACGTCCCCCCCCGATTTCCCTCAACGCCCCCCCCGGTTTCCCTCAACGCCCCCCCGGTTTCCCTCAACGCCCCCCGGTTTCCCTCAACGTCCCCCCGGTTTCCCTCAATGCCCCCCCGGTTTCCCTCAACGCCCCCCCGGTTTCCCTCAACGCCCCCCCGGTTTCCCTCAACGTCCCCCCGGTTTCCCTCAACGTCTCCCCGGTTTCCCTCAACGCCCCCTCGGTTTCCCTCAACGTCTCCCCGGTTTCCCTCAATGCCCCCCCGGTTTCCCTCAATGCCCCCCCGGTTTCCCTCAATGCCCCCCCCGATTTCCCTCAACGCCCCCCGGTTTCCCTCAACGTCCCCCCGGTTTCCCTCAATGCCCCCCCGGTTTCCCTCAATGCCCCCCCGGTTTCCCTCAACGTCCCCCCCGGTTTCACTCAACGTCCCCCCGGTTTCCCTCAACGCCCCCCCGGTTTCCCTCAATGCCCCCCCGGTTTCCCTCAACGCCCCCCCGATTTTTCTCAACGTCCCCCCCCCCCCCCCGATTTCCCTCAACGCCTCCCTGGGTTTCCCTCAACGCCCCCCCGGTTTCCCTCAACGCCCCCACGATTTTCCTCAACGTCCCCCCGGTTTCCCTCAACGCCCCCCCAGTTTCCCTCAACGCCCCTGGGTTTCCCTCAACGTCCCCCCGGTTTCACTCAACGTCCCCCCGGTTTCCCCTCAACGCCCCCCCGGTTTCCCTCAACGCCCCCCCGGTTTCCCTCAACGTCCCCCCGGTTTCCCTCAACGCCCCTGGGTTTCCCTCAACGCCCCCCCGGTTTCCCTCAACGTCCCCCCGGTTTCCCTCAACGCCCCCCCCGGTTTCCCTCAACGCCCCCCCCCCCCCCGATTTCCCTCAACGTCCCCCCGGTTTCCCTCAACGCCCCCCCCCCCCGATTTCCCTCAACGCCCCCCCCCGATTTCCCTCAACGTCCCCCGGTTTCCCTCAACGTCCCCCCAGTTTCCCTCAACGTCCCCCCCCGATTTCCCTCAACGCCCCTGGGTTTCCCTCAACGTCCCCCCCAGTTTCCCTCAACGCCCCCCCAGTTTCCCTCAACGTCCCCCCGGTTTCCCTCAACGCCCCCCTCCCCGATTTCCCTCAACGTCCCCCCGGTTTCCCCTCAATGCCCCCCGGTTTCCCTCAACGCCCCCCCCGGTTTCCCTCAACGTCCCCCCTGGTTTCCCTCAACGTCCCCCCCGGTTTCCCTCAACGTCCCCCCCGATTTCCCTCAACGTCCCCCCCGGTTTCCCTCAACGTCCCCCGGTTTCCCTCAACGTCTCCCCGGTTTCCC
Organism: Atherinomorus stipes; assembly: GCA_023101725.1. Classification (NCBI taxonomy): domain Eukaryota; kingdom Metazoa; phylum Chordata; class Actinopteri; order Atheriniformes; family Atherinidae; genus Atherinomorus; species Atherinomorus stipes. Next base: position 306,551 of record JALJCO010005175.1, read on the forward strand.
TCAACGTCCCTGGGTTTCCCCCCCGCTCCCCCCGGTTTCCCTCAACGTCCCTGGGTTTCCCTCAACGTCCCCCCGGTTTCCCTCAACGCCCCCCCCCCCCCCCCCCCGATTTCCCTCAACGCCCCCCGGTTTCCCTCAACGTCCCCCCGGTTTCCTTCAACGTCCCCCCCCGCCCCCCCGGTTTCCCTCAACGCCCCCCCGGTTTCCCTCAACGTCCCCCCCGGTTTCCCTCAACGCCCCCCGGTTTCCCTCAACGCCCCTGGGTTTCCCTCAACGTCCCCCCCGGTTTCCCTCAACGCCCCCCCGGTTTCCCTCAACGCCCCTGGGTTTCCCTCAACGTCCCCCCCAGCTTCCCTGGGTTCCAGTTTCAGGAGACGTTGCAGCCACATTGACATGAAACTGTTTCTGTGATGCGTTCATGGTCTAACTCATTAATTCTTTCAGATTCGTGTAAAAACCATCAAAAATCAGCATTTAGGAGTTTATTTCCTGATTCTCTGATGAACCAAATCTCCTCAAACTGCAGCTAAAGTTGGTGTTTTTAAAGGAGCAGCACCGTGATGCTCGTCTGAACCCGTCATGTCTGGTTTCCATGGAAACGTCTCTTTTTCATGAACCATGTCGTCTCAACCAAACTTGATATTTGCAGCTCATGAATCTGATTGGATCTGATGTCTGTAAATAGTTATCGAACAAAAATGTGGAGAATTTTACATCCAAAACTTTAATGGCCGTTTTCTCTAAATGAGTTTTTCTCTTATTCCGGGTAAAAAAATCTCCTCATCAGGAGCACTTTCAGAAACCAAACTTTCACGTTCTGATCCTGACTGGATTCTTAAAGTTTCTACAGGATTCTTTCATATCTCATTCACAGCCTGACTTATAGAACATTTCAACCCAAAAATATGACAAAAATGAGTTTTTTCTGGTTGTTGACAGTATATTCTAAATAGTGAAATGATCTATAGAAATATCTAAAATCCCCTCTGGAAAAACTTTTGACTTTAATATGTGAACAAAATTCAAAAGAAACTTTGAACCTGGTTAAATCCTGTTTAGATTTTTTTCCCTAGAAATGTGCAAATTAACGCATTTTTGGCTATAAAACACCTCATTTGCATATTAAACATAAAATTTCAGAAAACTTGTATTACAAAACTAATCTCCCTGATGTGAGGACTAAAGCAGGAACGTGTCACGCTGAAAGCAGGTAGCGACATTTTTCACCTGCAGTCTCTCCGTAAAACTGCATCTCGTCTGATATTTGTTTGATCTGAAACATTCAAATGTGAAACGCAGAAAACAGGACGGAGAAACTTTCTCACACCCATGTATTTGTACGTGTGAGCGTGTGCATGTGAGCGTGCATGTGTGTGTGTGCATGTGAGCGTGCATGTGCGTGTTCATGTCTGTGTACGTGTACATGTGACCGTGCATGTGTGCGTGTTCATGTTCATGTGAGCGTGCATGTGCGTGTACATGTGAGCGTGCATGTGCGTGTTCATGTCTGTGTACGTGTACATGTGACCGTGCATGTGTGCGTGTTCATGTTCATGTGAGCGTGCATGTGCGTGTACATGTGAGCGTGCATGTGCGTGTTCATGTCTGTGTGCATGTGCGTGTTCATGTGAGCGTGCATGTGCGTGTTCATGTCTGTGCATGTGCGTGTTCATGTGAGCGTACATGTGCGTGTTCATGTGTATGTGTGTGCGTGTGCATGTGTGTTCATGTCTGTGGGCATGTGCGTGTGTGTGCATGTGTGTGCGTGTGTGCGCATGTGCGTGTTCATGTGCGTGTACGTCTGTGTGCATGTGCGTGCGTGTTCATGTCTGTGTGCATGTGTGTGCATGTGCGTGCGTGTTCATGTCTGCGTGCATGTGTGTTCATGTGCGTGTGCATGTGCGTGTTCATGTGCGTGTACGTCTGTGTGCATGTGCGTGTTCATGTGCGTGCGTGTTCATGTGTGTGTGCATGTGCGTGCGTGTACATGTCTGTGTGCATGTGCGTGCGTGTACGTCTGCGTGCATGTGTGTGCGTGTACATGTCTGCGTGCATGTGTGTGCATGTGCGTGCGTGTACATGTCTGCGTGCATGTGTGTGCATGTGCGTGCGTGTACATGTCTGCGTGCATGTGTGTGCATGTGCGTGCGTGTACATGTCTGCGTGCATGTGTGTACATGTGCGTGCGTGTACATGTCTGCGTGCATGTGTGTGCATGTGCGTGCGTGTACATGTCTGCGTGCATGTGTGTGCATGTGCGTGCGTGTTCATGTCTGCGTGCATGTGTGTGCATGTGCGTGCGTGTACATGTCTGCGTGCATGTGTGTGCATGTGCGTGCGTGTTCATGTCTGCGTGCATGCGTGTTCATGTGTGTGTGTTCATGTCTGTGTGCATGTGTGTGCGTGTGTGTGTTCATGTGCGCGCGTGTGTTCATGTGTGTGTGCATGTGCGTGTACATGTGTGTGTGCGTGCGTGTGCGTGCATGTGTGTGCGTGCGTGTGCACGGAGGCAGAGGCGTGTAGAAACAACCCATTGCTTTATTAGTCATGGTACAGTAGTCACTCATACGTAGCTGCCTTGAGTTGGTCTTCTGTCTCTTCACCGCTTCTTCTTCGTGGTTTTCCATCAACAACGGAAGTCGTGGACGACGTATAAAACCGAGCGAACACGAGGAACGAGGACGCCGCCCCGTCACAACAAAACGACTTTTGGCAAAGGTGAGGAAGAGGGGGATGAAGAGGCAGATCCAGTGCATCTTTAACATCAACGAAGGTCTTTACTAAGATCCGAGCAGGAGATATGTCTGGCCGTCTGATTGGATAAGAGCTTTCAGGGATTATCGTCCAATCAGCTTTGATCTGCTCACCGAGCGAAAAGTAAACAAAAACAAACAAATACAAAACATAAAAGTGAGCGAGCGGTCGAGCTGCTGCGTTTGTGGCACGACGAGGCGTCAAAATCAAACGTCCCCTGCAGCGCCGCCGCGTCACGTCTCCACGGAGACGCCGTCCGTCCCCCCCGCAGTTCCCACAGACGTCCCACAGCCTGAGAGCAAACGCACCACGCCGGGGCCCCCAGGAGCCCCAAATCCTCCAAACCAGGACCTGCCCGACCTCCAGACTTAGACCAGAACCAGAACCGCCCGGTCCAGGTCTGCAGCTCAAACCTGGACATGATTCACTGCAAACAGCCCGACCTGGAAAAGGAAAACCGTCCTGGGGGGTCGGTCGACCAATCAGCTGCAAGACAGCCTGGCTGAGTCTGACACACGCGGACCGTCGTTTCAGAAACATTTTATTCCAGGAAAATTCCAGGAAATGTTTCTGGAATATTCCAGGAAAATTCCAGGAAAAGTTTCTGAAATATTCCAGGAAACGTTTCTGAAATATTCCAGGAAATGTTTCTGAAAAGTTCCAGGAAAATTCCAGGAAAAGTTTCTGAAATATTCCAGGAAACGTTTCTGAAATATTCCAGGAAAAGTTTCTGAAATATTCCAGGAAAAGTTTCTGAAATATTCCAGGAAATGTTTCTGAAAAGTTCCAGGAAAATTCCAGGAAAAGTTTCTGAAATATTCCAGGAAACGTTTCTGAAATATTCCAGGAAAATTCCAGGAAAAGTTTCTGAAATATTCCAGGAAAAGTTTCTGAAATATTCCAGGAAAATTCCAGGAAATGTTTCTGAAATATTCCAGGAAAAGTTTCTGAAATATTCCAGGAAAAGTTTCTGAAATATTCCAGGAAAAGTTTGCGAAATATTCCAGGAAATGTTTCTGAAATATTCCAAGAAAATTCCAGGAAATGTTTCTGAAATATTCCAGGAAAAGTTTCTGAAATATTCCAAGAAAATTCCATGAAATGTTTCTGAAATATTCCAAGAAAATTCCAGGAAATGTTTCTGAAATATTCCAGGAAATGTTTCTGAAAAGTTCCAGGAATTGTTTCTAAAATATTCCAGGAAAATTCCAGGAAATATTTCTGAAAAATTCCAGGAAATGTTTCTGAAATATTCCAGGAAAATTCCAGGAAATGTTTCTGAAATATTCCAGGAAATGTTTCTGAAAAGTTCCAGGAATTGTTTCTAAAATATTCCAGGAAAATTCCAGGAAATGTTTCTGAAAAATTCCAGGAATTGTTTCTGAAATATTCCAGGAAAAGTTTCTGAAATATTCCAGGAAATGTTTCTGAAAAGTTCCAGGAAAATTCCAGGAAAAGTTTCTGAAATATTCCAGGAAACGTTTCTGAAATATTCCAGGAAAATTCCAGGAAAAGTTTCTGAAAAGTTCCAGGAAAAGTTTCTGAAATATTCCAGGAAAAGTTTCTGAAATATTCCAGGAAAATTCCAGGAAATGTTTCTGAAATATTCCAGGAAAAGTTTCTGAAATATTCCAGGAAATGTTTCTGAAAAGTTCCAGGAAAATTCCAGGAAAAGTTTCTGAAATATTCCAGGAAACATTTCTGAAATATTCCAGGAAAATTCCAGGAAAAGTTTCTGAAAAGTTCCAGGAAAAGTTTCTGAAATATTCCAGGAAAAGTTTCTGAAATATTCCAGGAAAATTCCAGGAAATGTTTCTGAAATATTCCAGGAAAAGTTTCTGAAATATTCCAGGAAAAGTTTCTGAAATATTCCAGGAAAAGTTTGCGAAATATTCCAGGAAATGTTTCTGAAATATTCCAAGAAAATTCCAGGAAATGTTTCTGAAATATTCCAAGAAAATTCCAGGAAATGTTTCTGAAATATTCCAGGAAATGTTTCTGAAAAGTTCCAGGAATTGTTTCTAAAATATTCCAGGAAAATTCCAGGAAATGTTTCTGAAAAATTCCAGGAAATGTTTCTGAAATATTCCAGGAAATGTTTCTGAAAAGTTCCAGGAATTGTTTCTAAAATATTCCAGGAAAATTCCAGGAAATGTTTCTGAAAAATTCCAGGAATTGTTTCTGAAATATTCCAGGAAAATTCCAGGAAATGTTTCTGAAAAATTCCAGGAAATGTTTCTGAAATATTCCAAGAAAATTCCAGGAAATGTTTCTGAAATATTCCAGGAAAAGTTTCTGAAATGTTCCAGGAATTGTTTCTGAAATATTCCAGGAAATGTTTCTGAAATATTCCAGGAAATGTTTCTGAAATATTCCAGGAAAATTCCAGGAAATGTTTCTGAAAACTTCCAGGAAAATTACAGGAAATGTTTCTGAAATGTTCCAGGAATTGTTTCTGAAATATTCCAGGATAAGTTTCTGAAATATTCCAGGAAAATGTTTCTGAAAAGTTCCAGGAATTGTTTCTAAAATATGCCAGGAAAATTCCAGGAAATGTTTCTGAAAAATTCCAGGAAATGTTTCTGAAATATTCCAGGAAAATTCAAAGAAATATATCTGGAATATTCAAGGAAAATTCCAGGAAATGTTTCTTAAATATTCCAGGAAAATTCCAGGAAATGTTTCAGAAACATTGCAGGAAAATTCCAGAAAAAGTGTCTGAAAAATTCCAGGAAATGTTTCTGAAATATTCCAGAAAATAAATCTGAAATATTCCAGGAAAATTCAAAGAAATATATCTGGAATATTCAAGGAAAATTCCAGGAAATGTTTCTTAAATATTCCAGGAAAATTCCAGGAAATGTTTCAGAAACATTCCAGGAAAATTCCAGAAAAAGTGTCTGAAAAATTCCAGGAAATGTTTCTGAAATATTCCAGAAAATAAATCTGAAATATTCCAGGAAAATTCAAAGAAATATATCTGGAATATTCCAGGAAAATTCCAGGAAATGTTTCTTAAATATTCCAGGAAAATTCCAGGAAATGTTTCTTAAATATTCCAGGAAAATTCCAGGAAATGTTTCAGAAACATTCCAGGATATATTCCAGGGAAATTCTTGGAAATATTCCAGGAAACTTTTCAGAAACATAGTTTGGAAAATTGCTGTAAAATTCCAGAAACATTCCCAGAATGTTGCGGTCGGTGGGATCGAAGCAGAGGAACTGCATGAGCTGAGATGCGACTGAACGCAGCTTCATAGACGTGTCGTTTATGGTGACTGAACGGCGTTCCGGATGAGTCCCTTCTCCACGCCGCCTGTCCCGGTCTCGGTCCGGAACCAGAACCGGTCCGGGCTCTGAAAGCTGCTCGTTGTAAACTCTGATCGATTCAGTGCCAACAGAACTAAAAAATATTGATGATCAGGATTATTGATCAGTGCTCCAGATTCAGACCTGAACGCAGCAGCAGAGACGGGGAGCGTTCGGGACGGGAGGGAACTGTCCGATGTCCGGCTCGATCCGGATCGATCCGGATCAGCAACAAATAAATTAAAGTCAACTAAAAACTCCTGAGAAAAACGATCGATCGGGACGAGCGAGGCTCGCTCACTCACACACGGGATCCGCCGGATCATTGGTCACATGGAGAAAGTGGGCGGAGCTATAATGTTCCCACCGGATCAATGATGTCATCCAGGTGTGTCAAAGCTGTTCTGCAGCGATGGAGGTGGGGGGAGGAGGTGGGAGGAGGTGGGGGGAGGTAGGAGGAGGTGGGGGGAGGTGGGAGGAGGCGATGGGAGGAAGTGGAGGAAGTCGGGGAAGGTGGGAGGTGGGGGGGAGGTGGGGGGGAGGAGGTGGGAGGAGATGGGGGGAGTTGCGGGAGGAGGTGGAGGGGTGAAGGGAGGAGGTGGGAGGAGGTGGGGGAGGTGGGGGAGGGGAGGGGGTGGGAGGGGTGGAGGGGGAGAGGGTGTGGGGATGGGGGTATGGGTTGTAGGGGGAAGGAGGGAGGTGGGGAGGGGTAGGGAAGGATTGTGGGGGGAGGGGGGGGAAGGGGGGGGGTGGGGGTGGGGGGGGGGTTGGGGGGGAGGTGGGGAGAGGTGGGGAGGAGGATGTGGGAGGAGATGGGGGGAAGTGGTGGAGGGGTGGGGGGGGGGGGGGGGGAGGAGGGAGGTGGGAGGAGGTGGGGGGAGGTGGGAGGAGGTGGGGGGAGGTGGGGGGAGGAACTGTCATTTACAGGTATTTACAGACCCAGAATTGTACAGAGAACAAATATGTACATGCTCGGGGTTTCTATGATTCACTAACGACACCTCCTCCTGCGTCTCCTCTCCGGCAGAGGGAGGTCTCCTCCTCCTCCTTCTGGCTGTAGTGTAAGCAGGACTTTAGCTGTTCTTCAGCAGCGTTCTGTCTTCAAGAGGAGGACAGGAGGAGGAGACGGACACGGAGGAGGACGCGGCGATGGTGCTGGTGGAGGAGGAGGAGAAGGAGAGCAACTGTCCAGTCTCGGAGGAGAGGAGGGAGCAGCAGCGGAGGTCGGCCGTCTGGAGGGAGGTGCAGCGTCTCAGCAGAGGGACACACTGGTCCGTCACCTTAGGACAACCTGCAGAGACATGGAGACATGAGGAGGAGGGGGACAGAGGAGGAGGACTGAGGACAGATATGTGGAGGACAGAGAGGAGAAAAACAGAGGAGGACAGAAGGACAAAGAGGAGGAAAGAGAAGGACGGAGAGGAGGACGGAGAGGAGGAAAGAGGTGGACAGACAGAAGGACAGAGGAGGAACGAGGAGGACAGACAGGAGGACAGACAGAAGGATGGAGAGGAGGAAAGAGGAGGACAGACAGGAGGACGGAGAGGAGGACTGAGGAGGACAGACAGGAGGACAGAGAGGAGGAAAGAAAAGGACAGAGAGGAGGACAGAGGAGGACAGACAGGAGGATGGAGAGGAGGAAAGAGGAGGACAGACAGGAGGACGGAGAGGAGGACTGAGGAGGACAGACAGGAGGACAGAGAGGAGGAAAGAGAAGGACAGACAGGAGGACAAGGAGGAGGACAGACAGGAGGACGGAGAGGAGGAAAGAGGAGGACAGATAGGAGGACACAGGACGACTGACAGGAGGACAGACAGGAGGACATAGAGGGAGGACGGAGAGGAGGACACAGGAGGACTGAGGAGGACAGACAGGAGGACAGATAGGAGGACACAGGACGACTGACAGGAGGACAGACAGGAGGACATAGAGGAGGACGGAGAGGAGGACACAGGAGGACTGAGGAGGACAGACAGGAGGACAGATAGGAGGACACAGGACGACTGACATGAGGACAGACAGGAGGACGGAGAGGAGGACGGAGAGGAGGACGGAGAGGAGGACAGAGGAGGAAAGAGGAGGACAGATAGGAGGACACAGGACGACTGACAGGAGGACAGACAGGAGGACGGAGAGGAGGACGGAGAGGAGGACAGAGGAGGAAAGAGGAGGACAGATAGGAGGACACAGGACGACTGACAGGAGGACAGACAGGAGGACGGAGAGGAGGACGGAGAGGAGGACAGAGGAGGAAAGAGGAGGACAGATAGGAGGACACAGGACGACTGACAGGAGGACAGACAGGAGGACGGAGAGGAGGACGGAGAGGAGGACAGAGGAGGAAAGAGGACGACAGATAGGAGGACACAGGACGACTGACAGGAGGACAGACAGGAGGACATAGAGGAGGACGGAGAGGAGGAGGCCCACCTGCCAGGCTGATGTGGGTGAGGCTCTCTCTGAGGGGGGACAGGGGGGAGGTGAGGGTGAGCAGCGTCTGGTCCGTGAGGCCGGGACACTGGCTCATGTCCAGCCGGGACAGGTGGGGGACGTAGCGCACCAGCAGGCGGGACGAGGCGTCCGTCAGCTCCAAACCGGCCAATCGCAGCTCCGTAACGTTCTGGAAACGTCCCACCCGCGTCTCGTTGTGAGCTGCCAATCAGAGCGGAGGACAGTCAGAACCGGGCCGGGGCCCAGGAGTCGGGCGGGGGGCGGGTCTCACCTGTCCGAGTGTCAGGTGGGGGGGCCAGCAGCTCCCTCAGGTGGGAGTCCTTCAGGTCCTCCACCCGACTCAGGTCCAGCAGCTTCAGACAGGGACAGACGGTCTGACACAGGGCGGAGACAGACGGCCAGGGACAGCCGGAGACATTCAGCTCCAGGAGACCTGCGGGACAGGGGAGACAGACAGGTGAGACAGACAGGTGAGACAGACAGGTGAGACACCAAGAACAACTACAGTTGTATAAGTCACAGATCAGAACCAGATCCATAGATCAGAACTTGAGCGTGGGTAGAGCGCTGGTGGCGGGGGGGTGTGAGGGGGGCGTGGAGCAGGACAGGTGGAGCATGGGGGGGGGGCATTGAATGAGTAAGGGGGCGTGGAGCAGGACAGGTGGAGCATGGGGGGGGCATTGAATGAGTAAGGGGGGCGTGGAGCAGGACGGGTGGAGCGTGGGGGGGCATTGAGCGAGTGGGAGGGGCGTGGAGCAGGTGGGCAGAGGAGCCAAAAGCCTGAAGGCGAAGTGTGTGGTGGGTGGAGCAGGTGGGTGGAGCATAAAGTAAGTGGGCATGACATGGATCGGGCGAACAGAGCTTAGAGTATGTGGGCGGGACGTGAAGCGGGAGGTTGGGGTGTGGAGCAGGGGGGTGGAGCTTAGAGCATGTGGGTGGAGCTTAGAGCATGTGGGCGGGACGTGAAGCGGGAGGTTGGGGTGGGTGAGCAGGGGGGTGGAGCTTAGAGTATGTGGGCGGGACGTGAAGCGGGAGGTTGGGGTGTGGAGCAGGGGGGTGGAGCTTAGAGCATGTGGGTGGGACATGGAGCAGGAGGTTGGGGTGTGGAGCAGGTGGGTGGAGCTTAGAGCATGTGGGTGGGACATGGAGCAGGAGGTTGGGGTGTGGAGCAGGTGGGTGGAGCTTAGAGTATGTGGGCGGGACGTGGAGCAGGACGTTGGGGTGTGGAGCAGGTGGGTGGAGCTTAGAGCATGTGGGCGGGGCGTGAAGCGGGAGGTTGGGGTGGGTGAGCAGGTGGGTGGAGCTTAGAGCATGTGGGTGGAGCTTAGAGCATGTGGGCGGGACGTGAAGCGGGAGGTTGGGTGTGGAGCAGGTGGGTGGAGCTTAGAGCATGTGGGCGGGACGTGAAGCGGGAGGTTGGGTGTGGAGCAGGTGGGTGGAGCTTAGAGCATGTGGGTGGAGCTTAGAGCATGTGGGCGGGACGTGAAGCGGGAGGTTGGGGTGGGTGAGCATGTGGGTGGAGCTTAGAGCATGTGGGCGGGACGTGAAGCGGGAGGTTGGGGTGGGTGAGCATGTGGGTGGAGCTTAGAGCATGTGGGTGGAGCTTAGAGCATGTGGGCGGGACGTGAAGCGGGAGGTTGGGGCGTGGAGCAGGGGGGTGGAGCTTAGAGCATGTGGGCGGGACGTGGAGCGGGAGGTTGGGTGTGGAGCAGGTGGGTGGAGCTTTGAGCCAATGGGCGGGGCGTCCCGTCACCTTGGAGACGGTTGATGAGCCACATCAGCTGCTTCTTGGAGATGGTGGTGTAGCCCAGATTGAGGGAGACCGGCTGACGGCGGATGATCCCGCTCAGCATGGGGGGGGTGATGGAGCGCTGCCTGCTCAGGTCGATCTGCTTCCACAACCGCTTGTCACAGCACCTGCAGGACCAAGACCTTATTACCGATCTACACCAGCTGATCAATAATCAATAATCCATCCAATAGCTGCACATTTTCTCCTTCGTGTCCTAGTTCCCTTTTTTATATACAAGTCTTCCTTATCTCCTATATTTCTTTCGTGCTCCCCCCCGTCCCTCTCCTCCAGGCCCTCCCCCTCCCTCCCGGGGGCTACTGACCAGCCCCCCCCCCCCCCCCCCCCCCTCCTCCCGGCCACGCCCCCTCCCTCCCGGTGGCTACTGACCAGCGGCTCCCCCCCTCCCTCTCCTCCAGGCCCCGCCCCCTCTCTCCCGGTGGCTGCTGACCAGCGGCTCCACCCCCTCCCTCTCCTCCAGGCCCCGCCCCCTCCCTCCCGGTGGCTTCTGACCAGCGGCTCCCCCCCCCCTTTCCTCCAGGCCCCGCCCCCCTCCCTCCCGGTGGCTACTGACCAGCGGCTCCCCCCCCTCCAGGCCCCACCCCCTCCCTCCCGGTGGCTTCTGACCAGCGGCTCCCCCCCGTCCCTCTCCTCCAGGCCCCGCCCCCTCCCTCCCGGTGGCTACTGACCAGCGTCTCCCCCCGTCCCTCTCCTCCAGGCCCCGCCCCCTCCCTCCCGGTGGCTACTGACCAGCGGCTCCCCCTCCAGGCCCCGCCCCCTCCCTCCCGGTGGCTACTGACCAGCGGCTCCACCCCCTCCCTCTCCTCCAGGCCCCCCCCCCCCCGGTGGCTACTGACCAGCGGCTCCACCCCCTCCCTCTCCTCCAGGCCCCCCCCCCCGGTGGCTACTGACCAGCGGCTCCACCCCCCTCCCTCTCCTCCAGGCCCCCCCCCCCCCCGGTGGCTACTGACCAGCGGCTCCACCCCCCTCCCTCTCCTCCAGGCCCCCCCCCCCCCGGTGGCTACTGACCAGCGGCTCCACCCCCTCCCTCTCCTCCAGCCCCCCCTCCCCCCCTCCCGGGGGCTACTGACCAGCGGCTCCAGGTGCGGCACACCCTCATGCAGACGCAGAGCTCTCTCTGGCTCAGGAAGGTGAAGACTCGGAGCCAGACGTCGCGGGTGACGATGTGGGCGGAGCCGCAGTCCAGCGGCAGACGGCTGGGCTCAGGGCAGGTGGGGGGCGGCCTGACCAGGTGCCTCTCCATCTGGACGGGGCGGGGCGGCGAGGGCACGGCGGGGGGGCTGCGCTTCATCATGTGGGAGCGGGGGGCGAGGCGGGACGGCTGCGAGCAGGGGGAGGCGGCCATGGCCGACATTGTGAGGCCAGCGCCTGCCCCCCTCCCCCGTTGGAGGTGGGGAGGGAGGAGGATGCGTTCTTGGACGTTTGGTTCTTGCTACGGACCTTGCTGCGGTTCCCGCCGCCCTTAGACCCCCCCCTCCCCCCCCGCCGTGCCGGTGATTGGTCAGAACTCCGCTGGCATTCTCCTTCTCCCCGCCCGCCCCCCGGCTCCCTCCCCGTGTCCGTCCGTTGCGCGCCTCCTGCCCGTTGCTGCGCTGCTTGCTGGCAAAGCCGTCGTGTTGGGAGGACGGGGGCATCTGATTGGAGGAAAGAGGTGAGGGGGGGGGAGGGAGGAGGAGTTCTTCCTGGTCCTGTCCCCGGTGGGAGTGTCCTCCTCCTCAGCCTCCATCAAACCTCCCTTACGTCCTCGTGAAGGTACGTCCCCCGCCCCTCGCCGCCTGGCCTTGTCCCCTCCTCCTCCTGCCTCCTCCTCCTCCTCCTCCCCCCGCCCCCCTCCCCCTCAGACTCCTCACTGGCGCTGAAGCCCAGCTCGGCCAGACGCCGATCTCTCTCCCTGCGCCTCCTCTCCCGCTCTGCTCGGCTCCCGCTGCTGTTGCCGTGGCCGACAGGAGGGGGCGGGGCCGGGGAGGAGGACGAGGGCGAAGAGCCTCCCCCCTGCTCCCCCTGGAGTGAGTCGTCGGAGTCGGACTCGGAGTCGGACTCTGAGCTGGAGGAGGAGGAGGAGGAGGAGTCGGCACGGCGCTCCAGGAGACACATCCTCTTAAACTGCTCCAGTTTCTCCCGGTGATGGGAACGCTGGTCCGCACTGGACATGCCCCCCCCAACCACTCCCCCCGTGCCCCCCCAGGCTGGGAAGAGGAGGAGGAGGAGCCCTGCAGTCCTCCAGACGCTCCTCCAGAGGAGGAGGTGGGTCCATTCAACTCCCCTGCCTCCTGCTTGGGTTTCTATAGGAAAAAGAGAGATCAATACGTATGATGTCGTCTCATGATCAGCTGATGTCACATGATCAGACGATGTCACATGATCAGACGTCACATGATCAGACGATGTCGTCACATGATCAGACGATGTCGTCACATGATCAGACGATGTCGTCACATGATCAGATGTCACATGATCAGACGATGTCGTCACATGATCAGACGATGATGTCACATGATCAGATGATGTCACATGATCAGATGATGTCACATGATCAGACGATGATGATGTCACATGATCAGACGATGGTGAGATCTTCGTACCTTCTTGAGGCGTTTCTCGTGAGCTCCTTTCATCTGAGGAACAACAGACACAGTCAGAACTGCTCACCACACACACATCAGTTTTAACCAGTGACGTCACCGTGAAGGTCACTGATGACATCACTGATGACATCACTGATAACATTTTTTGGGTTCGGACCAGAACCAGACCCGCCGATTAACATGATTATTATGAATATTGATGACGTCAACACAGACCAGACTCACCTTCTTCTTGGGCCCGCTGTCCGGCGGCTGCTCCTTCTCCTTCTTCCTCTTGTGGCCCCCTTCCGCCCTCCCCCCCTCCTCCACAGGGGGAGGGGGCTTCTTTTTGGGAGGGGGGTCGTCGGTGAGCTTCCAGCGGCCCACCTCCCCGTTATCCAGCCTGCGCTTCCCAGAACCGTCAGCCTGGTCCTGGAAACAGCAGTATGGTTAGTTCTGGGAACGGTGCCGATCCATCGCACCGTTGATCTTCATCACAAAAACATCATCTTCATCACACCAACATCACAATCTTCATCACAAAAACATCATCTTCATCACACCAACATCACTCAGCAGAGCCATTTTTGTTCTGAAGTCAGAAGTGATGATGTTCCGTCAGAGGAACATCTGGACCAAAACCAGACAGGACTGAGTCTAGACCTCAGAGACGCCGAAACAACTCAGCCGTCCCACGTTGAACGCTGAACGCGGGACCAGCATTCATGTCAACAAGACGCGTCGAGACCAAAAGATCCTCCAAAGCTAGACATCAAAGCCATTTCTAAAGCTTTGGGACTCCAGAGAACCACAGTGAGAACCATTATCCACAAATGGTGAAAACATGGAACAGTGGTGAACCTTCCCAGGAGGGGCCGGCCGACCAAAATGACCCCAAGAGCACAGCGACGACTCATCCAAGAGGTCACAAAAGACCCCAGAACAACATCCAAGAACTGCAGGCCTCACTTGCCTCAATGAAGGTCAGTGTTCATGACTCCCCCATCAGAAAGAGACTGGGGGGCAAAAATGGCTGCATGGCAGAGTTCCAAGACCAAAACCACTGCTGAGCAAAAAGAACATAAAGGCTCGTCTCAGTTTAGCCAGAAAGCATCTTGATGATCCCCAAGACTTTTGGGAAAATCCTCTGTGGACTGACGAGACAAAAGTGGAACTTTCTGGAAGGTGGAGGTCCCATTACATCTGGCGTAAAAGTAACACGGCATTTCAGAAAAGGAACATCATAGCAACAGTAAAACATGGTGGTGGTAGTGTGATGGTCTGGGGCTGTTTTGCTGCTTCAGGACCTGGAAGACTTGCTGTGGTAAATGGAACCATGAATTCTGCTTCTACCAAAAAATCCTGAAGGAGAACGTCCGGCCGGAGTGTAAATAACAGGACTGCAGACCGCGGAGAGCTCCAGCATCAAGCGCTTCGGCCGCCGCGCGCTCCCCGCGCTCTCCTCGCGTGCTCCCCGCGTGCTCCCCGCGCGCTCCCCGCGCGCTCCGCGCGCTCCCCGCGCGCTCCCCGCGCGCTCCTCGCGCGCTCCCCGCGCGCTCCCCGCGCGCTCCTTGCGTGCTCCCCGCGCGCTCCCCGCGCGCTCCTTGCGTGCTCCCCGCGCGCTCCCCGCGCGCTCCTTGCGTGCTCCCCGCGCGCCTCGCGTGCTGCAGCAGGTATGAACACAAACGCTCCTGACGCTGACGCATGCGTCCACATTAACTATATTCCAGCCTACGGTGGTGATACCGGACTACTTGAAGCGGGTTGTTCGTTCTCACGTCGAGGTTCTTCTGAGGAAACGGTCACTGATTAGTTTGACCACTGATATGACATCATCAGATGTGAGTCCCAACGTTGAAGCAGCATTACTGCCTTCATCTGCTCTGTGACTGTAGATAATCTCAGATATGACTGTTTAAGTTGGGCTGTTATTTGTGCCACTGGATCAGATTATTCTGTTTGTCCTGATTAAACCTGAATGCTCATTAGAGGTTATTGATGTTTAACCTTTTCATCTCAGTTCAGGACAAAAAACGGAAACAAAAATCCTTTTTATGATACTCAGTAAACTGTATAAATACAGGTAAACGAGCTATTTAGACAGATATATTTGCTTCCTCACATGATCGGTGATCGGTTTTTTATAACTCTCTGATCAGTGATCGGCCCCAAAAATCCTGATCGTGTAAAGCCCAGACACCAGGACGCCAACCACTGGCATGTTTTATGGGACTGCCCAGTGGTTAAATCCTGCTGGACAGAGCTTCATAAAGTACTAAATGCTTTATTTAGCACGGATCTGCCCATGCAGGTCCATGTGGACCGGGTCACGTCAGGAGGTCCATGTGGACCACCGGGTCACATCCGGAGGTCCATGTGGACCACCGGGTCACGTCAGGAGGTCCATGTGGACCGGGTCACGTCAGGAGGTCCATGTGGACCACCGGGTCACGTCAGGAGGTCCATGTGGACCACCGGGTCACGTCAGGAGGTCCATGTGGACCGGGTCACATCAGGAGGTCCATGTGGACCACCGGGTCACGTCAGGAGGTCCATGTGGACCACCGGGTCACGTCAGGAGGTCCATGTGGACCGGGTCACATCAGGAGGTCCATGTGGACCACCGGGTCACGTCAGGAGGTCCATGTGGACCACCGGGTCACGTCAGGAGGTCCATGTGGACCACCGGGTCACGCCAGGAGGTCCATGTGGACCACCGGGTCACGTCAGGAGGTCCATGTGGACCACCGGGTCACGTCAGGAGGTCCATGTGGACCACCGGGTCACGCCAGGAGGTCCATGTGGACCACCGGGTCACATCAGGAGGTCCATGTGGACCACCGGGTCACGTCAGGAGGTCCATGTGGACCACCGGGTCACGTCAGGAGGTCCATGTGGACCACCGGGTCACGTCAGGAGGTCCATGTGGACCACCGGGTCACGTCAGGAGGTCCACGTGGACCAGGTCACGTCAGGAGGTCCATGTGGACCGGGTCACGCCAGGAGGTCCATGTGGACCGGGTCACATCAGGAGGTCCATGTGGACCAGGTCACATCAGGAGGTCCATGTGGACCGGGTCACGCCAGGAGGTCCATGTGGACCAGGTCACGTCAGGAGGTCCATGTGGACCGGGTCACGTCAGGAGGTCCATGTGGACCACCGGGTCACGTCAGGAGGTCCATGTGGACCACCGGGTCACGTCAGGAGGTCCATGTGGACCACCGGGTCACATCAGGAGGTCCATGTGGACCAGTTCACGTCAGGAGGTCCATGTGGACCACCGGGTCACATCAGGAGGTCCATGTGGACCGAGGTCACGTCAGGAGGTCCATGTGGACCACCGGGTCACGCCAGGAGGTCCATGTGGACCACCGGGTCACGTCAGGAGGTCCATGTGGACCACCGGGTCACGTCAGGAGGTCCATGTGGACCACCGGGTCACGTCAGGAGGTCCATGTGGACCACCGGGTCACATCAGGAGGTCCATGTGGACCAGTTCACGTCAGGAGGTCCATGTGGACCACCGGGTCACATCAGGAGGTCCATGTGGACCAGGTCACGTCAGGAGGTCCATGTGGACCACCGGGTCACGCCAGGAGGTCCATGTGGACCACCGGGTCACGTCAGGAGGTCCATGTGGACCAGGTCACGTCAGGAGGTCCATGTGGACCACCGGGTCACGTCAGGAGGTCCACGTGGACCAGGTCACGTCAGGAGGTCCATGTGGACCAGGTCACGTCAGGAGGTCCATGTGGACCAGGTCACGCCAGGAGGTCCATGTGGACCGGGTCACGTCAGGAGGTCCATGTGGACCAGGTCACATCAGGAGGTCCATGTGGACCAGGTCACATCAGGAGGTCCATGTGGACCGGGTCACGTCAGGAGGTCCATGTGGACCAGGTCACGTCAGGAGGTCCATGTGGACCGGGTCACGTCAGGAGGTCCATGTGGACCGGGTCACGTCAGGAGGTCCATGTGGACCAGGTCACGTCAGGAGGTCCATGTGGACCACCGGGTCACGTCAGGAGGTCCATGTGGACCACCGGGTCACGTCAGGAGGTCCATGTGGACCACCAGGTCACGTCAGGAGGTCCATGTGGACCACCGGGTCACGTCAGGAGGTCCATGTGGACCAGGTCACGTCAGGAGGTCCATGTGGACCAGGTCACGTCAGGAGGTCCATGTGGACCAGGTCACGCCAGGAGGTCCATGTGGACCACCGGGTCACGTCAGGAGGTCCATGTGGACCAGGTCACGTCAGGAGGTCCATGTGGACCACCGGGTCACATCAGGAGGTCCATGTGGACCAGGTCACGTCAGGAGGTCCATGTGGACCACCGGGTCACATCAGGAGGTCCATGTGGACCAGGTCACGTCAGGAGGTCCATGTGGACCAGGTCATGCGTGGACAATAAAATATAACAGTTTGGATTCCACGTTCGGATTATTGTACCGGGAGGTGGTTGTTCTGGAGGTGATGCTGTCCCTGAAGGAGACATGGGAGCGTCCAGGAGGACAGCAGGTAGGCTTACTAAGCTAGCAGTAGTAACCAGCAGGTAGGCTTACTAAGCTAGCGGTAGTTACCAGCAGGTAGGCTTACTAAGCTAGCGGTAGTTACCAGCAGGTAGGCTTACTAAGCTAGCGGTAGTTACCAGCAGGTAGGCTTACTAAGCTAGCAGTAGTAACCAGCAGGTAGGCTTACTAAGCTAGCAGTAGTAACCAGCAGGTAGGCTTACTAAGCTAGCGGTAGTAACCAGCAGGTAGGCTTACTAAGCTAGCGGTAGTTACCAGCAGGTAGGCTTACTAAGCTAGCAGTAGTAACCAGCAGGTAGGCTTACTAAGCTAGCAGTAGTAACCAGCAGGTAGGCTTACTAAGCTAGCGGTAGTTACCAGTAGGTAGGCTTACTAAGCTAGCGGTAGTAACCAGCAGGTAGGCTTACTACGCTAGCAGTAGTAACCAGCAGGTAGGCTTACTACGCTAGCGGTAGTAACCAGCAGGTAGGCTTACTAAGCTAGCGGTAGTAACCAGCAGGTAGGCTTACTAAGCTAGCAGTAGTAACCAGCAGGTAGGCTTACTAAGCTAGCGGTAGTAACCAGCAGGTAGGCTTACTAAGCTAGCGGTAGTAACCAGCAGGTAGGCTTACTAAGCTAGCGGTAGTTACCAGCAGGTAGGCTTACTAAGCTAGCAGTAGTAACCAGCAGGTAGGCTTACTAAGTTAGCAGTAGTAACCAGCAGGTAGGCTTACTAAGCTAGCGGTAGTTACCAGCAGGTAGGCTTACTAAGCTAGCGGTAGTAACCAGCAGGTAGGCTTACTAAGCTAGCAGTAGTAACCAGCAGGTAGGCTTACTAAGCTAGCGGTAGTAACCAGCAGGTAGGCTTACTAAGCTAGCGGTAGTAACCAGCAGGTAGGCTTACTAAGCTAGCGGTAGTTACCAGCAGGTAGGCTTACTAAGCTAGCGGTAGTAACCAGCAGGTAGGCTTACTAAGCTAGCAGTAGTAACCAGCAGGTAGGCTTACTAAGCTAGAGGTAGTTACCAGCAGGTAGGTTACTAAGCTAGCGGTAGTAACCAGCAGGTAGGCACTAACTAGCAGTGTAAGTAGGCTTACTAAGCTAGCAGTAGTAACCAGCAGGTAGGCTTACTAAGCTAGCGGTAGTAACCAGCAGGTAGGCTTACTAAGCTAGAGGTAGTAACCAGCAGGTAGGCTTACTAAGCTAGCGGTAGTAACCAGCAGGTAGGCTTACTAAGCTAGCGGTAGTTACCAGCAGGTAGGCTTACTAAGCTAGCGGTAGTTACCAGCAGGTAGGCTTACTAAGCTAGCAGTAGTTACCAGCAGGTAGGCTTACTAAGCTAGCAGTAGTAACCAGCAGGTAGGCTTACTAAGCTAGCAGTAGTAACCAGCAGGTAGGCTTACTAAGCTAGCGGTAGTAACCAGCAGGTAGGCTTACTAAGCTAGCAGTAGTAACCAGCAGGTAGGCTTACTAAGCTAGCGGTAGTAACCAGCAGGTAGGCTTACTAAGCTAGCGGTAGTAACCAGCAGGTAGGCTACCTAAGCTAGCGGTAGTTACCAGCAGGTAGGCTAACTAAGCTAGCGGTAGTAACCAGCAGGTAGGCTACCTAAGCTAGCGGTCGTTACCAGCAGGTAGGCTTACTAAGCTAGCGGTAGTAACCGGTGGTTTAGTCCCATCATGGAAAAGGACCCCCTGAGAGTCAGACTGGGCTACTGGGACTGGTGGGACTCACCTTACTGGTTTTGCCCTCTTTATGGCACTTGGGACACTCCCAGCAGTTGGGGATTTCATCGTTGATGATTCCTTCAGCTTTCCCCATCTGAGGACGAAACACAGCGTCAAGAAACCACGAAACCAGCACGGTCCTGCAGCGGGTCCAGACCTGCAGCTCTCTGGACCCGGGTCTGGTCCTTGCAGACCCGCGGGTCCAGACCGGAACGCGTACCTTCAGGCAGCTGGGGTGGATGATCTCGTTGCAGATGGTGCACTCCATCAGAGACAGGCTGAACTTGTCCTCCTCAGAGTCCACCGTGTCCTCCTTCCCCGCCTCCCCGCACGCAAAACACACCGCCGTGTGAGGCAAGACCGGCTGTAGAGACAGGAGGACAGGTGAGACAAGAGAATAGGTGAGACAGGACAGGTGAGACAAGGGAACAGGTGAGACAGGACAGGTGAGACAAGAGAACAGGTGAGACAAGAGAATAGGTGAGACAGGACAGGTGAGACAGGACAGGTGAGACAAGAGAACAGGTGAGACAAGAGAATAGGTGAGACAGGACAGGTGAGACAAGAGAACAGGTGAGACAGCACAGGTGAGACAGGGGAACAGGCGAGACAGGACAGGTGAGACAAGAGAACAGGTGAGACAGGACAGGTGAGACAGGTGGCCCGTCTACCATCCTTTTCCTCCTGAAGTACCCCCCCCCCCTCCCCCAGAGTACCAGCAGCAGATCTGTTGTGTTAAACCAGTGAAACCACCGTCTCTGGTTGCCATGGAAACGCAGCATCTGTGCTGAGCTTTGACTCAGCACAGATGCTGTTCCTCCCTCACCGGTGAGAGACGGACATATCAGGAGGACTACATGTCCCCGCTCTGGGTCCCTCTGTCTCCTGGTGGACGGGAGAGTCCTGGAGTCTTCCTGGGGGGTAGACCAGTCCACCAGAGACCCAGAACACCTCCCTGTCTGGACCCTGCTGCTCACCTGTCAGTCATGTGGTCACTCACCTGCTGTGTGTGCGTGTGTGCGCGTGTGCGTGTGTGTGTGTGTGTGTGTGTGTGTGTGTGTGTGTGTGTGTGTGTGTGTGTGTGTGTGTGTGTGTGTGTGTGTGTGTGTGTGCGTGCGTGTGTGTGTGTGTGTGTGCGTGCGTGCGTATGTGTGTGTGCGTGCGTGCGTATGTGTGTGTGCGTGCGCGTGTGTGTGCGTGTGTGTGTGCGCTTGCGTGCGCGCGCACACGTGCGTGACTCACCGCCGTGCACTGTCTCAGCAGGCAGGACTGCTTCATCCGG
This sequence comes from Atherinomorus stipes, assembly GCA_023101725.1. Classification (NCBI taxonomy): domain Eukaryota; kingdom Metazoa; phylum Chordata; class Actinopteri; order Atheriniformes; family Atherinidae; genus Atherinomorus; species Atherinomorus stipes. The sequence goes on from JALJCO010005175.1 coordinate 326,959, forward strand.
CCGGGCCCTCCAAACTTCTTCATGTCCTTGCAGAAGTGACACTCTCCACACTCGGTCCTCATGCAGGCCTGGCAGCGCCGGCACCGGGTCCTCCTGCGCCTCGCCCCGCCGCCAGCCCCCCCGCCCAGCGCCTTACTGCCCGACATCCCCGAACAAGTCAACTGCACACACAGACACAACCGTCAGCCCCCCCACCTGGGGAGAGAGCGCTAAACATGCTTCAGTGGCCCATCTTCCTCAGACAGGACCTCAGCAGGGTTCGTTCCCCCCAGGATTCCACCAGCGCTGGAAAAATATCAATACACTGAAATATCACAAGATTTTCATATTCTGATATATCGATATTCAAAAACGTGGCATCGACCTGCAAATAAATCTGGTGACATTGCAGAAGCTTCTGCAAACACAGCGAATGCTGCCGCGATCAAAGCTAAACGCTCCAACCAAATGTTACACGTTTGACCTTTTTTTTTGCCGGGCAGTGTACATGTACGTATATAAATATACATGTGTATATATATGTATGTGTGTGAGTATTTCTTAAATCTCGATGCTGTCTTGCGCATGTGTTGTGTCATTTTGCTGAAATCTGTCTTGTACGTCGAGTTCCGTCTCATGTTGCTGTAGTTGTTGTTAATTCTTTTACTGCTTTCTTGTTTCGTGCTCGTTGGGGTTTTAGAGAAACTGAATTCCTATCTTCTCTGAAACGCATCCTTACAGACTTTGATTGGCAATAAAGTTGTTTTGACTTTGGATTTGGGCTGCCACAAACGATTATTTTGATATTCGAATAGTCACCAATTATTTTGGCGATAAGTCAAATAATCGGATGGTACGAAGATTGTAGCATATTCAGAGGTGGAAAAAGTACTGAAAATTGGAATTGAGCGAAAGTATCTTTACTTCATTTCTACTCAAGTAAAAGAAAAAGTACCCAGCTAAAAATGTATTCCAGTAAAAGTAAAAGGTACTTCATCTAAAATGACCTCTGAGTGAAAGTTATTTAGTTATTTCATACTTGCTGAGTTATAAATCCAGTCCAACACTGTTTTTGATCAACTTTTACTCCAATTAAAGAGAAAAAATAAAACCAAATCGAAGCTTCCAAGATGGTAAAAATGTTGTCCTGGTCCTAATTATGAGATTAACAAACTGCTCTTTTTTGTATTTTCTTTATTGCAAAAATATTCACAAATGTGAAATAAGAATAAATCAGTGTGAACAAATGAGCCACTGACTGCGTATCTAAGAAATGAAGGTTGACGCTCGGCAGAATGATCCGTCTCCTGGAAACCAGCGTTAGACGCATCTGCAGGAGCAGTTCTGGCCTCGTTTGTGGCTCCAGGATTTCCTTCTTCATCTCTGACACCAGACCAACGCTGCTGCATTCAGCTTTCACTCAGGAACCGACACGTTTCCAAAGCCAGGAAGATTACTGGAGTCAGAATGAAGCCCAGGAAAAGTTAATGACTACAAATTACAAATTATTCACAAAAACTACTGAATTACAGTAATTTGTTGTGTACTTCCCACCTCTGATCACACTTCCAGAACCTCAAAGCTCTAAAATGAGACTGATGAAAATTCTGCAGGTAATTCTGCTCTGAAATGAGACTGATGATAATTCAGCAGGTATTTCTGCCCTGAAATGAGACTGATGATAATTCAGCAGGTAATTCTGCTCTGAAATGAGACTGATGATAATTCAGCAGGTATTTCTGCCCTGAAATGAGACTGATGATAATTCAGCAGATATTTCTGCTCTGAAATGAGACTGATGATAATTCTGCAGGTATTTCTGCTCTGAAATGAGACTGATGATAATTCAGCAGGTATTTCTGCTCTGAAATGAGACTGATGATAATTCAGCAGGTATTTCTGCTCTGAAATGAGACTGATGATAATTCTGCAGGTATTTCTGCTCTGAAATGAGACTGATGATAATTCAGCAGGTATTTCTGCTCTGAAATGAGACTGATGATAATTCAGCAGGTATTTCTGCTCTGAAATGAGACTGATGATAATTCAGCAGGTATTTCTGCTCTGAAATGAGACTGATGATAATTCAGCGGGTATTTCTGCTCTGAAATGAGACTGATGATAATTCAGCAGGTATTTCTGCTCTGAAATGAGACTGATGATAATTCAGCAGGTATTTCTGCTCTGACACCAGAGTGATGACGATTCTACAGGTATTTCTTTTCTGAAATGAGACTGATGATAATTCAGCAGGTATTTCTGCTCTGAAATGAGACTGATGATAATTCAGCAGGTATTTCTGCTCTGACACCAGAGTGATGACGATTCTGCAGGTATTTCTTTTCTGAAATGAGACTGATGATAATCCAGCAGGTTTTTCTGCTTTAAAATGAGACTCGTTTATTCATCGGCCATTTTGCTCTAAATTGAGACTGATGATATTTCAGCAGGAATCTTCTCTATAACATGAGACTAGGGATGCACCGATGCATCGGCTGGACATCGGTATCGGCCGATGTTTGCTTTGTTAACTGCCATCGGCCAATAGAAATGACATTCGCCGATGGCAGTGGCCGATTATTATATAGCCTATATATATATATATATATATATATATATATATATATATATATATATATATATATATATAATGATTTACATGTGTCATCTACGCTGTGCTTAAGAAAAACTCTTTTTCCCCCTCTTTTTTGGGCGGGTGGGGGGACATACTGGTAGAAGGCACTTTCCTCAGTAGAGAAACAAAGATGGTGGCGGTCGTGTGGCAATATTTTACCGTTTCAGAAAAAGATCAGCGTTATGCAGTTTGCAGTACATGCTCCACAAATATTTTTTATTGGGCCATGAAAATAATCTTCTCACTGAGTATGTTTTTGTTTATTAGGCTAAAAACACTCAATTTTGTTGGGCAATATACTGAAGCATCTTTTTGTGATCATCAGTCCCAGGTTTTTGAAAAGGTTTCAGAAAAGAGCTTGTTATAACTAATGTCAACCACAAAGTGACATTAAAGGTTGTTTCTGTTTCATAAATTGGTCTGATTGAATTTGTGCTCGTTCAAGGATAAACTGATGAGGAGCTGAAAGATGTAAATTTCTGTGGCACAAAGGAAGTAATAAATAAAAATAGAAAACATCGGCCAAGTTGCTATGTTAAACATCGGTATCGGCCCAGACTTTCACAATCGGTGCATCCCTACATGAGACTGATGATAATTCAGCAGGTATTTCTGCTCTGAAATGAGACTGATGATAATTCAGCAGGTATTTCTGCCCTGAAATGAGACTGATGATAATTCAGCAGGTATTTCTGCTCTGAAATGAGACTGATGATAATTCTGCAGGTATTTCTGCTCTGAAATGAGACTGATGATAATTCTGCAGGTATTTCTGCCCTGAAATGAGACTGATGATAATTCAGCAGGTATTTCTGCTCTGAAATGAGACTGATGATAATTCAGCAGGTATTTCTGCTCTGATATGAGACTGATGATAATTCTGCAGGTATTTCTGCTCTGAAATGAGACTGATGATAATTCAGCAGGTATTTCTGCTCTGAAATGAGACTGATGATAATTCAGCAGGTATTTCTGCTCTGAAATGAGACTGATGATAATTCAGCAGGTATTTCTGCTCTGAAATGAGACTGATGATAATTCAGCAGGTATTTCTGCTCTAACAGGAGACTGATGATAATTCAGCAGGTATTTCGGCCCTGAAATGAGACTGATGATAATTCAGCAGGTATTTCTGCTCTGAAATGAGACTGATGATAATTCAGCAGGTATTTCTGCTCTGAAATGAGACTGATGATAATTCAGCAGGTATTTCTGCTCTGAAATGAGACTGATGATAATTCAGCAGGTATTTCTGCTCTGAAATGAGACTGATGATAATTCAGCAGGTATTTCTGCTCTGAAATGAGACTGATGATAATTCAGCAGGTATTTCGGCCCTGAAATGAGACTGATGATAATTCTGCAGGTATTTCTGCTCCGACATGACACTGATGATAATTCAGCAGGTTCATCAGCTCCAACATGAAACTGATGATAATTCAGCAGGTATTTCTGCTCTGAAATGAGACTGATGATAATTCAGCAGGTATTTCTGCTCTGAAATGAGACTGATGATAATTCAGCAGGTATTTCTGCTCTGAAATGAGACTGATGATAATTCAGCAGGTATTTCTGCTCTGAAATGAGACTGATGATAATTCAGCAGGTATTTCTGCTCTGAAATGAGACTGATGATAATTCAGCAGGTATTTCTGCTCTGAAATGAGACTGATGATAATTCAGCAGGTATTTCTGCTCTGAAATGAGACTGATGATAATTCAGCAGGTATTTCTGCTCTGAAATGAGACTGATGATAATTCTGCAGGTATTTCTGCTCTGACATGAGACTGATGATAATTCTGCAGGTATTTCTGCCCTGAAATGAGACTGATGATAATTCATCAGATAATTCTTCTCTGAAATGAGACTGATGATAATTCAGCAGGTATTTCTGCTCTGAAATGAGACTGATGATAATTCTGCAGGTATTTCTGCTCTAACATGAGACTGATGATAATTCAGCAGGTTCATCGGCTCCAACATGAGATTAATGATAATTCAGCAGGTATTTCTGCTCCAACATGAGACTGATGATAATTCAGCAGGTATTTCTGCTCTGACATGAGACTGATGATAATTCAGCGGGTATTTCTGAATAATTAATAATAATTAATAATAATAAAAAATACCCGTATTTAATTTCCCTTCTGGGATAAATAAAGTATTTTTCATTTCATTTCTGCTCCAACATGAGACTGATGATAATTCAGCAGGTTCATCAGCTCTAAAGGAGACTGATGATAATTCTGCAGGTTCATCAGCTCTCAAATGAGACTGATGATAATTCAGCAGATATTTCTGCTCTAAAATGAGACTGATGATAATTCTGCAGGTATTTCTGCCCTGAAATGAGACTGATGATAATTCAGCAGGTATTTCTGCCCTGAAATGAGACTGATGATAATTCAGCAGGTATTTCTGCTCTGAAATGAGACTGATAATTCAGCAGGTTCATCAGCTCTGACATGAGACTGATGATAATTCAGCAGATATTTCTGCTCTAAAATGAGACTGATGATAATTCTGCAGGTTCATCAGCTCTAACATGAGACTGATGATAATTCAGCAGGTATTTCTGCCCTGAAATGAGACTGATGATAATTCAGCAGGTATTTCTGCTCTGATGTGAGACTGATGATAATTCTGCAGGTTCATCAGCTCTAACATGAGACTGATGATAATTCAGCAGGTATTTCTGCTCTGAAATGAGACTGATGATAATTCAGCAGGTATTTCTGCTCTGAAATGAGACTGATGATAATTCAGCAGGTATTTCTGCTCTGAAATGAGACTGATGATAATTCAGCAGGTATTTCTGCTCTGAAATGAGACTGATGATAATTCAGCAGGTATTTCTGCTCTGAAATGAGACTGATGATAATTCAGCAGGTATTTCTGCTCTGAAATGAGACTGATGATAATTCAGCAGGTTCATCAGCTCTAAAATGAGACTGATGATAATTCAGCAGGTATTTCTGCTCTAACAGGAGACTGATGATAATTCTGCAGGTATTTCTGCTCTGAAATGAGACTGATGATAATTCAGCAGGTATTTCTGCTCTAACAGGAGACTGATGATAATTCTGCAGGTATTTCTGCTCTGAAATGAGACTGATGATAATTCAGCAGGTATTTCTGCTCTAAAATGAGACTGATGATAATTCAGCAGGTATTTCTGCTCCGAAATGAGACTGATGATAATTCTGCAGGTATTTCTGCTCTGAAATGAGACTGATGATAATTCTGCAGGTATTTCTGCTCTGAAATGAGACTGATGATAATTCAGCAGGTATTTCTGCTCTGAAATGAGACTGATGATAATTCAGCAGGTATTTCTGCCCTGAAATGAGACTGATGATAATTCTGCAGGTATTTCTGCTCTGAAATGAGACTGATGATAATTCAGCAGGTATTTCTGCTCTGAAATGAGACTGATGATAATTCAGCAGGTTCATCAGCTCTAAAATGAGACTGATGATAATTCAGCAGGTTCATCAGCTCTTACATGAGACTGATGATAATTTAGCAGGTATTTCTGCTCTGAAATGAGACTGATGATAATTTAGCAGGTATTTCTGCTCTGAAATGAGACTGATGATAATTCTGCAGGTATTTCTGCTCTGAAATGAGACTGATGATAATTCAGCAGGTATTTCTGCTCTGAAATGAGACTGATGATAATTCTGCAGGTATTTCTGCCCTGAAATGAGACTGATGATAATTCAGCAGGTATTTCTGCCCTGAAATGAGACTGATGATAATTCAGCAGGTATTTCTGCCCTGAAATGAGACTGATGATAATTCTGCAGGTATTTCTGCTCTGAAATGAGACTGATGATAATTCAGCAGGTATTTCTGCTCTGAAATGAGACTGATGATAATTCAGCAGGTTCATCAGCTCTAAAATGAGACTGATGATAATTCAGCAGGTTCATCAGCTCTAACATGAGACTGATGATAAATCAGCAGGTTCATCAGCTCTAAAATTAGACTGATGATAATTCAGCAGGTTCATCAGCTCTTACATGAGACTGATAATTTAGCAGGTATTTCTGCTCTGAAATGAGACTGATGATAATTTAGCAGGTATTTCTGCTCTGAAATGAGACTGATGATAATTCTGCAGGTATTTCTGCTCTGAAATGAGACTGATGATAATTCAGCAGGTATTTCTGCTCTGAAATGAGACTGATGATAATTCAGCAGGTATTTCTGCTTTGAAATGAGACTGATGATAATTCAGCAGGTATTTCTGCTCTGAAATGAGACTGATGATAATTCAGCAGGTATTTCTGCTCTGAAATGAGACTGATGATAATTCAGCAGGTATTTCTGCCCTGAAATGAGACTGATGATAATTCAGCAGGTATTTCTGCTCTGACATGAGACTGATGATAATTCAGCAGGTATTTCTGCTCTGACATGAGACTGATGGTAATTCTGCAGGTATTTCTGCTCTGAAATGAGACTGATGATAATTCAGCAGGTTCATCAGCTCTAAAGGAGACTGATGATAATTCTGCAGGTTCATCAGCTCTCAAATGAGACTGATGATAATTCAGCAGATATTTCTGCTCTAAAATGAGACTGATGATAATTCTGCAGGTATTTCTGCCCTGAAATGAGACTGATGATAATTCAGCAGGTATTTCTGCCCTGAAATGAGACTGATGATAATTCAGCAGGTATTTCTGCTCTGAAATGAGACTGATAATTCAGCAGGTTCATCAGCTCTGACATGAGACTGATGATAATTCAGCAGATATTTCTGCTCTAAAATGAGACTGATGATAATTCTGCAGGTTCATCAGCTCTAACATGAGACTGATGATAATTCAGCAGGTATTTCTGCCCTGAAATGAGACTGATGATAATTCAGCAGGTATTTCTGCTCTGATGTGAGACTGATGATAATTCTGCAGGTTCATCAGCTCTAACATGAGACTGATGATAATTCAGCAGGTATTTCTGCTCTGAAATGAGACTGATGATAATTCAGCAGGTATTTCTGCTCTGAAATGAGACTGATGATAATTCAGCAGGTATTTCTGCTCTGAAATGAGACTGATGATAATTCAGCAGGTATTTCTGCTCTGAAATGAGACTGATGATAATTCAGCAGGTATTTCTGCTCTGAAATGAGACTGATGATAATTCAGCAGGTATTTCTGCTCTGAAATGAGACTGATGATAATTCAGCAGGTATTTCTGCTCTGAAATGAGACTGATGATAATTCAGCAGGTTCATCAGCTCTAAAATGAGACTGATGATAATTCAGCAGGTATTTCTGCTCTAACAGGAGACTGATGATAATTCTGCAGGTATTTCTGCTCTGAAATGAGACTGATGATAATTCAGCAGGTATTTCTGCTCTAACAGGAGACTGATGATAATTCTGCAGGTATTTCTGCTCTGAAATGAGACTGATGATAATTCAGCAGGTATTTCTGCTCTAAAATGAGACTGATGATAATTCAGCAGGTATTTCTGCTCCGAAATGAGACTGATGATAATTCTGCAGGTATTTCTGCTCTGAAATGAGACTGATGATAATTCTGCAGGTATTTCTGCTCTGAAATGAGACTGATGATAATTCAGCAGGTATTTCTGCTCTGAAATGAGACTGATGATAATTCAGCAGGTATTTCTGCCCTGAAATGAGACTGATGATAATTCTGCAGGTATTTCTGCTCTGAAATGAGACTGATGATAATTCAGCAGGTATTTCTGCTCTGAAATGAGACTGATGATAATTCAGCAGGTTCATCAGCTCTAAAATGAGACTGATGATAATTCAGCAGGTTCATCAGCTCTTACATGAGACTGATGATAATTTAGCAGGTATTTCTGCTCTGAAATGAGACTGATGATAATTTAGCAGGTATTTCTGCTCTGAAATGAGACTGATGATAATTCTGCAGGTATTTCTGCTCTGAAATGAGACTGATGATAATTCAGCAGGTATTTCTGCTCTGAAATGAGACTGATGATAATTCTGCAGGTATTTCTGCCCTGAAATGAGACTGATGATAATTCAGCAGGTATTTCTGCCCTGAAATGAGACTGATGATAATTCAGCAGGTATTTCTGCCCTGAAATGAGACTGATGATAATTCTGCAGGTATTTCTGCTCTGAAATGAGACTGATGATAATTCAGCAGGTATTTCTGCTCTGAAATGAGACTGATGATAATTCAGCAGGTTCATCAGCTCTAAAATGAGACTGATGATAATTCAGCAGGTTCATCAGCTCTAACATGAGACTGATGATAATTCAGCAGGTTCATCAGCTCTAAAATTAGACTGATGATAATTCAGCAGGTTCATCAGCTCTTACATGAGACTGATAATTTAGCAGGTATTTCTGCTCTGAAATGAGACTGATGATAATTTAGCAGGTATTTCTGCTCTGAAATGAGACTGATGATAATTCTGCAGGTATTTCTGCTCTGAAATGAGACTGATGATAATTCAGCAGGTATTTCTGCTCTGAAATGAGACTGATGATAATTCAGCAGGTATTTCTGCTTTGAAATGAGACTGATGATAATTCAGCAGGTATTTCTGCTCTGAAATGAGACTGATGATAATTCAGCAGGTATTTCTGCTCTGAAATGAGACTGATGATAATTCAGCAGGTATTTCTGCCCTGAAATGAGACTGATGATAATTCAGCAGGTATTTCTGCTCTGACATGAGACTGATGATAATTCAGCAGGTATTTCTGCTCTGACATGAGACTGATGGTAATTCTGCAGGTATTTCTGCTCTGAAATGAGACTGATAATTCAGCAGGTATTTCTGCTCTGACATGAGACTGATGATAATTCAGCAGGTATTTCTGCTCTGAAATGAGACTGATGATAATTAGCAGGTATTTCTGCTCTGAAAGAGACTGATGATAATTTAGCAGGTATTTTGCTCTGAAAGAGACTGATGATAATAGCAGTATTTTGCTTGATATGAGTGATGATAATAGCAGGTTTTTGCTGAAGAGTATATATAGCAGGTATTTTGTTAATGGTATATATTTTTGCAGGTATATAGAGGTTAAGTATTGATTTTATCTATTTTATATTTAAGTATTTACATATTTGAGTAGTTTTTAATTATATTTAAGTATAATTAAATTTGTTTTTAGGTGTTGTTTGGTATTTTCTAAGAGTAATTTGCAGTTTTCAATGAGACTATATTATTTTTTATATATTAGCAGGTATTTTCTTAATAGCTAATATTGCAGGTTTTTTGTTAATCTATATAATGCAGGTTTTTTAAATAGCTATATATTGTTGCTTTGTTTTTTTGTTAAGCTATGTATTAGCAGGTATTTCTGCTCTGAAATGAGACTGATGATAATTCTGCAGGTATTTCTGCTCTGAAATGAGACTGATGATAATTCAGCAGGTATTTCTGCTCTGAAATGAGACTGATGATAATTCAGAGGTTTTGGTATACGATTAAAAATCGTATTAAATTTTGAGATATAATGTATGGTGATTGAGTAGTGGGTGTTTATTATATTCCTAAAGAGTATAGTATTTTGCTCTGAAAGAGACTATATAATAGCAGGTATTTTTTAAGCTAGTTAAAGCTATATAATAGCATATTTTCTTAAGAATTTTGGAGTATTGTAGGTTGTTTTTTAACAGTTTTCCTTGAATGAGACTATGATAAGCTATTTGCTTAAAGAGACTATATAGTTATAGCTTACATGAGACTGATGGTGCAGTATTTTGCTTAAAAGTATGATGCATATTTTGCTTAAGCTATATGCAGTATTTCTGCTCTGAAATGAGACTGATGATTCAGCAGGTATTTCTGCTCTGAAATGAGACTGATAATTTAGCAGGTTTTTCTGCTCTGAAATGAGACTGATGATAATTCAGCAGGTATTTCTGCTCTGAAATGAGACTGATGATAATTCAGCAGGTATTTCTGCTCTGAAATGAGACTGATGATAATTCAGCAGGTATTTCTGCTCTGAAATGAGACTGATGATAATTCAGCAGGTATTTCTGCTCTGAAATGAGACTGATGATAATTCAGCAGGTATTTCTGCTCTGAAATGAGACTGATGATAATTCAGCAGGTATTTCTGCTCTGAAATGAGACTGATGATAATTCAGCAGGTATTTCTGCTCTGAAATGAGACTGATGATAATTCAGCAGGTATTTCTGCTCTGAATGAGACTGATGATAATTAGCAGGTTCATCGCTCTAAAATGAGACTGATGATAATTCAGCAGGTATTTCTGCTCTAACAGGAGACTGATGATAATTCTGCAGGTATTTCTGCTCTGAAATGAGACTGATGATAATTCAGCAGGTATTTCTGCTCTAAAATGAGACTGATGATAATTCAGCAGGTATTTCTGCTCTGAAATGAGACTGATGATAATTCAGCAGGTATTTCTGCTCTAAAATGAGACTGATGATAATTCAGCAGGTATTTCTGCTCTGAAATGAGACTGATGATAATTCAGCAGGTATTTCTGCTCTGAAATGAGACTGATGATAATTCTGCAGGTATTTCTGCTCTGAAATGAGACTGATGATAATTCAGCAGGTATTTCTGCTCTGAAATGAGACTGATGATAATTCTGCAGGTATTTCTGCTCTGAAATGAGACTGATGATAATTCAGCAGGTATTTCTGCTCTGAAATGAGACTGATGATAATTCAGCAGGTATTTCTGCTCTGAAATGAGACTGATGATAATTCAGCAGGTTCATCAGCTCTAAAATGAGACTGATGATAATTCAGCAGGTTCATCAGCTCTTACATGAGACTGATGATAATTTAGCAGGTATTTCTGCTCTGAAATGAGACTGATGATAATTTAGCAGGTATTTCTGCTCTGAAATGAGACTGATGATAATTCAGCAGGTTCATCAGCTCTAAAATGAGACTGATGATAATTCAGCAGGCATTTCTGCTCTGAAATGAGACTGATGATAATTCAGCAGGTATTTCTGCTCTGAAATGAGACTGATGATAATTCAGCAGGTATTTCTGCTCTGAAATGAGACTGATGATAATTCAGCAGGTATTTCTGCTCTGAAATGAGACTGATGATAATTCAGCAGGTATTTCTGCTCTGAAATGAGACTGATGATAATTCAGCAGGTATTTCTGCTCTGAAATGAGACTGATGATAATTCAGCAGGTATTTCTGCTCTGACATGAGACTGATGATAATTCAGCAGGTATTTCTGCTCTGAAATGAGACTGATGATAATTCAGCAGGTATTTCTGCTCTGAAATGAGACTGATGATAATTCTGCAGGTATTTCTGCTCTGAAATGAGACTGATGATAATTCAGCAGGTATTTCTGCTCCGACATGAGACTGATGATAATTCAGCAGGTATTTCTGCTCTAACAGGAGACTGATGATAATTCTGCAGGTATTTCTGCTCTGAAATGAGACTGATGATAATTCAGCAGGTATTTCTGCTCTGAAATGAGACTGATGATAATTCAGCAGGTATTTCTGCTCTGAAATGAGACTGATGATAATTCAGCAGGTATTTCTGCTCCGACATGAGACTGATGATAATTCAGCAGGTATTTCTGCTCTAACAGGAGACTGATGATAATTCTGCAGGTATTTCTGCTCTGAAATGATACTGATGATAATTCAGCAGGTATTTCTGCTCTGAAATGAGACTGATGATAATTCAGCAGGTATTTCTGCTCTAAAAGGAGACTGATGATAATTCAGCAGGTATTTCTGCTCTGAAATGAGACTGATGATAATTCAGCAGGTATTTCTGCTCTGAAATGAGACTGATGATAATTCAGCAGGTATTTCTGCTCTGAAATGAGACTGATGATAATTCTGCAGGTATTTCTGCTCTGAAATGAGACTGATGATAATTCAGCAGGTATTTCTGCCCTGATATGAGACCATCTGAAGACAATCCAAAGGAACCAGCAGGGTTGTTTCTGCCATCCTGACTCCAGCTGAGAATCGGGAATCTGCCTCAGCCAGGTTTAATCCGAGCCTCTCCGGGTTTTCTGGAATATTCTGAGGTGCCAGAGAGGCTGTTCGCTGCTTTCCTTTGTCATGTTTGACAGGAATTAAAACTGTTCATCTGAAAACATGCAGGAGGCTGGAAACCAGGATTTATGGATCAGCGCCGTAATGGGCCATTTTTATTCATCTAAATCTGCATACTGATCAGTCTTGTGGCCGTTTAGGAAACAAAAACAAAGCAGAGATGAATCGATCTGCCAGTATTGATATTTGAAGCCTTTGGCGCTAGCTAACATCAGCCAGGCATAATGAAGATGCGCATCTGGCTCCACTTGCAGATAGCGGCTAACAGCTAGCCGCTAGCACGTCACAGCCATCTACATTTGATCGGCGCAAGCGCGTTCACCGACACCTGCAGCCGCTCCAGGTGATTTGTTGTGATAGTTTAACAATCAGACATCTGTACTGACGCGGCGTCCCTCCCCATCACCGTGACACCTGGCTAAAAGGCGGCCGCCAGCATGCTAGCCTGCTAGCCGGCTAGCAGCCCGTCCGCCCCCTGCGGCTGCTTCCTCTTTCATTTCACCGAGCTCACGAGGACCCGTCGGGTGTTGCACACCTCCACCTGCACGGGCTCACGCGCCACACTGCGGCCTCTCACCTCTTCCGATCTGCGTGCATGCTCCTCGCTCGCTCATCAGAATGAAGGTTAGCCAGCAGTTAGCCGCCGTTAGCTTCAGCGCAGCGCTTCCTTGTTTGTTCCTCCGCCGCTGCAGTTAGCTCCAGGCTGCCTCACGCGCGCCCCATCGCGCTGGCTCCGCTGCTCCGGCTAGCTCGCGGGCCAGCCTCACGGACCCGCGCGGGGTCGAAAAGTCTCGATTACCAAACTGATCGATACGGATGAAGAGAAGGGCGCAGTGCTGCTGCCGAGTCGTGCCCATTCACTCCCCTCTCTCTCTCTCTCTCTCCCTCTCCCTCTCTCTCTCTGCAGTGAGGCTGCCTCGCGCTCCCTTCAGCACGTTACAGCACGTTCTTCTCCTCTTCCTCCCGCGAGGCTTCAAAACACACACAAACGGCTCGTGCTGACTGGAGCTCCGCGCCTCGGAGCCAGCAGCACTGTAACCCTCCGCTGGAACTAGGCCCCGCGCAGGTCGCGGCGCGCGAGCGGCTATTGTTCTCGCGGCTGTTGCGTGGCGCCTTGTTTTGTGTTGTGAGTGATTTGGATGCGTGATGTCAACCACCCGGTCGCGCGTGACATGTTTAACCTCCGCATTGATTACATCACGCAGGTGACCGCAGACGGCGCGCGCCGCTTCGGCCTCGGAAGGAGACGAAAAAAAATTAAATAAATAAATAAACAAATAAATGTTGTAAATAAAATATGGGCAGCAGTGTGTGCGCCCCGCCCCTACGTGTTGACGTCACTGTGCCGTCAGTTGAGAGAAGCGGGCTGGGACTTGTAGTTTTCGTTAACATTTTATAAGATTTCTAGACGAAATCAATACATTCTACAATATTTGATTAAAACAAAAAATATAAAATATATTTCAGGTCGTTTAAGTAGAAATAAACATAGTTTCGGAAGTTCTTAAGTTTTTTATTGCTTTGTCAAAAAGTCTACAAATTAGGCAAATGTATAAATACAAGACAAAATAAAAGAAAATTGTAGTATTGAACACACACATATATATATATATATATATATATATATATATATATATATATATATATATATATATATATATATATATATATATATATATATATATATATGTACTTCATAGTTTCTGAGTCACTGTTTGTTGTTTATTGTCCGTTTATTTCTAGTTTTTGGACAGGGAAATGCAGTTTAGCATCTAGGCAGAAGTGCTGAGTAATGAGTGCAATATACATATGAGCAGTGCAGGTACATTATGAACGGAATACACAGTGAATGTGCAAAACATATATACAGACTACTACTCCAGGTAGTAAAATTAATTATACACATAGCCTGATGAGGACTGTATGTATTAACTTAAATTGCCCTTTTTTTTTTATATATATATATATATATATATATATATATATATATATATATATATATATATATATATATATATATAGATATAGATATAGATAATCTTATTTATTTATTTATGTATTTCTACTTTCAATTAGACCCCCCCCCCCGGCTAACAGGCTAGCTCCGCGGCTAGCTGCTCTCCTCGGTGTGTGTGTGATTAGCAGGGGTGCTTATTTTGACACTACACCGGCTCCTTCCACGTTCCGGTGCTGTTAGGACCGATCTGACGCTCCCCACACTTCTAAACGGCGCAGACTGAGCGCGCGCAGCAAAGGGACGTAAAGTTTAGGCATCAGATTATCAAAGAAGTGAAGATGATTAAGCTGTTTTCCCTGAAGCAGCAGAAGAAAGACGAGGAATCTGCTGGAGGAAACAGAGCCGGAGCCGGGGGGAAGAAAGCCAGCGCGGCCCAGCTCCGGATACAGAAAGGTAGGCTCGCTAGCATCCCCGGCGCCCTCGCAGCCGCCTCCCCGGGTCACCGGTTACCGGTAAACCAGGACGAACGCGGCCTGTGTCTGCCTGGATCTGGGGGTCCGGGCCCGGTGTTGTTAGAAGTCACGCAGGCTCGCTGCTAGGAAGCTAGCTGCTAGCAGGCTAGTGTTGTTAGCTAACGGCGGCTAGCTGGAAAACACAGCTCAGCGCAGCCGCTGTTGGAGCGGCTTGTTTGTTTGTTTGTTTGTTGATCTAAACCCATAACATGGTAGTTGCCAAAGCTGTTACCAGCTTTAACCAGCTAACTAGCTGCTGTGTCAGCTCCAGACCGGGACCCGCTTCTTCCTCACGTCAGGAGGACCGGCAGGTAGCTCACGAGACCATGGACCGTCCTGGTTCCGGTCCCTTATCACACCAGGTTCTGAACCTGCTCACGCGGACACACCTGAACCTGACCTCTCAGGTGGTTCCTGGACCTAATCTGTTCCTGAAACCGTCCAGGTGGTGGTCTACCTGTCCCAGTCCAGTCAGGACAGGTGGTGGTCTACCTGTCCCAGTCCAGAGACAGGACAGGTGGTGGTCTACCTGTCCCAGTCCAGAGACAGGACAGGTGGTGGTCTACCTGTCCCGGTCCGATCAGGACAGGTGGTGGTCTACCTGTCCCAGTCCAGTCAGGACAGGTGGTGGTCTACCTGTCCCAGTGCAAAGACAGGACAGGTGGTGGTCTACCTGTCCCAGTCCAGTCAGGACAGGTGGTGGTTTTTCTGTCCCGGTCCAGTCAGGACAGGTGGTGGTTTTTCTGTCCCAGTCCAGTCAGGACAGGTGGTGGTCTACCTGTCCCAGTCCAGTCAGGACAGGTGGTGGTCTACCTGTCCCGGTCCAGTCAGGACAGGTGGTGGTCTACCTGTCCCAGTGCAAAGACAGGACAGGTGGTGGTCTTTCTGTCCCAGTCCAGTCAGGACAGGTGGTGGTCTACCTGTCCCAGTCCAGAGACAGGACAGGTGGTGGTCTTTCTGTCCCAGTCCAGTCAGGACAGGTGGTGGTCTTTCTGTCCCGGTCCAGTCAGGACAGGTGGTGGTCTTTCTGTCCTGGTCCAGTCAGGACAGGTGGTGGTTTTTCTGTCCCGGTCCAGTCAGGACAGGTGGTGGTCTTTCTGTCCTGGTCCAGTCAGGACAGGTGGTGGTTTTTCTGTCCCGGTCCTGTCAGGACAGGTGGTGGTCTACCTGTCCCGGTCCAGAGACAGGACAGGTGGTGGTCTACCTGTCCCAGTCCAGTCAGGACAGGTGGTGGTCTACCTGTCCCAGTCCAGTCAGGACAGGTGGTGGTCTACCTGTCCCAGTCCAGTCAGGACAGGTGGTGGTCTACCTGTCCCAGTGCAAAGACAGGACAGGTGGTGGTCTTTCTGTCCCAGTCCAGTCAGGACAGGTGGTGGTCTACCTGTCCCAGTCCAGAGACAGGACAGGTGGTGGTCTTTCTGTCCCAGTCCAGTCAGGACAGGTGGTGGTATACCTGTCCCGGTCCAGTCAGGACAGGTGGTGGTTTTTCTGTCCCGGTCCAGTCAGGACAGGTGGTGGTCTTTCTGTCCTGGTCCAGTCAGGACAGGTGGTGGTTTTTCTGTCCCGGTCCTGTCAGGACAGGTGGTGGTCTACCTGTCCCGGTCCAGAGACAGGACAGGTGGTGGTCTACCTGTCCCGGTCCAGAGACAGGACAGGTGGTGGTCTACCTGTCCCGGTCCAGAGACAGGACAGGTGGTGGTCTACCTGTCCTGACGAGTCCGTTTAAAGAGCAGACGGACGTTACCGCTCATGTTCCACCATGCAGGTCTGAAAGAGGCTTCACAGACTTAGAAGCTACGAGTCCTCATGAAGACTGTGAAGACCATGGTCTCCTCAGACCTCTAGTCCTCATCAGGTTCTAATCAGACCTCTAGTCCTCATCAGGCCCTAATCAGACCTCTAGTCCTCATCAGGCCCTAATCAGGTCTCTAGTCCTCATCAGGCCCTAATCAGGTCTCTAGTCCTCATCAGGTTCTAATCAGACCTCTAGTCCTCATCAGGTTCTAATCAGACCTCTAGTCCTCATCAGGTTCTAATCAGGTCTCTAGTCCTCATCAGGTTCTAATCAGGTCTCTAGTCCTCATCAGGTTCTAATCAGACCTCTAGTCCTCATCAGGCTCTAATCAGACCTCTAGTCCTCATCAGGTTCTAATCAGACCTCTAGTCCTCATCAGGTTCTAATCAGACACCTAGTCCTCATCAGGTTCTAATCAGACCTCTAGTCCTCATCAGGTTCTAATCAGGTCTCTAGTCCTCATCAGGTTCTAATCAGACCTCTAGTCCTCATCAGGCTCTAATCAGACCTCTAGTCCTCATCAGGTTCTAATCAGACCTCTAGTCCTCATCAGGTTCTAATCAGACACCTAGTCCTCATCAGGTTCTAATCAGACCTCTAGTCCTCATCAGGTTCTAATCAGACCTCTAGTCCTCATCAGGTTCTAATCAGACCTCTAGTCCTCATCAGGTTCTAATCAGACACCTAGTCCTCATCAGGTTCTAATCAGACCTCTAGTCCTCATCAGGTTCTAATCAGACCTCTAGTCCTCATCAGGTTCTAATCAGACCTCTAGTCCTCATCAGGTTCTAATCAGACACCTAGTCCTCATCAGGTTCTAATCAGACCTCTAGTCCTCATCAGGCCCTAATCAGACCTCTAGTCCTCATCAGGTTCTAATCAGACCTCTAGTCCTCATCAGGTTCTAATCAGACCTCTAGTCCTCATCAGGTTCTAATCAGGTCTCTAGTCCTCATCAGGTTCTAATCAGACCTCTAGTCCTAATCAGGTTCTAATCAGGTCTCTAGTCCTCATCAGGTTCTAATCAGGTCTCTAGTCCTCATCAGGTTCTAATCAGGTCTCTAGTCCTCATCAGGTTCTAATCAGACCTCTAGTCCTCATCAGGTTCTAATCAGACCTCTAGTCCTCATCAGGTTCTAATCAGGTCTCTAGTCCTCATCAGGTTCTAATCAGACCTCTAGTCCTCATCAGGTTCTAATCAGACCTCTAGTCCTCATCAGGCTCTAATCAGACCTCTAGTCCTCATCAGGTTCTAATCAGACCTCTAGTCCTCATCAGGTTCTAATCAGACCTCTAGTCCTCATCAGGTTCTAATCAGACCTCTAGTCCTCATCAGGTTCTAATCAGGTCTCTAGTCCTCATCAGGTTCTAATCAGACCTCTAGTCCTCATCAGGTTCTAATCAGACCTCTAGTCCTCATCAGGTTCTAATCAGACCTCTAGTCCTCATCAGGTTCTAATCAGACCTCTAGTCCTCATCAGGTTCTAATCAGGTCTCTAGTCCTCATCAGGTTCTAATCAGGTCTCTAGTCCTCATCAGGTTCTAATCAGGTCTCTAGTCCTCATCAGGTTCTAATCAGACACCTAGTCCTCATCAGGTTCTAATCAGACCTCTAGTCCTCATCAGGTTCTAATCAGACCTCTAGTCCTCATCAGGCTCTAATCAGGTCTCTAGTCCTCATCAGGTTCTAATCAGGTCTCTAGTCCTCATCAGGTTCTAATCAGACACCTAGTCCTCATCAGGTTCTAATCAGACACCTAGTCCTCATCAGGTTCTAATCAGACCTCTAGTCCTCATCAGGTTCTAATCAGACCTCTAGTCCTCATCAGGTTCTAATCAGGTCTCTAGTCCTCATCAGGTTCTAATCAGGTCTCTAGTCCTCATCAGGTTCTAATCAGACCTCTAGTCCTCATCAGGTTCTAATCAGACCTCTAGTCCTCATCAGGTTCTAATCAGACCTCTAGTCCTCATCAGGCTCTAATCAGACCTCTAGTCCTCATCAGGTTCTAATCAGACCTCTAGTCCTCATCAGGTTCTAATCAGACCTCTAGTCCTCATCAGGCTCTAATCAGACCTCTAGTCCTCATCAGGTTTTAATCAGACCTCTAGTCCTCATCAGGTTCTAATCAGACCTCTAGTCCTCATCAGGCTCTAATCAGACCTCTAGTCCTCATCAGGTTCTAATCAGACCTCTAGTCCTCATCAGGTTCTAATCAGACCTCTAGTCCTCATCAGGCTCTAATCAGACCTCTAGTCCTCATCAGGTTTTAATCAGACCTCTAGTCCTCATCAGGTTCTAATCAGACCTCTAGTCCTCATCAGGTTCTAATCAGACCTCTAGTCCTCATCAGGTTCTAATCAGACCTCTAGTCCTCATCAGTGAAGTTTCATGTCAACATCAGTTATTCATAAATGGATGGATGTATAGATGGAAGGATTCATAAATGGATGGATGTATAGATGGAAGGATTCATAAATGGATGGATGTATAGATGGAAGGATTCATAAATGGATGGATGTATAGATGGAAGGATTCATAAATGGATGGATGTATAGATGGAAGGATTCATAAATGGATGGATGTATAGATGGAAGGATTCATAAATGGATGGATGTATAGATGGAAGGATTCATAAATGGATGGATGTATAGATGGAAGGATTCATAAATGGATGGATGTATAGATGGAAGGATTCATAAATGGATGGATGTATAGATGGAAGGATTCATAAACGGATGGATGTATAGATGGAAGGATTCATAAATGGATGGATGTATAGATGGAAGGATTCATAAATGGATGGATGTATAGATGGAAGGATTCATAAATGGATGGATGTATAGATGGAAGGATTCATAAATGGATGGATGTATAGATGGAAGGATTCATAAATGGATGGATGTATAGATGGAAGGATTCATAAATGGATGGATGTATAGATGGAAGGATTCATAAATGGATGGATGTATAGATGGAAGGATTCATAAATGGATGGATGTATAGATGGAAGGATTCATAAAGGATGGATGTATGGATGGAAGGATTCATAAATGGATGGATGTATAGATGGAAGGATTCATAAAGGATGGATGTATAGATGGAAGGATTCATAAAGGATGGATGTATAGATGGAAGGATTCATAAATGGATGGATGTATAGATGGAAGGATTCATAAATGGATGGATGTATAGATGGAAGGATTCATAAATGGATGGATGTATAGATGGAAGGATTCATAAATGGATGGATGTATAGATGGAAGGATTCATAAAGGATGGATGTATGGATGGAGGGATTCATAAATGGATGGATGTATAGATGGAAGGATTCATAAATGGATGGATGTATAGATGGAAGGATTCATAAATGGATGGATGTATAGATGGAAGGATTCATAAATGGATGGATGTATAGATGGAAGGATTCATAAATGGATGGATGTATAGATGGAGGGATTCATAAATGGATGGATGTATAGATGGAAGGATTCATAAATGGATGGATGTATAGATGGAAGGATTCATAAATGGATGGATGTATAGATGGAAGGATTCATAAATGGATGGATGTATGGATGGAAGGATTCATAAATGGATGGATGTATAGATGGAAGGATTCATAAATGGATGGATGTATAGATGGAAGGATTCATAAATGGATGGATGTATAGATGGAAGGATTCATAAATGGATGGATGTATAGATGGAGGGATTCATAAATGGATGGATGTATAGATGGAAGGATTCATAAATGGATGGATGTATAGATGGAAGGATTCATAAATGGATGGATGTATAGATGGAAGGATTCATAAATGGATGGATGTATAGATGGAAGGATTCATAAATGGATGGATGTATAGATGGAAGGATTCATAAATGGATGGATGTATGGATGGAGGGATTCATAAATGGATGGATGTATAGATGGAAGGATTCATAAATGGATGGATGTATAGATGGAAGGATTCATAAATGGATGGATGTATAGATGGAAGGATTCATAAATGGATGGATGTATAGATGGAAGGATTCATAAATGGATGGATGTATAGATGGAGGGATTCATAAATGGATGGATGTATAGATGGAAGGATTCATAAATGGATGGATGTATAGATGGAAGGATTCATAAATGGATGGATGTATAGATGGAAGGATTCATAAATGGATGGATGTATGGATGGAAGGATTCATAAATGGATGGATGTATAGATGGAAGGATTCATAAATGGATGGATGATAGATGGAGGATGGAAGGATTCATAAATGGATGGATGTATAGATGGAAGGATTCATAAATGGATGGATGTATAGATAGAGGGATTCATAAATGGATGGATGTATGGATGGAAGGATTCATAAATGGATGGATGTATAGAGGATGGAAGGATTCATAAATGGATGGATGTATAGATGGAAGGATTCATAAATGGATGGATGTATAGATGGAAGGATTCATAAATGGATGGATGTATAGATGGAAGGATTCATAAATGGATGGATGTATAGATGGAAGGATTCATAAATGGATGGATGTATAGATGGAAGGATTCATAAAGGATGGATGTATAGATGGAGGGATTCATAAATGGATGGATGTATAGATGGAAGGATTCATAAATGGATGGATGTATAGATGGAAGGATTCATAAATGGATGGATGTATAGATGGAAGGATTCATAAATGGATGGATGTATAGATGGAAGGATTCATAAATGGATGGATGTATAGATGGAAGGATTCATAAATGGATGGATGTATAGATGGAAGGATTCATAAATGGATGGATGTATAGATGGAAGGATTCATAAATGGATGGATGTATAGATGGAAGGATTCATAAATGGATGGATGTATAGATGGAAGGATTCATAAATGGATGGATGTATAGATGGAAGGATTCATAAATGGATGGATGTATAGATGGAAGGATTCATAAATGGATGGATGTATAGATGGAAGGATTCATAAATGGATGGATGTATAGATGGAAGGATTCATAAATGGATGGATGTATAGATGGAAGGATTCATAAATGGATGGATGTATAGATGGAAGGATTCATAAATGGATGGATGTATAGATGGAAGGATTCATAAATGGATGGATGTATAGATGGAAGGATTCATAAATGGATGGATGTATAGATGGAGGGATTCATAAATGGATGGATGTATAGATGGAAGGATTCATAAATGGATGGATGTATAGATGGAAGGATTCATAAATGGATGGATGTATAGATGGAAGGATTCATAAATGGATGGATGTATAGATGGAAGGATTCATAAATGGATGGATGTATAGATGGAAGGATTCATAAATGGATGGATGTATAGATGGAAGGATTCATAAATGGATGGATGTATAGATGGAAGGATTCATAAATGGATGGATGTATAGATGGAAGGATTCATAAATGGATGGATGTATAGATGGAAGGATTCATAAATGGATGGATGTATAGATGGAAGGATTCATAAATGGATGGATGTATAGATGGAAGGATTCATAAATGGATGGATGTATGGATGGAGGGATTCATAAATGGATGGATGTATAGATGGAAGGATTCATAAATGGATGGATGTATAGATGGAAGGATTCATAAATGGATGGATGTATAGATGGAAGGATTCATAAATGGATGGATGTATAGATGGAAGGATTCATAAATGGATGGATGTATAGATGGAAGGATTCATAAATGGATGGATGTATGGATGGAGGGATTCATAAATGGATGGATGTATAGATGGAAGGATTCATAAATGGATGGATGTATAGATGGAAGGATTCATAAATGGATGGATGTATGGATGGAGGGATTCATAAATGGATGGATGTATAGATGGAAGGATTCATAAATGGATGGATGTATAGATGGAAGGATTCATAAATGGATGGATGTATAGATGGAAGGATTCATAAATGGATGGATGTATAGATGGAAGGATTCATAAATGGATGGATGTATAGATGGAAGGATTCATAAATGGATGGATGTATGGATGGAAGGATTCATAAATGGATGGATGTATAGATGGAAGGATTCATAAATGGATGGATGTATAGATGGAAGGATTCATAAATGGATGGATGTATAGATGGAGGGATTCATAAATGGATGGATGTATAGATGGAAGGATTCATAAATGGATGGATGTATAGATGGAAGGATTCATAAATGGATGGATGTATAGATGGAAGGATTCATAAATGGATGGATGTATAGATGGAAGGATTCATAAATGGATGGATGTATAGATGGAAGGATTCATAAATGGATGGATGTATAGATGGAAGGATTCATAAATGGATGGATGTATAGATGGAAGGATTCATAAATGGATGGATGTATAGATGGAAGGATTCATAAATGGATGGATGTATAGATGGAAGGATTCATAAATGGATGGATGTATAGATGGAAGGATTCATAAATGGATGGATGTATAGATGGAGGGATTCATAAATGGATGGATGTATAGATGGAAGGATTCATAAATGGATGGATGTATAGATGGAAGGATTCATAAATGGATGGATGTATAGATGGAAGGATTCATAAATGGATGGATGTGTGGATGGAAGGATTCATAAATGGATGGATGTGTAGATGGAAGGATTCATAAATGGATGGATGTATAGATGGAAGGATTCATAAATGGATGGATGTGTAGATGGAAGGATTCATAAATGGATGGATGTGTAGATGGAGGGATTCATAAATGGATGGATGTATAGATGGAAGGATTCATAAATGGATGGATGTATAGATGGAAGGATTCATAAATGGATGGATGTATAGATGGAAGGATTCATAAATGGATGGATGTGTAGATGGAAGGATTCATAAATGGATGGATGTGTAGATGGAAGGATTCATAAATGGATGGATGTATAGATGGAAGGATTCATAAATGGATGGATGTATAGATGGAAGGATTCATAAATGGATGGATGTATAGATGGAAGGATTCATAAATGGATGGATGTATAGATAGAAGGATTCATAAATGGATGGATGTATAGATGGAGGGATTCATAAATGGATGGATGTATAGATGGAAGGATTCATAAATGGATGGATGTATAGATGGAGGGATTCATAAATGGATGGATGTATAGATGGAAGGATTCATAAATGGATGGATGTATAGATGGAAGGATTCATAAATGGATGGATGTATAGATGGAAGGATTCATAAATGGATGGATGTATAGATGGAAGGATTCATAAATGGATGGATGTATAGATGGAAGGATTCATAAATGGATGGATGTATAGATGGAAGGATTCATAAATGGATGGATGTATAGATAGAGGGATTCATAAATGGATGGATGTATAGATGGAAGGATTCATAAATGGATGGATGTATAGATGGAAGGATTCATAAATGGATGGATGTATAGATGGAAGGATTCATAAATGGATGGATGTATAGATGGAAGGATTCATAAATGGATGGATGTATAGATGGAAGGATTCATAAATGGATGGATGTATAGATAGAGGGATTCATAAATGGATGGATGTATGGATGGAAGGATTCATAAATGGATGGATGTATAGATGGAAGGATTCATAAATGGATGGATGTATAGATGGAAGGATTCATAAATGGATGGATGTATAGATGGAAGGATTCATAAATGGATGGATGTATAGATGGAAGGATTCATAAATGGATGGATGTATAGATGGAAGGATTCATAAATGGATGGATGTATAGATGGAAGGATTCATAAATGGATGGATGTATAGATGGAAGGATTCATAAATGGATGGAAGCTAACTTCACAACAGTAATTCAAATAAGAAACTAATGATAAATAAAAATTTACAAAGTTATAATTTACTTAAATTGTTTTTGAATTGTGGTTAAAAATATTAATTAAAACAACAACCAAACAAAATCATCCCCAACACATCAGAGCATCTTTCTCATGAACATGGACCAACATACCTGCAGCAGGTGCAGACGTCTGATTGGACGTTACAGAAACACCTGATTGCAGTGATCGTCTGCAGCATCAGAGCTCCATCATGCTTGTTTACTTGTTTATTTTTTATGAGCCCCCCCCCCTCCTCATTACACAATCCTCATCACTGTCCAAGTCTAAAACTCACCTTAAAACCTACTTTTATTCTTTGGCTTTCAACACAGCACGAGATTCTGTTTGAGTGTTTTGTGGTTTTAGTTGTTTTTATTTGGTTCTATTTGTTTTAAATTATTTTAATTTATTTTAATAGTTTTATTCTTCTGCAGTGTTTTGCTGTTTCAGAATTGTGTTAACTATCTGCTTGTGGTGTACAGCACTTTGTTCCAACTGTGGTTGTTTTAAAGGGCTCTTTAAACGGAGTTGAGTTTTTACGTGTTTGTTTTTAATATTTCCTTCAAACCTCAATTCAAAATCAATGTCATGATTTTCTTAGAGTTTTTATTTATTATTACTTTAGTCAATTTGGAGAGTGGGTGGCCTAGTGGTGCGTGTGGGTTGGGCGGAGGACCCGGGTTCGAGTCCCGACACGACTCCTAGGTTAAACACTGTGGATCCCTGAGCAAGGTCCTTAACCCTCCAAATGCTCCCCGGGCGCTTTAAGTAGCAGCCCTCTGCTCTCTGATCTAGACAGAGATGGGTGAAATGCAGAGCCTAATTTCCCCTCGGGGATCATACAAGTATAACAAAAAAAAAAAAAAAAAATTTCATCTTATTTCACTGACAGATTCATTTTTTTTCTTTTTTTTTACTTCAGTTGGAGGCTACTCATAATTTTGAGGACGTGTTGTTATGTTGTCTACATGAGACAATATTTTGGAGTTTTTGGGGGCCAAAGATCACATTACATTTAGTATTTGGTAGGGATGCACCGATTGTGAAAGTCTGGGCCGATACCGATGTTTAACATAGCAACTTGGCCGATGTTTTCTATTTTTATTTATTACTTCCTTTGTGCCACAGAAATTTACAATCTTTCAGCTCCTCATCAGTTTATCCTTGAACGAGCACAAATTCAATCAGACCAATTTATGAAACAGAAACAACCTTTAATGTCACTTTGTGGTTGACATTAGTTATAACAAGCTCTTTTCTGAAACCTTTTCAAAAACCTGGGACTGATGATCACAAAAAGATGCTTCAGTATATTGCCCAACAAAATTGAGTGTTTTTAGCCTAATAAACAAAAACATACTCAGTGAGAAGATTATTTTCATGGCCCAATAAAAAATATTTGTGGAGCATGTACTGCAAACTGCATAACGCTGATCTTTTTCTGAAACGGTAAAATATTGCCACACGACCGCCACCATCTTTGTTTCTCTACTGAGGAAAGTGCGTGGATGCCTTCTACCAGTATCCCCCCACCCGCCCAAAAAAGAGGGGGAAAAAGAGTTTTTCTTAAGCACAGCGTAGATGACACATGTAAATCATTATATATATATATATATATATATATATATATATATATATATATATATATATATATATATAGGCTATATAATAATCGGCCACTGCCATCGGCGAATGTCATTTCTATTGGCCGATGGCAGTTAACAAAGCAAACATCGGCCGATACCGATGTCCAGCCGATGCATCGGCTGGACATCGGTATCGGCCGATGTCCAGCCGATGCATCGGCTGGACATCGGCCGATACCGATGTCCAGCCGATGCATCGGTGCATCCCTAGTATTTGGAAAAAACTGCGGCATTCTGTCCGTGTTTTGTGGGGTGGAGAAGATCACTTTTGACCAAGTGTCTTTCTCCTGGTGTTTTTGTCTTCAGAATATAATACTGTGATAAACACGTAGAGACGCCTACCTCTCAAAAGGACGATATGTCCGGGTAAAAGTGGACATTTCCTGACTTGATAATACGAAGCATGCACAAATATATAAAATATACGAGGCACGGGGCAGGAACCCCAGGATGCCACTGGCTTCAAAGCAGACGGATGGATATTAGTTTCCACTGCGACTGGAGTTTGAAAGAGAAACTAACGAGTTGGAGATGACTTCCCCACGGATGCTCCTCAGCATTCTGGAGAAAACAGTGGGACTCGCACCGAAGCAGCTATGCGGGAAACTACGGCACAGAGCGCGTAAACGTCACGCGTCACAGCGCAGAATCAGGTCCCGGCCGGAACCGTTGGCCCCAGTCCTGCTCATTATCACGTAGCCGGCCGGACATCGTTGAGTGGTCGGCTCTGTGGCCGGCAGCTGGAGCTGGTGGAAGTCCTGCGCTTGGGAGACCTCTTTCTGGAAACCACTACAGAACTGCTGCTTACAGGGACCAGAGGCAGGAATATAAAACAGACATGAATGTCCGTGTTTTTCATACTAATGGGTGATGAAGCTCTAAATACCAAAAACAACGTTTCCACCACGTTTCTCTCCGTTGCCTTGAACAGGCTGTGTGCTGCATAAAGCTGCAATAGGGGATTATCACGCTTACCGGAAGTTCCCGGTATTTGGGCACTTCCTCTTCCGGGCCATGTTAACGACAGCCGTTCCTGCTCTGTTATACTGTTTAAATCGGATAAACTCCAAACATACTTAAGTTTTCATTCCAGACTGAAGTGATACTGGATCAAAAGCTGGATCAAAGCGATCGATTCGCCGCGGTGAAGGGCCGAACTTTATAATAAAACACACGTTTGTTTGTCGCCGGTGGGGCACAACACCGGCACTTCACAGCATGCTAGCATTAGCCAGCTAGCGTTTACTGACGTGCTTAACATTGTGCGTCTTAAAACACACAAACATCTGAAAATCGGGTCTGTACCCCCCCGTTTCCAGTGGAACAACTGGGGACTGCCAAGAAAGAAGACGCTTTCAGATGCTCGTGTGTTTTCAGCCGCACAAAGTTAGGCATGTCATCGAGCTGGCTAATGCTAGCATGCTAACACGACTGCACAGTCTGCCGGCTACAAACAAACGTGTGTTTTATTATAAAGTTCGGCCCTTCACCGCGGCGAATCGATCGCTTTGATCCAGCTTTTGATCCAGTATCACTTCAGTCTGGAATGAAAACTTAAGTATGTTTGGAGTTTATCCGATTTAAACAGTATAACAGAGCAGGAACGGCTGTCGTTAACATGGCCCGGAAGAGGAAGCGCCCAAATACCGGGAACTTCCGGTAAGCGTGATAATCCCCTATTCGAGTGTCCGAATTTCCCGCACTGCCCTGCAGACGTGACGTCATTGATGCTGCAGACGTGACGTCATTGATGCTGCAGACGTGACGTCATTGATGCTGCAGACGTGACGTCATTGACGCTGCAGACGTGACGTCATTGATGCTGCAGACGTGACGTCATTGATGCTGCAGACGTGACGTCATTGACGCTGCAGACGTGACGTCATTGATGCTGCAGACGTGACGTCATTGATGCTGCAGACGTGACGTCATTGATGCTGCAGACGTGACGTCATTGATGCTGCAGACGTGACGTCATTGACGCTGCAGACGTGACGTCATTGACGCTGCAGACGTGACGTCATTGATGCTGCAGACGTGACGTCATTGATGCTGCAGACGTGACGTCATTGACGCTGCAGACGTGACGTCATTGACGCTGCAGACGTGACGTCATTGACGCTCGCAGACGTGACGCTGCGACGGATTGACGCTGCAGACGTGACGTCATTGACGCTGCAGACGTGACGCATTGACGCTGCAGACGCGACGCTATTGACGCTGCAGACGTGACGTCATTGACGCTGCAGACGTGACGTCATTGACGCTGCAGACGTGACGTCATTGATGCTGCAGACGTGACGTCATTGACGCTGCAGACGTGACGTCATTGATGCTGCAGACGTGACGTCATTAACGCTGCAGACGTGACGCCATTGATGCTGCAGACGTGACGTCATTGACGCTGCAGACGTGACGTCATTGACGCTGCAGACGTGACGTCATTGATGCTGCAGACGTGACGCTATTGATGCTGCAGACGTGACGCCATTGATGCTGCAGACGGACGTATTGGCTGCAGACGGACGTCATTGATGCTGCAGACGGGGCTTGATGCTGCAGACGGACGCTATTGACGCTGCAGACGTGACGCCATTGATGCTGCAGACGGCGCCTTGCGCTGCAGACGGACGCCATTGACGCTGCAGACGGACGTATTGATGCTGCAGACGTGACGTCATTGATGCTGCAGACGTGACGCCATTGACGCTGCAGACGTGACGCCATTGATGCTGCAGACGGACGCTGCGCTGCAGACGTGACGCCATTGACGCTGCAGACGTGGGGACGCGCCATTGATGCTGAGACGTGACGCTTGACGCTGCAGACGGACGCATGATGCTGCAGACGCGACGCTGACGCTGCAGACGGACGCCATTGATGCGCAGACGGACGCTATTGATGCTGCAGACGGACGCCATTGACGCTGCAGACGGACGCCATTGATGCTGCAGACGGACGCCATTGACGCGCAGACGGACGTCATTGACGCGCAGACGGACGTTATTGATGCTGCAGACGTGAGTCATTGATGCTGCAGACGTGACGTCATTGACGCTGCAGACGTGACGTCATTGATGCTGCAGACGTGACGTCATTGATGCTGCAGACGTGACGTCATTGATGCTGCAGACGTGACGTCATTGATGCTGCAGACGTGACGTCATTGATGCTGCAGACGTGACGTCATTAACGCTGCAGACGTGACGTCATTGATGCTGCATCTACAGTTCTGATGCAGGAAGAAGACGTCGCGGTAAATTCAAACACTGTAAGTGATAGTTATGGATTCTTCTGCCGTCAGCAAACGATCCAGATCAACTGAAAGACACTAAAACGTGGAACTACGAAGAAAAAGCGTAGAAACAACATTATAGCTTCAGTTTTTGCTCCGTGACAGCTTGGTGGGGGCTGCAGGTACCTGAAGCGCCAGTCGCCAGTCAGAAGCCTTGTTGACTGAAGCCTCATGTGTCCATGTGAAACTGATCAGATCAATCATGTGATTGTGTTTCAGACATCAATGAGTTGAACCTGCCAAAGACGTGTGAGATCAGCTTCCCCGATGACGACGACCTCCTCAACTTCAGACTCATCATCTCTCCAGACGAGGTGGGCTAGGTCCACGATGGGGGGGGGGGGGAGGAAGAGGGGGGGGGGGGAGGAAGAGGGGGGGAGGAGAGGGGGGGGGGGGGGGGTGGGAGGAAGAGGAGGGGGAGGAGGAGGAGGAGGAGAGGAAGGAGGAGGAGAGGAAGGAGGAGGAGGGGGAGGAGGAGGAGGGGGAGGAGGAGGAGGAGGAGGAGGGGGAGAAGGAGGAAGAGGAGGGGGAGGAGGACGGGGAGGAGCAGGAGGAGAGGGGAGGAGGAGGGGGGGGGGAGGAGGGGGGGAGGAGGAGGGGGAGAGGAGCAGGAGGAGGAGGAGGAGGAGGAGGAGGAGGAGGAGAGGGAGGAGGAGGAGGAGGAGGAGGAGGGGGAGAAGGAGGAGGAGGAGGGGGAGGAGGAGGAGGACGGGGAGGGAGCAGGAGGAGAGGGAGGAGGAGGAGGAGGAGGGGGAGGAGGAGGAGGAGGAGGGGGAGGAGGAGGAGGAGGAGGGGGAGGAGGAGAGGGAGCAGCTGATTCACCCTTGTTTGTTTGTTTGTTTGTTTGTTTGTTTGTTTGTTTGTTTGTTTCAGGGGTTTTACAAAGGAGGAAAGTTCGTCTTCAGCTTTAAGGTAAGAGTCTCACCTGAACCGTGTAAAGATCCATATCTGTGGCCCCTCCCACATCCAGTCTGTGTTTCAGGTAGGACAGGGTTACCCCCACGACCCCCCCAAGGTGAAGTGTGAAACCATGGTGTACCACCCCAACATCGACCTGGAGGGGAACGTCTGCCTAAACATCCTCAGGTCCGTCTGGTTCTTTTTGGTGACTTGGGTCTGTGTGGTTCTGGTTCTGTCTGTGTGGTTCTGGCTCTGTCTGTGTGGTTCTGTCTGTGTGGTTCTGGTGTGTGGTTCTGTCTGTGTGGTTCTGGTTCTGTCTGTGTGGTTCTGTCTGTGTGGCTCTGTCTGTGTGGTTCTGTTGTGTGGTTCTGTCTGTGTGGTTCTGGCTCTGTCTGTGTGGTTCTGGTTCTGTCTGTGTGGTTCTGGCTCTGTCTGTGTGGTTCTGGTTCTGTCTGTGTGGTTCTGGCTCTGTCTGTGTGGTTCTGGCTCTGTCTGTGTGGTTCTGGCTCTGTGTGTGGTTTGGTTCTGTCTGTGTGGTTCTGGTTCTGTGTTGTGTGGTTTGGTTCTGTCTGTGTGGTTTGGTTCTGTCTGTGTGGTTCTGTCTGTGTGGTTCTGTCTGTGTGGTTCTGGCTCTGTCTGTGTGGTTCTGGTTCTGTCTGTGTGGTTCTGGTTCTGTCTGTGTGGTTCTGGCTCTGTCTGTGTGGTTCTGTCTGTGTGGTTCTGTCTGTGTGGTTCTGTCTGTGTGGTTCTGGCTCTGTCTGTGTGGTTCTGGTTCTGTCTGTGTGGTTCTGGCTCTGTCTGTGTGGTTCTGTCTGTGTGGTTCTGGTTCTGTCTGTGTGGTTCTGGTTCTGTCTGTGTGGCTCTGTCTGTGTGGTTCTGGTTCTGTCTGTGTGGTTCTGGTTCTGTCTGTGTGGTTCTGGTTCTGTCTGTGTGGTTCTGTCTGTGTGGTTCTGGCTCTGTCTGTGTGGTTCTGGCTCTGTCTGTGTGGTTGTTCTGTCTGTGTGGTTCTGGTTCTGTCTGTGTGGTTCTGGTTCTGTCTGTGTGGTTCTGTCTGTGTGGTTCTGTCTGTGTGGTTCTGTCTGTGTGGTTCTGTCTGTGTGGTTCTGGCTCTGTCTGTGTGGTTCTGGTTCTGTCTGTGTGGTTCTGGTTCTGTCTGTGTGGTTCTGGTTCTGTCTGTGTGGTTCTGTCTGTGTGGTTCTGTCTGTGTGGTTCTGGCTCTGTGTGTGTTGGTCTCTGGTTCTGTTTGTGTGGTTCTGGTTCTGTCTGTGTGGTTCTGGTTCTGTCTGTGTGGTTCTGGCTCTGTCTGTGTGGTTCTGTCTGTGTGGTTCTGGTTCTGTCTGTGTGGTTCTGGTTCTGTCTGTGTGGTTCTGGCTCTGTCTGTGTGGTTCTGTCTGTGTGGTTCTGTCTGTGTGGTTCTGGCTGTGTGTCTGTGTGGTTGTGGTTCTGTCTGTGTGGTTCTGGCTCTGTCTGTGTGGTTCTGGCTCTGTCTGTGTGGTTCTGTCTGTGTGGTTCTGTCTGTGTGGTTCTGGCTCTGTCTGTGTGGTTCTGTCTGTGTGGTTCTGTCTGTGTGGTTCTGTCTGTGTGGTTCTGGCTCTGTCTGTGTGGTTCTGGTTCTGTCTGTGTGGTTCTGGCTCTGTCTGTGTGGTTCTGGCTCTGTCTGTGTGGTTCTGGCTCTGTCTGTGTGGTTCTGGTTCTGTCTGTGTGGTTCTGGCTCTGTCTGTGTGGTTCTGGTTCTGTCTGTGTGGTTCTGGCTCTGTCTGTGTGGTTCTGGCTCTGTCTGTGTGGTTCTGGCTCTGTCTGTGTGGTTCTGGCTCTGTCTGTGTGGTTCTGGCTCTGTCTGTGTGGTTCTGGTTCTGTCTGTGTGGTTCTGGTTCTGTCTGGTCTTGACTGTCTTCTGTCGTCCACAGAGAGGACTGGAAGCCCGTGTTGACGATAAACTCCATCATCTACGGTCTACAGTATCTATTTCTAGTGAGTCCTTTCTTCTTCACACCTGGTTCCCCATTCAGATCTGGAACCGGTTCTTTGCCTTGTAGCAGGGTTAGAACCAGCTGGTCCCACAGTCCTGAGAACCTCTTACATCAGGGTGTCCACACAGAAAGAGGGGTGCAGTCATAGCAAGGTGGGGAGCCTTGGGTGGGGAGGGCATGACCATTGGGGCGGAGGGCGTGACCATGGATGCGGAGGGCGTTGAACTTGGCCGTGGAGATGAAGGGCGTGACCATTGGGGCGGAGGGCGTGGAACTTGGCCGTGGGGGTGGAGGGCGTGGAACGTGGTGTAGTGTGTGAAGGGCGTGACCATGGAGGCGGAGGGCGTGGAACACGGCCTTGGGTGGGGAGGGCATGACCATTGGGGCGGAGGGCATGACCATGGGGCTGAGGACGTGACAATGGAGGTGGAAGGCGTGGAACGTGGCCGCGGGGGTGGAGGGCGTGACCATGGAGGTGGAGGGCGTGACCATGGAAGCGGAGGGCGTGACCCTGGAGGTGGAAGGCGTGGAACGTGGTGTAGTGTGTGGAGGGCGTGACCATGGAGGTGGAGGGCGTGACCATGGAGGCGGAGGGCGTGACCATGGAGGTGGAGGGCGTGACCATGGAGGTGGAAGGCGTGGAACGTGGCCGTGGGGGTGGAGGGCGTAACCATGGAGGTGGAAGGCGTGGAACGTGGCCGTGGGGGTGGAGGGCGTGACCATGGAGGCGGAGGGCGTGGAACACGGCCTTGGGTGGGGAGGGCATGACCATTGGGGCGGAGGACGTGACAATGGAGGCGGAGGGCGTGAAATGTGGCCGTGGGGGCAGATGGTGTGACCATGGAGGCGGCAGGTGGGGAACGTTGCCGTGGTGATGGAGGGCGTGGAACACGGCCGCGGGGGCAGATGGCATGACCATGGAGGTGGAGGGCGTGGAATGTGGGGGAGGAGGGCGTGGAATGTGGGGATGGAGGGCGTGACCATGGAGGCAGAAGGTGTGGAACGTGGCCGTGGGGGCGGAGGGCGTGACCGTGAAGGCGGAGGGCGGACATGGAGGTGGAAGGCGGGAAGGGCGTGGGGGTAGAGGGCGTGACCATGGAGGTGGAGGGCGTGACCATGGGGCGGAGGGCGGACCCTGGAGGTGGAAGGCGTGACCATGGGGGCGGAGGGCGTGGAACATGGCGTGGGGAGGGGGGGCGTCACCATGGAGGTGGAAGGTGTGGAACACGGCCTTGGGTGGGGAGGGGCATGACATGGGGCAGAGGGCGTGACCATGGGGCGGAGGACGTGACCATGGAGGCGGAGGGCGTGGAACACGGCCTTGGGTGGGGAGGGCATGACCATTGGGGCAGAGGGCGTGACCATGGGGCGGAGGACGTGACAATGGAGGGGGAGGGCGTGAAATGTGGCCGTGGGGGCAGATGGTGTGACCATGGAGGCGGCAGGTGGGGAACGTTGCCGTGGTGATGGAGGGCGTGGAACACGGCCGCGGGGGCAGATGGCATGACCATGGAGGCGGAGGGCGTGGAATGTGGGGGTGGAGGGCGTGGAATGTGGGGATGGAGGGCGTGACCATGGAGGCAGAAGGTGTGGAACGTGGCCGTGGGGGCGGAGGGCGTGACCGTGAAGGCGGAGGGCGTGACCATGGAGGTGGAAGGCGTGGAACGTGGCCGTGGGGGTAGAGGGCGTGACCATGGAGGTGGAGGGCGTGACCATTGGGGCGGAGGGCGTGACCCTGGAGGTGGAAGGCGTGACCATTGGGGCGGAGGGCGTGGAACATGGCCGTGGGGAGGGAGGGCGTCACCATGGAGGTGGAAGGTGTGGAACACGGCCTTGGGTGGGGAGGGCATGACCATTGGGGCAGAGGGCGTGACCATGGGGCGGAGGACGGACCATGGAGGCGGAGGGCGTGGAACACGGCCTTGGGTGGGGAGGGCATGACATGGGGAGAGGGGGACATGGGGCGGAGGACGTGACAATGGAGGGGGAGGGCGTGAAATGTGGCCGTGGGGGCAGATGGTGTGACCATGGAGGCGGCAGGTGGGGAACGTTGCCGTGGTGATGGAGGGCGTGGAACACGGCCGCGGGGGCAGATGGCATGACCATGGAGGGGAGGGCGGGAATGTGGGGGTGGAGGGCGTGGAATGTGGGGGGTGGAGGGCGTGACCACGGAGGCAGAAGGTGTGGAACGGGCCGTGGGGGCGGAGGGGCGTGGCCGTGGGGGGCGGGAGGGCGTGACCGTGAAGGCGGAGGGCGTGGAATGTGGGGGTGGAGGGCGTGACCATGGAGGCAGAAGGTGTGGAACATGGGGGCGGATGGTGGGGCGTGGCCGTGGGGACAGAGGGCGTGGAACACGGCCGTGGGGGTGGAGGGCATAACCATTGAGGTGGGGGGCGTGGAACGTGGTGCAGTGTGTGGAACGTTGAGCGCTGCCTCTGTGTTCTTCGTCACCATGACAACAGAAGCACTTGAATGCTGGTATAAAGTCTGGTCAGACGGCGGCACTCGTCTTTCTGGCTGAAATTTAACATTGTGTATATACCCCCCCACCCCCCCACCCCCCACAGGAGCCGAACCCCGAGGACCCGCTGAACAAGGAGGCGGCGGAGGTCCTGCAGACGAACCGGCGGCTGTTTGAGCAGAACGTCCATCGCTCCCTGAGGGGCGGATACGTCGGCGCCACCTACTTTGAGAGA
Organism: Atherinomorus stipes; assembly: GCA_023101725.1. Taxonomy (NCBI): domain Eukaryota; kingdom Metazoa; phylum Chordata; class Actinopteri; order Atheriniformes; family Atherinidae; genus Atherinomorus; species Atherinomorus stipes. Next base: position 362,255 of record JALJCO010005175.1, read on the forward strand.
TGTCTTAAATAAGTCGACATCCCATCATCCCCCCCCCCGCCCCACACACACCTCCACCCCTCCCACCCACCCCCCCCCTCATCAAAGCGGGAGCCGCAGAGTTGGGAGGCAGCACACCGCTAACATGCTTTTCTGTTTTAAAGCAAAGAAGAAGCCCCGCCTCCTCCCCCTTCCTCCTCCTCTTCCTCCCCCATCCTCCCATTTCTGTCAGCCGCGGGAGGGGGGAGGACCCAGTCTGGACTCAGAAACACAGCCGCCAAGGAGGAGGAGGGTGGGGGAGGTGGTTGGTGAATGTTGGTCAGGTCAACGTCACTACGCTGATGATGATGATGATGACGATGATGATGATGATAATGTTTTTATTTTGCGTGTGGCAAAGACTCCTGATCAGAAGGACACGCCCCCTCCCGGCAGCCGCCTCCACCCAATCATAACACACCCACGAATCGGCAGCAAACTCCAAACGTCCTCCCAACGCCTCACACTGGTCGCCGTGGCGACTGAAGATTGTCATTGCGACCTACGGTTTCCGTGGCAGCTGCAGGTCACCGTGGCAACTGAAAATTTTCGTGGCGACTGAAAGTTGTCATGGCAACTGCAGGTTGTCGTGGCGACTGAAGCTTCTGATTGCGCCTTAAAGTTTTCTTTACGGGGAAAGACACGTTGTTTTAGGTTTTAGCTTGAAGTCACTAAAGGGGGAGGGGCTAATCGAAGAGGGCGGAGCTAATCTGAGAGGGCGGGTCTTGCTGGTGTGACTCCGCCCTCCATGAGGGGAGGGGTTGTAATGTAGGAGGAGCTTGTGAGATGTGAGAAGCAAACATGCCTTAAAATGCTGTGGAGGGGTGGGGCTTGATGCAGATGGGCGGGGCTTAATATGAGGAAGAGGCGGGGGGATGAAGGACCTGTTTGGAGTTTGCTGCAAATAAGACGCTTGCTAGTGGGCGGGGCTTTGTACAGGTGGGCGGGGCTGTCGATGGGTGGGGGGGTAACGGGAAGGGCAGCATTTGATTTTCATTTTGGGGGGGTTGTTGTGGGCGGGTCAGGGGGAGGGGCTTAAATGTTAGGATTTATTGTGTATATGGAAACCGGCTGTTCACACTGACTGCAGTATGATTTATGTTGAATAAAATATGAACTGGAACCATGAACGCGTCACAGTTGTTTTACACACGTGCTGCCTTCAGGGACCTCACGGTGAGACGTGTTCCATTTGTTTACTTGTTTACAGTCTGATGCGTTCATGGACAGAATGAAACGTGGGAGTAACGCGTGTCTCATTAAACCTGGTCTCACTGACGGAATCAGGACCTGGATCCAAGTCCTGCATCTGCAGAACCCCCTGGTTTCTGATCCAGTTCAAGTCCAGTGATAGGGCCAGACCCGAGACCTGATTCAGACCCGAGACCTGATTCAGCCGAGACCTGATTCAGACCTGAGACCTGATTCAGACCTATTGCCTGAGACCTGATTCAGACCAGCCTGATTAGACCTGATTCAGACCCGAGACCTGATTCAGACCTGAGACCTGATTCAGACCTGAGACCTGATTCAGACCTGAGACCTGATTCAGACCCGAGACCTGATTCAGACCCGAGACCTGATTCAGACCCGAGACCTGATTCAGACCTGAGACCTGATTCAGACCCGAGACCTGATTCAGACCCGAGACCTGATTCAGACCTGAGACCTGATTCAGACCCGAGACCTGATTCAGACCTGAGACCTGATTCAGACCTGAGACCTGATTCAGACCCGAGACCTGATTCAGACCTGAGACCTGAGACCTGATACAGACCTGAGACCTGATTCAGACCTGAGACCTGATTCAGACCTGAGACCTGATTCAGACCTGAGACCTGATTCAGACCTGAGACCTGATTCAGACCCGAGACCTGATTCAGACCTGAGACCTGATTCAGACCTGAGACCTGATTCAGACCTGAGACCTGATTCAGATCTGAGACCTGATTCAGACCTGAGACCTGATTCAGACCTGAGACCTGATTCAGACCTGATTCAGACCTGAGACCTGATTCAGATCTGAGACCTGATTCAGATCTGAGACCTGATTCAGACCTGAGACCTGATTCAGACCCGAGACCTGATTCAGACCTGAGACCTGATTCAGACCTGATTCAGACCTGAGACCTGATTCAGATCTGAGACCTGATTCAGACCTGAGACCTGATTCAGACCTGCAGACCTGAGACCTGATTCAGACCTGAGACCTGATTCAGACCTGAGACCTGATTCAGACCTGAGACCTGAAGTAGACCTGAGACCTGAAGTAGACCTGAGACCTGATTCAGACCTGAGACCTGAAGTAGACCTGAGACCTGATTCAGACCTGAGACCTGATTCAGACCTGAGACCTGATTCAGACCTGAGACCTGATTCAGATCTGAGACCTGATTCAGACCTGAGACCTGATTCAGACCTGCAGACCTGAGACCTGATTCAGATCTGAGACCTGATTCAGATCTGAGACCTGATTCAGACCTGAGACTGTTCTTGATCACGTGCACACGCAACACCAGGCTCGTGCACGGATGAGAAAGTGGCCTAGAACCACGACAACTGAGGTATTGTTTCACGTGCACGTGTCTCCTACTCCCTTGTGCACGGGTTTCTGAGCATGCACGTGCCTGGCCCTGGTCTGGAACCAGGGCCAGCGGTGGACCATGACTTTGGTCCACCGCTGGGCCTGGTCTGGAACCAGGGCCAGCGGTGGACCATGACTTTGGTCCACCACTGGGACTGGTCTGGAACCAGGACCAGCGGTGGACCATGACTTTGGTCCACCACTGGGACTGGTCTGGAACCAGGACCAGTGGTGGACCATGACTTTGGTCCACCACTGGCCCTGGTCTGGAACCAGGACCAGTGGTGGACCATGACTTTGGTCCATGGGTGGTCTGGCAGGCGGGTGGCTGTGGTCCCCGTGGCCGGTCTGGAAAGGCAGCGGTGGCCATGCTTGGTCCCGTGGTGGTCTGGACCAGGGGGTGGGTTTGGTCCACCGTGGGCTGGTCTGGAAGGGCCAGCGGTGGACCATGACTTGGTCCCCGCTGGGCCTGGTCTGGAACCAGGACCAGCGGTGGACCATGACTTTGGTCCACCGCTGGCCCTGGTCTGGAACCAGGACCAGCGGTGGACCATGACTTTGGTCCACCACTGGCCCTGGTCTGGAACCAGGACCAGCGGTGGACCATGACTTTGGTCCACCGCTAGGCCTGGTCTGGAACCAGGACCAGCGGTGGACCATGACTTTGGTCCACCGCTGGGACTGGTCTGGAACCAGGGCCAGCGGTGGACCATGACTTTGGTCCACCGCTGGGACTGGTCTGGAACCAGGGCCAGCGGTGGACCATGACTTTGGTCCACCGCTGGGACTGGTCTGGAACCAGGGCCAGCGGTGGACCATGACTTTGGTCCACCGCTGGTCCTGGTCTGGAACCAGGACCAGCGGTGGACCATGACTTTGGTCCACCGCTGGTCCTGGTCTGGAACCAGGACCAGCGGTGGACCATGACTGTGGTCCACCACTGGTCCTGGTCTGGAACCAGGACCAGTGGTGGACCATGACTTTGGTCCACCGCTAGGACTGGTCTGGAACCAGGACCAGCGGTGGACCATGACTTTGGTCCACCACTGGGACTGGTCTGGAACCAGGACCAGTGGTGGACCATGACTTTGGTCCAAAATACCGACAGTTTTTCTGAATCGCTAAAACACTGTTTGAAACGTCCCCTCACTTCTTCACGTTTAATCACGAATCGCAGAACTCAAACTAAAGCAACGCTACTGTCACATCACGGCCGAAGCACAGCAGCATGTAGAACGCTGCAGAGCGTCAGGAAAACAAGCACAGCAGCACGTAGAACGCTGCAGAGCGTCAGGAAAACAAGCACAGCAGCACGTAGAACGCTGCAGAGCGTCAGGAAAACAAGCACAGCAGCACGTAGAACGCTGCAGAGCGTCAGGAAAACAAGCACAGCAGCACGTAGAACGCTGCAGAGCGTCAGGAAAACAGCTCTCACATCATCATGCTGTCACAATCATTTTGTTTTCATCATGTCACCACACAGAGCTCAGAACAGAAATGACTGGATCGCAGACCACCAAGCAGCTCTCACAGTGATGAAGAATCCTTCAAGTTCCTGGATCCAGAAGATGATCTGGATCACGTAACGGGTTCGTTCTTGGGCTGAGACACGCCTGGTGGAAATTTCAGGTCAATCCGTCCCGAACTTTTTCTGTAAAGTTGCTGACAGACAGACGAACAAACCAACGCTAACAGAAGCATCACCTCCGTGGAGGAGGTGATGCTGTAACGTGGTCGATCTCCGTTTCACGGATTTCACCTGAAATGAGGCTCTGCGTCGGACCTGATTTTGCCCCCTTACCTCCCCGTCCTCCACCACCTCCTGTCCGTATTCTTCCTCTCTGATTTCCATCCATCACAAACTCTTGACCTCCCACAGCTTCCTCAGCTGGTTTATACTGGTTCCCTCATCATCAGCCAAAGGTGAAATGAATTTTGAGTCACTGAGTTTCCCTGCTGACATCTGTGTCTTCGTTGTGATGCAGCATGAGCATCACAGTGCAGATGTGTTTGCAAACCGTGTCTGGTGATGTGAAATGTGCTTCAGGTTTGGATCACAGGGGACTGATTTGACACCTCGGTTTAGGCTTCTGAAAAATCGGCTTGGAGAATGAGATTTAGTGTTTTAGCAGCTGTGAAAAACTGTAACACTTGGTCAGAGTGTTGGGCTTGACAGGGTCTGTTCCTCCAGTCCCTTTGGCCACTTAGTTTCAGGTCAAAGGTCATTCATTTGACCAGGTTTTGGCCTTGGAAACAAAAACTGTATACTTGCAATCCGCTAACAACACAGGTCAGGGAGGGGTCGTGGACAGAGGCTAGCAGTCGGTCAAAATTGGTCCAATCAGGGTGAAACTGATTGAGCCCAGCTCGTGGGGGCTAGATGAGTTGGCTGTGTTATTTTCAGCCTCCTTGGACCAAGTATGGCCGAGTTATGGCCACTGTCCACGAAGCCCACCTGAGTCCTGTTGGATCACATCAGGGGGTCCATGGCTGTCTGGGGTGGTTTTTCAGTGTTCTCCAATTTCCACCAAAATTGGCATGTTTATACCCCCCAAGATGACCACTATGCTGACCTCCCAAAATTACCCGTGGTTGGTGTGAGAATTGTGTTGGGGTTTTCAATGACAGTCCCTTTGATGAAGCACGTGTCATTTTGTACAGAAACATATTTGAGCCAAAATTGCACTGCGGCCTGATAGAGCGTCTCCTGAACATCACTTGACTTGATTTTGGTGTTCTCAGACCCTTCCTAGAGCGACCTATGACCCCCCCCCCCAAAGTTGCCCTTCACCAAAGCTACAGTGGCAGTCCCTTTGACAGTAGGGTTCATTTTGGCGTGTCTTTATGGCTGTCATTTAAATTTGGTAAACTTTAGAGACAGAATTTTACTGTGGCTTATAGACAGCGCTGCCCCCACCCAAAGTGAGGCCCCAAGCAAAGGGTCCAGATGAAAGATCACATCAGGAACATCACCTGTGCTGCAGCAGAAGAGTCGTGATCCGTCTGTCTGTGACTTAACAGTAATTGTAACCTTGTCACTCAAGCCAATCACAGGCCTGTATGAGTGCCAACATATAATGCTTTTTTTTCTCCATACGATGATCAAGTGGAGGCCCTCCTGGTAACCGGAGGCCCTCCTGGTAACCGGAGGCCCTCCTGGTAACCGGAGGCCCTCCTGGTAACCGGAGGCCCTCCTGGTAACCTGAGGCCCTCCTGGTAACCTGAGGCCCTCCTGGTAACCGGAGGCCCTCCCGGTAACCTGAAGCCCTCCCGGTAACCTGAGGCCCTCCTGGTAACCGGAGGCCCTCCCGGTAACCTGAGGCCCTCCCGGTAACCTGAGGCCCTCCTGGTAACCTGAGGCCCTCCCGGTAACCGGAGGCCCTCCCGGTAACCTGAGGCCCTCCCGGTAACCTGAGGCCCTCCCGGTAACCTGAGGCCCTCCCGGTAACCGGAGGCCCTCCCGGTAACCGGAGGCCCTCCTGGTAAACTGAGGCCCTCCTGGTAACCTGAGGCCCTCCTGGTAACCGGAGGCCCTCCTGGTAACCGGAGGCCCTCCTGGTAACCTGAGGCCCTCCCGGTAACCGGAGGCCCTCCCGGTAACCTGAGGCCCTCCCGGTAACCTGAGGCCCTCCTGGTAACCGGAGGCCCTCCTGGTAACCGGAGGCCCTCCTGGTAACCTGAGGCCCTCCTGGTAACCTGAGGCCCTCCTGGTAACCTGAGGCCCTCCTGGTAAACGGAGGCCCTCCTGGTAAACGGAGGCCCTCCTGGTAACCGGAGGCCCTCCTGGTAACCTGAGGCCCTCCTGGTAACCGGAGGCCCTCCTGGTAACCTGAGGCCCTCCTGGTAACCTGAGGCCCTCCCGGTAACCTGAGGCCCTCCCGGTAACCTGAGGCCCTCCCGGTAACCGGAGGCCCTCCTGGTAACCTGAGGCCCTCCCGGTAACCTGAGGCCCTCCCGGTAACCTGAGGCCCTCCTGGTAACCTGAGGCCCTCCTGGTAACCGGAGGCCCTCCTGGTAACCTGAGCCCCCACGCAGCCTATGTGATCTGCGTGTATCTGCTTATAGAGCATCTAATGAACATCCCTTGACCTGATTTTGGGTGGAATCAGGCATTCCTCGACCGCATAGGAGCCAAAAACTAAACCCTTTTCGTAACTTCCATACAGTGGCAGCAAGTTTGCATTGAGCTAGTGTCTCTTTTGCTGGCATTTCTCCAAAAAAGGCTTTAGAGATGGCCATGCCCTTTAAATATGTTATAAGGGGGTCCCACACTCTGCCCTGTTCAAACGGTTCGTCCCTCGGGCCCATGGGAGTCCCGCGGGAAGCTATCCACTTGTCATTCACAATGAATGGGGTTGAAAATGTAGGGAACACCCCATGTTCAGGGATTGGAAGTGGGAGGGGCCAAATTATATAAAATTTTGACTGTTGCTCCATGGCCACGCCCATTTTCACCTCCTAGAGCAGGGATCACCGACTCCGGACCTCTTGGGCCAGTCCGAAAGGTTTTCAGTGTCACCCTGTGTCACACAGCTGACCCAAATGAATGAGTCATCGTTCAGAACGTCATAGGCCATCAGACCCATTTCATTTGAATCAGGTGTGTTGGAGAACAGAAATGTTGAAAACCTTCCAGACGCTGGCCCAAGAGGTCCGGAGATGGTGATCCCTGTCCAAGAGTTTCGCCACTCTATCCCTGTTCTGGAGTGACTTTGGCCCCAGAGCGTCCTAGAGACACGAAACCAGCGTCTCCTGAGTCGGGGCGTCGCCCCTAACGCAAAGGTGCCCTTTTTAAGTCAAGTGCCCCTCTACCGCCCCCCTGGTTCACGGAGCCAGGGTTAGGGTTACATCCCCATGTGAAACGATCGGAAGTGGACAAACTTTACAGGGTCAACCCTTGTTCATGGGGTCGGGAGGACTTTTTGACGGGCTCCTGTAACTAACCCCCAAACCACATGCCAAATTTCAGTCCGATCCGAGGACGTTGAACTTCCGACGGGATTAAGCTCATGGTCAAGAAAGTTTCAACGATCTGCACCAAACTCTCTCGGCACGTTCCCCGGACCTCCGGACCCCACGGTTCAATTCTCAGGGCCCCCTAAGGGCCCCCCTCCAAGGGAAGTGAGCAAAGGGACTGCCGCTGGATGCCCCCCCCCCCCCGTCTCAACACTGTTAGTGTTCAATTTTAGTTCAAAGGGACTGCAAGTTTACAAACTGCCCACTGTCAGTCCGTTAGAATCAGGCGAGTCTTCGTGGACGAACCCTAAGTCTTCTGCTGTAGGCTCCAGGAGCACGTGCTCGGCTCTGATGCACGTCTTAAGATATCAATCTCCACGTTTCAGACTCAAAGTGCCCCCCCCCCCCCCAAACACTCTCCTGTGCCTTCCCGGGACATCCCTGGAAAAAGTTGTCAATAAAGAGCTCAAACCAGGGCAGGAGGTTGGCACAGAACCACCCCTTCATCCCTCCCAGGGGGGGCCTTATCGGAGTACGTGGACTAAAAATGCATGGAGGGGGCCTTTGGACCCCACAGCTGCGTCTTGCTTGAAAGGTAGGCCCTCCCAGTGTCGCCAGGACGTTCGGGGCCTTCGGCAGGCCTTAATATCGTCGGGGGGTTGTAGGACCATCTCGTGGCCGATTCCGGCAGCCGTACGGGGGACCTGCAGTGGACAGAATCCACTTTCATCGACACGGTGGAGCGCTGGGCCCCCCCTGGATGAAGTACGAAGGAGGGCCTATGTTCGGACATCAGCTACCCGTGAATATTGGGAGGCAATGATGACATTGCCAATCCCTCCCCATTAAATTTTGTCCACAAGCCCTCCACTTCCCTCAGGACCCCCAGGACCCTCAGGACCCGGGTCCTGAAGCCGGTCAGTGCTGCACCCTCAGGACCCTCAGGACCCGGGTCCTGGGGGCCGGATCAGTGCTGCACCCTCAGGACCCTCAGGACCCGGGTCCTGGGGGCCGGATCAGTGCTGCACCCTCAGGACCCGGGTCCTGAAAATAATTTTATTGGATGAAAATCAGCATGTGGATTCTCAGATCTGACTGGACCTGGAGACGGATCAGAGACCCCCCTCCTCCTCGTCATCATCAGTCCCGGTTCTGATCCGGTTCATGTTTTACCACCAGACCTGGTCCAGGATGAAGATTTAACTTTATTAACATTCACAAACACAATTAAAGAAAACCAGAAAACCAGGATCCGTTTCATCTGTGGACCGGATCCACATCCACCTGTCCGTCCCCGTTCCAGTCCTGTTCCAGTCCTGGTCCCGGTCCTGTTCCGGCCCTCAGGCCCGCTGGGTCTGCGTGGTCAGGAGGACCAGCGGGACCTCCTTGTCCCCAGTCCCGGTCCGGTCCTGGCCCTCAGGCCAGCTGGGTCTGCGTGGTCAGGAGGACCAGCGGGACCTCCTTGTCCCCAGTCCCGGTCCGGTCCTGGCCCTCAGGCCAGCTGGGTCTGCGTGGTCAGGAGGACCAGCGGGACCTCCTTGTCCCCGGTCCCCAGCAGGGGGATCATCCTCTCTGTGAACTCGGAGGCGGCGTTGAAGCTGAAGATCTCGGATCCGGTCTTGACGTTGTAGAAGGACACCTGTCCTTCCTCCATGTCCAGAAAGACGCCCACCTGTCTCAGCTTGGGATGGTGACCTTTCACCTGCAGGACAGACAGAAGTGGGGTCAGCTTCATCATCACAAAAACCAGTCCAGGTCCGGACTGGAGGACATGTTCAGAGGAGACAGATGTTTACTGGACACAAGCAGAGATGTGCAGGACGGAGGAAGTATGTGAACTCCCACCGAGGACTTCCCCAGACCACATCAGGGTCCACCTGGAGTCCAAAGTCCCTCACAGGAGCCATGCTGAAGAGCCCTGATGTCCACAAAGGGACAGGGTGTCCCTGGCCATCCTATAAAGACGCCTCCAGACCAGAGGACAGAGGACGCCTGCAGGGCTGCCAGAGTCCAGGGTCCTGACCTGGACCCAAATCAGGTGCTGCAGCAGGACCACGAGACCAGAAGATTCCTGGACTGAAACGGTTTTATGGAGGACCCTGGTTCTGGTCTGGACCCTGGTTCAGGTCTGGACCACGGTTCAGGTCTGGACCCTGGTTCTGGTCTGGACCCTGGTTCTGGTCTGGACTGCGGTTCAGGTCTGGACCACGGTTCAGGTCTGGACCCTGGTTCTGGTCTGGACCCTGGTTCTGGTCTGGACCGCGGTTCAGGTCTGGACCCTGGTTCTGGTCTGGACCGCGGTTCAGGTCTGGACCCTGGTCCAGGTCTGGACCCCGGTTCTGGTCTGGACCGCGGTTCAGGTCTGGACCCTGGTTCAGGTCTGGGTGGTCCGCCAGGGTTCACATACTTGCTCCCTGCACCGCGTGTTGTGTTCATGTACATCATGGACGTTTCAGCTCTAAATGTCTGAATTTGTTTATTATTATAAAGAAAAACAAATAAAAATCTGAAATAAATTAATGACAAAAAACACGTGAAGATAAATAAACCAAAGATGGAGATGAGGATGAGGATGATGAAGATTAAAATGATGAGGATGGGGATGAAGGTGAGGATGAGGATGATGAAGATTAAAATGATGAGGATGGGGATGAAGATGAGGATGAGGATGATGAAGATTAAAATGATGAGGATGGGGGTGAAGGTGAGGATGAGGATGATGAAGATTAAAATGATGAGGATGAGGATGAAGATGATGAAGATTAAAATGATGAGGATGGGGGTGAAGGTGAGGAAGATGAGACCTTGGTGAGGGGGGGGGTGGTCAGTGCCCTCAGCTGCTGCCCGCTCCACCAGATGGCGTAGTATCCGTTGGGGGGGCTCATGTCGAACAGACCCTTCCTCTGGGCCGACTCTCTGACCACGCCCACCTTCCAGTCCTTGTTGTCCCCCACGAAGACCTGGAGACAGAGACGGTCAGGGACGCCGTCTGGATCCGGACCCCCCAGAGCATCAAGAACCCCCCATCCTCCCAGTAATGACGTCCAGAGCTGAAGCCCCCCCCCTCTTATCTCCCAGTAGTGGCGTCCGGATCCAATTCCCCCCCCGCCGGCCCCCCTCTGACCTCCCAGTAGTGGCGTCCGGAGTTGAAGCCCCCCCCCCCGGCCCCCCTCTGACCTCCCAGTAGTGGCGTCCGGAGCTGAAGCCCCCCCCTCTGACCTCCCAGTAGTGGCGTCCGTAGCTGAAGCCCCCCCCCCGGCCCCCCTCTGACCTCCCAGTAGTGGCGTCCGGAGCTGAAGCCCCCGGCCCCCCTCTGACCTCCCAGTAGTGGTGTCCGGAGCTGAAGCCCCCCCCCCGGCCCCCCTCTGATCTCCCAGTAGTGGCGTCCGGAGCTGAAGCCCCCCCCCTCTGACCTCCCAGTAGTGGCGTCCGGAGCTGAAGCCCCCCCCCCCCCGGCCCCCCCTCTGACCTCCCAGTAGTGGCGTCCGGAGCTGAAGCCCTCCTTGGCCCCCCCTGGCCCCCCCTCTGACCTCCCAGTAGTGGCGTCCGGAGCTGACGCCCCCCCCCCCGGCCCCCCTCTGACCTCCCAGTAGTGGCGTCCGGAGCTGAAGCCCCCCCCTCTGACCTCCCAGTAGTGGCGTCCGGAGCTGATTTCCTCCCCCCCCCGGCCCCCCTCTGACCTCCCAGTAGTGGCGTCCGGAGCTGAAGCCCCCCCCCCTCTGACCTCCCAGTAGTGGCGTCCGGAGCTGAAGCCCCCCCCCTGTGACCTCCCAGTAGTGGCGTCCGGAGCTGAAGCCCCCCCCCCCCTGGCCCCCCTCTGACCTCCCAGTAGTGGCGTCCGGAGCTGAAGCCCCCCCCCGGCCCCCCCTCTGACCTCCCAGTAGTGGCCTCCGGAGCTGATTCCCCCCCTCGTACCTCCCAGTAGTGGCGTCCGGATCCGATCCCCCCCCCCCCCCCGGGCCCCCCTCTGACCTCCCAGTAGTGGCGTCCGGAGCTGAAGCCCCCCCCCCCCCCTCTGACCTCCCAGTAGTGGCGTCCGGAGCTGAAGCCCCCCCCCGGGCCCCCCTCTGACCTCCCAGTAGTGGCGTCCGGAGCTGAACCCCCCCCCCCCGGCCCCCCCTCTGACCTCCCAGTAGTGGCGTCCGGAGCTGAAGCCCCCCCCTCTGACCTCCCAGTAGTGGCCTCCGGAGCTGATTCCCCCCCCCTCTGACCTCCCAGTAGTGGCGTCCGGAGCTGAAGCCCCCCCCCCTCTGACCTCCCAGTAGTGGCGTCCGGAGCTGAAGCCCCCCCCCCCCGGCCCCCCCTCTGACCTCCCAGTAGTGGCGTCCGGAGCTGAAGCCCCCCCCGGCCCCCCCTCTGACCTCCCAGTAGTGGCGTCCGGAGCTGAAGCCCTCCTTGGCGAGGACGCAGGACCAGACGTCGAACCTCTGCTGGCTGTTGCGGAAGAACTGCAGCTTCTCTCCGCGCTTCACCTGCTTGCGGTCCTCAGACAGGATCAGGAACGGGTACGCCGTCACCGGGTTCAAGGCCACGTCCTCTGGAAGCAGCCAGACCAGAACCGGGTCAGACCAGAACCGGGTCAGAGGACGTCGGTGGGACTTGGAGGTCCAACACGACCCAACATTTCCTTCATGCAGCGAAGCTGGACTCACCCATGTAGACTCGAGCCTTCTTGTGTCCTGGAATACGAGAGACCGTTAGAGACCAGGATAAGACCAGATTCTCATCTTCCTGCTGTTGGGGTCCTACCCCCCCATGCCCCCAACCCACCAACCCCCCTAAACCCCCTAAACCCTCATGCACCAATCTCCGTAAACCCTCACGCACCAATCCTAAACCCCCCCAACCACCCTAAATCCCCCCATACCCCCAACCCATCAACCACCCTAACCCCCCTGAACCCTCACCCCCAATCCCAAACAACTCTAAACCACCCCATGCCCTAACCCACAACCACCCTAACCCCTTTAAACACTCACGCCCCTAAACCTCAACCCCTGTTCCCACCACAGACACATGGACGCGTATTTACCTGAAACCTGTTTGATCCGCTTTATATCTGCAGGAGACAGAAACCGGGTCAGTCTTCATGGGTCTGATAAACACCCCCCTCCACCTGTTCACCCCAATCTGTAACCAGCCAATCACAGGTCACGTAGACACATACTGGATCTGGATCTGGATCTGGATCTAGATCTGGATCCATCCTGCCTCAGAACGAGGCTTCAGGCTGCTGGTGGGGGTTTTCTTAGACCACCACAGTGGTGAACTGCAGGTTCTGGGGGACGTTTGTCCTCCCTTTTAGGTTCTGAGAGCACAAAGAACTCCCCAGACACCTGCAGACTAGTGGCTTTTTCAGGTCCTGGACCCAGACCTGATCCTGGACCGGTCCATCCTCACCTCTCAGAGACCACTGGCTCTTCCTCAGGTTGGCCATGCTCCCTCTCAGACTGAGCATGCTCTCTGCTGCCAGCAGGTCTCCGGACGACACTGGAAGAGAGGACAGAGACCACTCACTCTCTGGACACACCTGGACACCAGGACACCTGGGCGGGACAGGGGACTCACAGGATCCTCTGGAATCTCTGGACCCCCTGGAATCTCTGGACCCTCTGGGACGGACCTCCCCCATCCGGATGTCGTCCATCTTGTCCTTCACCTCGGACAGACCGCTCTTCACCTCGTCCAGCTGGAAGTGGAGGGACAACTCCGAGTCCTCGTCCACCTCCTCCTGCTGCTCCTCCTCCAGCGGAGCTGTGGCCTCCTCGAAACTCTGTGGGAGGATGAGGAGGAGAAAACCTTCATCGGCTGTCCTGTGACTTCACATGAAGACCAGGACCAGTCCAGACCTGCAGGAAGCCGATGTGGTCCTGGCTGATGGCCTGGACCTCCAGCGTGGCCCTCCTGTCCATCAGCTGGCTAAGCTCCGCCTCCAGACGGCTCACAAGCCCGCCCCCTTTTGACATCACAGCATCCAGCTGACTCTGGATCCTGCCGACAACCTGGGACCGGATCCTGTCCAGCGAGGCGGACATCTGGTCCAGCAGGTTTTCCACCTCACCCCGTTCCCGGTCCGCGTAGTTCTGGAAAGAAACCACAGAAGAAGAAAAACTTTATTCATCCAGAAGGAAATGACGACGACGATAATCAATCCTGAAGTCTCAGGAGGAGGTCTCAGGAGACAGACAGGCTGGAGGAGGAGACGGAGGAGGTCTCAGGAGACAGACAGGCTGGAGGAGGAGACGGAGGAGGTCTCAGGAGACAGACAGGCTGGAGGAGGAGACAGAGGAGGTTTCAGGAGACGGAGGAGGTCTCAGGAGACAGACAGGCTGGAGGAGACGGAGGAGGTTTCAGGAGACGGAGGAGGACTCAGAAGACAGACAGGCTGGAGGAGGAGACGGAGGAGGTCTCAGGAGACAGATAGGCTGGAGGAGGAGAATGGGGGTGGGGGGGAGGAGACGGAGGAGGTCTCAGGAGACAGACATGCTGTAGGAGGAGACGGAGGTCGTCTCAGGAGACAGACACGCTGGAGGAGGAGGAGACGGAGGAGGTCTCAGGAGACAGACAGGCTGGGAGGAGACGGAGGAGGTTTCAGGAGACAGACAGGGGAGGGGAGACGGAGGAGGACTCAGAAGACAGACAGGCTGGAGGAGGAGACGGAGGAGGTCTCAGAAGACAGACAGGCTGGAGGAGGAGACAGGGGAGGTCTCAGGAGACAGACATGCTGTAGGAGGAGACGGAGGAGGTCTCAGGAGACAGATAGGCTAGAGGAGGAGGAGACGGAGGAGGTCTCAGGAGACAGACAGGCTGGAGAAGGAGACAGGGGAGGTCTCAGGAGACAGACAGGCTGGAGGAGGAGGAGGAGACGGAGGAGGTCTCAGAAGACAGACAGGCTGGAGGAGGAGACGGAGGAGGTCTCAGGAGACAGACAGGCTGGAGGAGGAGGAGGAGACGGAGGAGGTCTCAGAAGACAGACAGGCTGGAGGAGGAGACGGAGGAGGTCTCAGAAGACAGACAGGCTGGAGGAGGAGGAGGAGACGGAGGAGGTCTCAGAAGACAGACAGGCTGGAGGAGGAGACAGGGGAGGTCTCAGGAGACAGACATGCTGTAGGAGGAGGAGACGGAGGAGGTCTCAGGAGACAGACACGCTGGAGGGAGGAGGAGACGGAGGAGGTCTCAGAAGACAGACAGACTGGGGAGGAGGAGGAGACGGAGGAGGTCTCAGAAGACAGACAGGCTGGAGGGGGGGGGGGGGGGGGGGAGGAGGGGGGGTTAGGGAGGAGGAGACGGAGGAGGTCTCAGGAGACAGACAGGCTGGAGGAGGAGGAGACGGAGGAGGTGTAGACCACCTCAGATCTTCAGCTGGGATCAGAAGCATCTATCCACTGCTGCAGCATGTTTACAGAACCAGTCAAACATTTGGACACTTTCAAAATGAATCTGAAAACGTGTCCAAACTTTTGACTGGTGGTGTGTTTATTTATGTTAATGAGCTATTGAAGAAAAGCGACCAGACAGAAAGACGGACGAGAAAGCGGGACGAGACAGCGGGACGAGACAGCGGCGATGTTGAGAGGAAAAACAAAGCTGATGAACAATAAACGATTCATCCATAATGAAATTTATCAGACATCCATTAGTCCACTAATGGCTGCGGCTCTACTACCAACTACTACTAACTACCAACTATTACTAATTTCTACTAACTACCAACTACTACTCTACTACCAACTACTACTAACTACTACAAACTACTACTAACTACCAACTACTACTCTACTACCAACTACTACTAACTACTACAAACTACTACTAACTACCAACTACTACTCTACTACCAACTGCTACTAACTACCAACTACTACTAACTACCAACTACTACTCTACTACCAACTACTAAACTACTACCAACTACTACTAACTACCAACTACTACTCTACTACCAACTGCTACTAACTACCAACTACTACCAACTACTACTAACTACTACAAACTACTACTAACTACCAACCACTACTCTACTACCAACTGCTACTAACTACTACAAACTACTACTAACTACCAACTACTACTCTACTACCAACTGCTACTAACTACCAACTACTACTAACTACCAACTACTACTCTACTACCAACTACTACTAACTACTACCAACTACTAAACTACTACCAACTACTACTAACTACCAACTACTACTCTACTACCAACTGCTACTAACTACCAACTACTACCAACTACTACTAACAACTACTTACTACTAACTACCAACTACTACTCTACTACCAACTGCTACTTACTACTACCAACTACTACTTACTACAACCAACTACTACTCTACCAACTACTACTAACTACTACTAACTACCAACTACTACTCTACTACCAACTACTACTAACTGCTAGTACCTACCAACTACCCTCTACTACCAACTACTACTAACTACCAACTACTACTAACTACTACTCTACTACCAACTACTACTAACTACCAACTACTACTCTACTACCAACTACAACTAACTACTACTAACTACCAACTACTACTCTACTACCAACCACTACCAACTACTACTAACTACAAACTGCGACCTATTCTACTACCAACTACTACTCTATTACCAACGACTACTAAAAACTACTACCAACGACTACTAACTACCAACTACTACTAACTACTACCAACTACTAACTACTACCAACTACCAACTACTACTAACTACTAACTACCAACTACTACTAACTACCAACTACTACTCTACTACCAACTACTACTCTACCAACTACTACTAACAACGACTACTCTACTACCAACTACTACTAACTACTACCAACTACTACTACCTACTACTACCAACTACTACTCTACTATCTACTACTACTACCAACTACTACTACTACTACCAACTACTACTAACTACCAACTACTACTAACTACGACCAACGACTACTAACCAACTACTACTAACTACTACCAACTACTAACTACTACTAACTACCAACTACTACTCTACTACCAACTGCTACTAACTACCAACTACTACTAACTACTACCAACTACAACTAACTATCAACTACTACTCTACTACCAACTACTACCAACTACTACTCTACTACCAACTACTACTAACTACTACTAACTACCAACTACTACTCTACTACCAACTACTACTAACTACTAGTACCTACCAACTACTACTAACTACCAACTACTACTCTACTACCAACTACTACTAACTACTACTAACTACTACTTACTACTAACTACCAACTACTACTCTACTACCAACTGCTACTAACTGCCTACTACCAACTACTACTAACTACCAACTACTACCAACTACTACTACTACCAACTACTACTAACTCTACAAACTACTACTAACTACCAACTACTACTCTACTACCAACTACTACTAACTACTACTCTACTACCAACTACTACTCTACTACCAACTACTACTAACTACCAACTACTAACTACCAACTACTACTACTACTACCAACTACTACTAACTACTACCAACTACTAAACTACTACCAACTACTACTAACTACCAACTACTACTAACTACTACCAACTACTACTAACTACCAACTACTACCAACTACTACTAACTACTACTACTACTACTAACTACCAACTACTACTAACTACTACTAACTACTACCAACTACTACTAACTACCAACTACTACTACCAACTACTAACTACCAACTACTACTCTACTACCAACTACTACCAACTACTAACTACTACCAACTACTACTCTACTACCAACTACTACTATTACCAACGACTACTAACTACTACCACTACTACTAACTACTCCACCAACTACTAACTACTACTAACTACCAACTACTACTCTACTACCAACTACTACTAACTACTACTCTACTACCAACTACTACTCTACTACCAACTGCTACTAACTACCAACTACTACCAACTACTACTCTACTACCAACTACTACTAACTCTACAAACTACTACTAACTACCAACTACTACTCTACTACCAACTACTACTAACTACTACTCTACTACCAACTACTACTCTACTACCAACTGCTACTAACTACCAACTACTAACTACCAACTACTACTCTACTACCAACTACTACTAACTACTACCAACTACTAAACTACTACCAACTACTACTAACTACACTACTACTACTACTCTACTAACTACCAACTACTACCAACTACTACTTACTACTAACTACCAACTACTACTAACTACTACTCTACTACCAACTACTACTAACTACCAACTACTACTCTACTACCAACTACTACTAATTACTACTAACTACCAACTACTACTCTACTACCAACCACTACCAACTACTAACTACAAACTAGCAACTATTCTACTACCAACTACTACTCTATTACCAACGACTACTAACTACTACCAACTACTACTAACTACTACCAACTACTAACTACTACTAACTACCAACTACTACTCTACTACCAACTGCTACTACCAACTACTACTAACTACTGCTTACTACTAACTACCAACTACTAATCTACTACCAACTGCTACTAACTGCCAACTACCAACTACTACTAACTACCAACTGCTACTTACTACGACCAACTACTACTTACTACAACCAACTACTACTAACTACTATTAACTACCAACTACTACTCTACTACCAACTACTACTAACTGCTAGTACTGCTACCAACTACTCCTCTACTACCAACTACTACTAACTACCAACTACTACTAACTACTACTTACTACTAACTACCAACTACTACTAACTACCAACTACTACTCTACTACCAACTTCTACCTACTACTACTAACTACAAACTGCGACTATTCTACTACCAACTACTACTCTACTGCCAACTACTACTACCACCAACTACTACTCTACTACCAACTACTACTAACTACGACCAACGACTACTACCAACTACTACTAACTACTACCAACTACTAACTACTACTAACTACCAACTACTACTAACTACTACCAACTACTACTAACTATCAACTACTACTCTACTACCAACTACTACTAACTACCAACTACTACTAACTACTACCAACTACTACTAACTACTACTCTACTACCAACTACTACTAACTACTACTAACTACCAACTACTACTCTACTACCAACAACTACTAGTACCTACCAACTACTACTAACTACCAACTACTACTCTACTACCAACTACTACTAACTACTACTCTACTACCAACTACTACTAACTATTAACTGCGACTATTCTACTTTCAACTACTACTCTACTGCCAATTTCTACTACCAACAACTACTACTACTACCAACTACTACTAACTACCAACTACTACTAATTATTAACTAAAACTCTACTACCAACTACAACTCTACTACTAACTACTACTTTACTACCAACTACTACCAACTACTACTAACTACAACTCTACTACTAACTACTACTTTACTACCAACTACTACCAACTACTACTAACTACAACTCTACTACTAACTACAACTCTACTACTAACTACTACTTTACTACCAACTACTACCAACTACTACTAACTACAACTCTACTACTAACTACAACTCTACTACTAACTACTACTTTACTACCAACTACTACCAACTACAACTCTACTACTAACTACTACTTTACTACCAACTACTACCAAATACTACTAACTACCACCAACCTTCTCAGCCTCCAGCTTCTTCTTCAGGTCTCCCACTCTGACCTCTTTCTCCTTGATGCGGTTCAGGATCTCCTGCTCCGTCCTCGCCACCTGTTTCTGGACAAAAAGATGGACACAAAAGTGGACATAGAGGTGGACATGAAGGTGGACACACAGGTGCACATACAGGTGGACATGAAGGTGGACACAGAAATAAAAGTGGACATGTACGGGGACACAGATGGACATGAAGGTGGACACACAGGTGGACATGAGGTTGGACACGGACACAAAAGTAGACATGAAGGTGGACACAAATGTGCACATATGTGGACAAAGACACAAAAGTGGACATATAGGTGGACACAAAAGTGGACATGAAGGTGGACACACAGACACAAAAGTGGACATGAAGGTGGACATGGAGGTGGACACACAGACACAAAAGTGGACATGAAGGTGGACATGGAGGTGGACACACAGACACAAAAGTGGACATGGAGGTGGACATGAAGGTGGACATGGAGGTGGACACACAGACACAAAAGTGGACATGAAGGGGAATGGAGGTGGACATGGAGGTGGACACAAGAAAAAAGTGGACATGGAGGTGGAATGGAGGGGAATGGAGGTGGACACAAGAAAAAGGGAATGAAGGTGGAATGGAGGGGAATGGAGGTGGCCAAGAAAAAAGTGGACATGGAGGTGGACATGGAGGTGGACATGAAGGTGGACATGGAGGTGGACATGGAGGTGGACACACAGACACAAAAGTGGACATGGAGGTGGACATGAAGGTGGACATGGAGGTGGACACACAGACACAAAAGTGGACATGAAGGTGGACATGGAGGTGGACATGGAGGTGGACACACAGACACAAAAGTGGACATGGAGGTGGACATGGAGGTGGACATGAAGGTGGACATGGAGGTGGACATGGAGGTGGACACACAGACACAAAAGTGGACATGGAGGTGGACATGAAGGTGGACATGGAGGTGGACATGGCAGAGACTTGAGCCATCGGGGGAACCAGGACCAGTTTCAGCTTTTACCTGTTTTCCGAGTCTCTCGGTCTGGACGGAGACGGTTTTGTGGGTCCGGTGTTCCTCCAGGACACAGATGGCACAGATGCAGCGCTGACATGTCCTGCAGTAAACCTGGACACACAAACACATCAGGGTGAGACTGAAGATGATGAAGATGATGACGGTGCGGGCGTGTCCTCACCTCCAGCAGGCGGCGGTGGACGGAGCAGGTGCGGCCCCTGAGGGCCTCCTGGGGGTCCATGAGGGGGTGTTTGGAGTAGAAGGGCGTGGTGTGGTGGGGCTGCACGTGCTCGGTGCAGTAGGCGGCGGTGCACGTGAGGCAGGAGCTGACGGCGGGCCGCTTCACGCCCGTGCACACGTCGCACCAGACCACGTCCTCCGCCGCCTTCAGCGCCGCCTTCACGGCCGCCGCCGGCGCCAGGAACGGGTTGGAGCTCCCGCCATCGTCCAGGGCGGCCGCCAGGAACGGGTTGGAGCCGCCGTCCGGCACGGGGGGGGCGGGGGCCGACGCCTCGGACCCCAGCGGGGGCGCGAAGCCGCCGTAGCGAACCAGCTTGTATTTGTCTGCGATGAGGGCGAAGACCTTGTTGATGCTCAGCTGAGGACGCTCGTCAAACTCCCGCTTGCAGAGGGGACACGTGCAGACCGGACTGGACGCCCAGTACCCACCGATGCACCCCTGACGACACAGGACACATGAGACACTTGTCAGGACACATTTGGACATGTGGACAGGACATCAGGTGGACTGCAGGAGGACCTCACCTGGCAGAAATTGTGTCCACAGGGAGTAGAAACCGGATCGGTGAACAGGTCCAGACAGATGGAGCAGGTCAGCTCCTGTTCTGAGAACAGTTCTGGTCCCTCAGCCATCGTCCTGCTGGAGGACAGACATACGTCACAGCCTGGACATAGACCTGGACCAGACCTGGACCAGACCCATGACCTGGCGACCTGGACCAGACCCATGACCTGGAGCAGACCTGGACTCAGACCTGGGGACCGGACATGCTGGACAGACCGGACCGGACCTGGACCAGACCCATGACCTGGAGCAGACCTGGACCAGACCTGGACCGGACCTGGACATAGACCTGGACCAGACCCATGACCTGGAGCAGACCTGGACCGGACCTGGCCCAGACCTGGACTCAGACCTGGACTGGACCCAGACTGAGGTTTTCGGAGTTTTCTTTACATAAACAGAAGTCCTGACTGACGGGGGACTAAGAACCAGACTTGGACCAGACCCGGATCAGTGGTCCTGGTGGGTCTGATACCTCAGAGAATGATCTGGGTGGCCTTCATCATTCTCCTCCTCCTCTTCTCTGAATCAACCAATCACGCGCTCCGACTGGAACCGTCTCCACCTGCAGGGGGGGGGGGGGGGGGGGGGGGGAGCAGCCCGGACCACATTCCACCCTCCACAGGTGAGTCTGGTGATGCAGGTAACGAGACACGGCTGAGCGACCGTTACCATGGAGACGAGAACAGGAGGAGGCTGCGCAGGTCATCTGGTCTGGTGGAGGTAGAACTGCACTAGAACTGGATCTGAACTGGACTAGAACTGGACCTGAACTGGACTAGAACTGGACCTGAACTGGACTAGAACTGGACGAATGGATTAGAAATGGAATTGAACTAGGATAGAAATGGAATAAAAAAAAAAAAACTGAACTGGACTAGAACTGGATCTGAACTGGACCTGAACCAGACCAGAACTGCACTAACACTGGACGAGCACTGGACTGTAATTGGACTTAAACTAGACTAGAACAGGGCTAAAACCGGACTGGAACTAGACTAGAACTGGACTACAAGTGGACCAAGACTAGTCTAGAACTGAACTATAATTGAACTAGAGCAAGACTTGAACTAGACTAGAACAGGGCTAAAACCGGACTGGAACTAGACTAGAACAGGGCTAAAACCGGACTGGAACTAGACTAGAACAGGGCTAAAACCGGACTAGAACTAGACTAGAACAGGGCTAAAACCGGACTGGAACTAGACTAGAACAGGGCTAAAACCGGACTAGAACTAGACTAGAACAGGGCTAAAACCGGACTGGAACTAGACTAGAACAGGGCTAAAACCGGACTGGAACTAGACTAGAACAGGGCTAAAACCGGACTGGAACTAGACTAGAACAGGGCTAAAACCGGACTAGAACTAGACTAGAACAGGGCTAAAACCGGACTGGAACTAGACTAGAACAGGGCTAAAACCGGACTGGAACTAGACTAGAACAGGGCTAAAACCGGACTAGAACTAGACTAGAACAGGGCTAAAACCGGACTGGAACTAGACTAGAACAGGGCTAAAACCGGACTAGAACTAGACTAGAACAGGGCTAAAACCGGACTGGAACTAGACTAGAACAGGGCTAAAACCGGACTGGAACTAGACTAGAACAGGGCTAAAACCGGACTAGAACTAGACTAGAACAGGGCTAAAACCGGACTGGAACTAGACTAGAACAGGGCTAAAACCGGACTGGAACTAGACTAGAACAGGGCTAAAACTGGACTAGAACTAGACTAGAACAGGGCTAAAACCGGACTAGAACTAGACTAGAACAGGGCTAAAACTGGACTAGAACTAGACTAGAACAGGGCTAAAACCGGACTGGAACTAGACTAGAACAGGGCTAAAACTGGACTAGAACTAGACTAGAACAGGGCTAAAACTGGACTGGAACTAGACTAGAACAGGGCTAAAACCGGACTGGAACTAGACTAGAACAGGGCTAAAACGGGACTAGAACTAGACTAGAACAGGGCTAAAACCGGACTGGAACTAGACTAGAACAGGGCTAAAACCGGACTGGAACTAGACTAGAACAGGGCTAAAACCGGACTAGAACTAGACTAGAACAGGGCTAAAACCGGACTAGAACTAGACTAGAACAGGGCTAAAACCGGACTAGAACTAGACTAGAACAGGGCTAAAACCGGACTAGAACTAGACTAGAACAGGGCTAAAACCGGACTAGAACTAGACTAGAACAGGGCTAAAACTGGACTGGAACTAGACTAGAACAGGGCTAAAACCGGACTAGAACTAGACTAGAACAGGGCTAAAACCGGACTAGAACTAGACTAGAACAGGGCTAAAACCGGACTGGAACTAGACTAGAACAGGGCTAAAACCGGACTGGAACTAGACTAGAACAGGGCTAAAACCGGACTGGAACTAGACTAGAACAGGGCTAAAACCGGACTAGAACTAGACTAGAACAGGGCTAAAACCGGACTGGAACTAGACTAGAACAGGGCTAAAACTGGACTAGAACTAGACTAGAACAGGGCTAAAACCGGACTGGAACTAGACTAGAACAGGGCTAAAACCGGACTAGAACTAGACTAGAACAGGGCTAAAACTGGACTGGAACTAGACTAGAACAGGGCTAAAACCGGACTGGAACTAGACTAGAACAGGGCTAAAACGGGACTAGAACTAGACTAGAACAGGGCTAAAACCGGACTGGAACTAGACTAGAACAGGGCTAAAACCGGACTGGAACTAGACTAGAACAGGGCTAAAACGGGACTAGAACTAGACTAGAACAGGGCTAAAACCGGACTAGAACTAGACTAGAACAGGGCTAAAACCGAACTAGAACTAGACTAGAACAGGGCTAAAACCGGACTAGAACTAGACTAGAACAGGGCTAAAACCGGACTGGAACTAGACTAGAACAGGGCTAAAACTGGACTGGAACTAGACTAGAACAGGGCTAAAACCGGACTAGAACTAGACTAGAACAGGGCTAAAACCGGACTAGAACTAGACTAGAACAGGGCTAAAACCGGACTGGAACTAGACTAGAACAGGGCTAAAACCGGACTGGAACTAGACTAGAACAGGGCTAAAACCGGACTAGAACTAGACTAGAACAGGGCTAAAACCGGACTGGAACTAGACTAGAACAGGGCTAAAACCGGACTGGAACTAGACTAGAACAGGGCTAAAACCGGACTGGAACTAGACTAGAACAGGGCTAAAACTGGACTAGAACTAGACTAGAACAGGGCTAAAACCGAACTAGAACTAGACTAGAACAGGGCTAAAACTGGACTAGAACTAGACTAGAACAGGGCTAAAAACCGGACTAGAACTAGACTAGAACAGGGCTAAAACCGGACTAGAACTAGACTAGAACAGGGCTAAAACTGGACTAGAACTAGACTAGAACAGGGCTAAAACCGGACTAGAACTAGACTAGAACAGGGCTAAAACTGGACTAGAACTAGACTAGAACAGGGCTAAAACAGAACTAGAACTAGACTAGAACAGGGCTAAAACCGGACTAGAACTAGACTAGAACAGGGCTAAAACTGGACTAGAACTAGACTAGAACAGGGCTAAAACCGGACTGAAACTAGACTAGAACAGGGCTAAAACCGAACTAGAACTAGACTAGAACAGGGCTAAAACCGGACTAGAACTAGACTAGAACAGGGCTAAAACCGGACTGGAACTAGACTAGAACAGGGCTAAAACCGGACTAGAACTAGACTAGAACAGGGCTAAAACCGGACTGGAACTAGACTAGAACAGGGCTAAAACTGGACTGGAACTAGACTAGAACAGGGCTAAAACCGAACTAGAACTAGACTAGAACAGGGCTAAAACCGGACTGGAACTAGACTAGAACAGGGCTAAAACCGGACTGGAACTAGACTAGAACAGGGCTAAAACCGGACTAGAACTAGACTAGAACAGGGCTAAAACCGGACTAGAACTAGACTAGAACAGGGCTAAAACCGGACTAGAACTAGACTAGAACAGGGCTATAACCGAACTAGAACTAGACTAGAACAGGGCTAAAACCGGACTGGAACTAGACTAGAACAGGGCTAAAACTGGACTAGAACTAGACTAGAACAGGGCTAAAACCGGACTAGAACTAGACTAGAACAGGGCTAAAACCAGACTAGAACAGGGCTAAAACCGGACTAGAACTAGACTAGAACAGGGCTAAAACCGGACTAGAACTAGACTAGAACAGGGCTAAAACCGGACTGGAACTAGACTAGAACAGGGCTAAAACCAAAAAAAAAAGGCTCTGGTCTGGACCAGGTCCCGGCTCTGATGCAGGCTCTGGTCTGGACCAGGTCCAGGCTCTGATGCGGGTTCTGGTCTGGTCTGACCAGGTCCAGTGGACCCTCCTCTGAACCTCACACACATCCAGGTTTTGTTTAATCCGGTAAAAACCGGTTTGACTTGCAGGACCAGAAAAAGATCCAGAACTCGAACCTCGGTGACCCCAAATCCAGCTAAACCAGAACCCCGGACCAGACCAGCTGAGTCCAGAAGGTGGACCTGATGAGGCTCCTGATCTGAGCCTCATTTGGAACCTGGCTCAGGTTCTGGTCTCCGTGCAGGACTTTGGCAGGTGGCTCAGACTGGACCGGAGAGCCGGATCCAGCTGGTTCCGACTGGACCGGAGAGTCAGAGACAACAAACACTTTCCCTTCAGCAATCACGCGCACGCAGCCTCACCTGAGACCAGCTGGAGTTCTTCACGCGGACCGGGTCTTAGATCCGACTGTAAACCGGATTCAGATGAACGGGTCGGACCGGAACCGAACAGAATCCGGAGCGCAGAAGAAGACGCGTCTCACCTTCCTCTTCTCTCGTTTCTGTCACAAACCTGAAGTTCAGGTCCGTGACGTCATCAGTGGGCGTGGTCGACGTGTAGAAAGCTGACAGGTGAAGGTGTGGTGGAGACGGTTCCGGTTCGGATCAGAATTTAGAAGCAAATCCAACATTCGGACTCACAGAAGTTCGTTTGTTTGATGTTAATTTCATTTATTCAGATTTCATCTGGATCCGGATTGGCTTTATTTATTATTTATATTTAGATTATTGGTGTTATTTATATTTACATTTAGATTATTGGTGTTATTTATATTTATATTTAGATTATTGGTGTTGTTTATATTTACATTTAGATTATTGGTGTTATTTATATTTACATTTAGATTATTGGTGTTGTTTATATTTCATTTAGATTATTGGTGTTGTTTATATTTACATTTAGATTATTGGTGTTATTTATATTTACATTTAGATTATTGGTGTTATTTATATTTACATTTAGATTATTGGTGTTGTTTATATTTACATTTAGATTATTGGTGTTGTTTATATTTATATTTAGATTATTGGTGTTATTTATATTTACATTTAGATTATTGGTGTTGTTTATATTTATATTTAGATTATTGGTGTTGTTTATATTTACATTCATTTTTTAATAATCTATATTTATTACTTATATGTGATCTACATTTTTATTTCTTTAAATTAACATTTATGCTGATTATTTATGACCAAACGTTTGGAACAAAATCAGACTTATTTAGGAAAAAACAAAAAAAGAATCAAATAATGTTTGAACCATAAAACCCAGACCTGGATCCGGATCCGGACCCGGATCCGGTGCTGTGACGCTGCTGCCTTGCTCCAGGGCAGCGGGGTAACTGAACCACAGACCGTCAGGGAGGGACTCGTTTTCGTTGTTCCAGCCTCAGACGGACCGGACCGGACGGACCACATTCCTGCCGTGGAACCGGTCCGGGGAGGGGGTGGGGTGGGGTGGGGGGGCGGAGCTGCAATCTGATTGGACACCCCAGATGCCGCCTTACGTGATTGACAGCTCACCGGAGGAGGGCGGAAGCGCCAGTAACCATCAGCTGTCAGACATGGTTGCCATAGCAACGTGAGAAGGTTTTTTCAGGACTGGAACGCGTGACGTTCTCCAGCCGTAGCTATGACGTCACAGCAGGCTGACTCTTCTGTAACTGGGATTTTCTCTCTGACGCCGGTGACGGAACATCTTTGATGTTTGATTGAACAACTTTATTTTGGTAAATCAGAAACATTACAAACATAATTATGAATCTTATGAGGATGAGGATGAGGATGAGGATGAAGATGAGGATGAGAATGAGGATGAGGATGAGGATGAAGATGAGCATGAGGATGAGGATGAGATGAGGATGAGCATGAGAATGAATATGAGGATGAGCATGAGGATGAGGATGAAGATGAGCATGAGAATGAGGATGAAGATGAGGATGAGCATGAGGATGAAGATGAGGATGAGCATGAGCATGATGAGCATGAGGATGAAGATGAGGATGAACATGAGAATGAATATGAGGATGAGCATGAGGATGAAGATGAAGATGAGGATGAGCATGAGGATGAAGATGAGGATGAGCATGAGAATGAATATGAGGATGAGCATGAGGATGAAGATGAGGATGAAGATGAGGATGAGCATGAGGATGAAGATGAGGATGAGCATGAGGATGAAGATGAGGATGAGCATGAGGATGAGGATGAAGATGAGGATGAAGATGAGGATGAGCATGAGGATGAGGATGAAGATGAGGATGAGGATGAAGATGAGCATGAGGATGAGGATGAAGATGAGCATGAGGATGAAGATGAGCATGAGGATGAGGATGAAGATGAGCATGAGGATGAAGATGAGCATGAGGATGAGGATGAAGATGAGGATGAGGATGAAGATGAGGATGAGCATGAGGATGAGGATGAAGATGAGGATGAAGATGAGGATGAGCATGAGGATGAAGATGAGGATGAAGATGAGGATGAGCATGAGGATGAAGATGAGGATGAGCATGAGCATGAAGATGAGGATGAGCATGAGGATGAAGATGAGGATGAGCATGAGGATGAAGATGAGGATGAGCATGAGGATGAGCATGAGGATGAAGATGAGGATGAAGATGAGGATGAGGATGAAGATGAGGATGAGCATGAGGATGAAGATGAGCATGAGGATGAAGATGAGGATGAGGATGAAGATGAGGATGAGCATTAAGATGAAGATGAGGGATGAGCATGAGGATGAAGATGAGCATGAGGATGAAGATGAGGATGAGGATCTGAGTAGGTTAGCTTATACACAGTCCTTCATAGAGGACAACAGCTGATCATGCGTCCACATGATGGGGGATTTGAACGCTGACATGTCAGATAATAAATCCTTATTCGCCAAACATCTGCGGCAGTTTCGTGCCGATTCTAAAATAGTTCTGTAAATCTTTATTGCCAGATACAAGTTTCACCTGCATCAGTGACGTATGACACGCAGCGTCTCGGTTGGACCATATTGTGGAGACACGCTATGGTCTTGCAACCTCTGATCACAAACCTGTTGCTGCACAGTTGAAAACGTTCCCGTGTTGACCAGCAAAAGTAATGCAGCGCCCTCATGGAAGTTGGATTGGACAAAACTAAGTGACGAAGACATGGCTGGATATTTGCTGTCAACAGACATCCTGTTAAATAATATGGAACGTGCTCGGATACGAACTGTAAGGACGTACACCAGAACATCCAGCTGTGTGCCAGGTATGATGGAAATGTCTTACTGTCTCTGCTGAGCCACTTCAAACACGCAGATTTGAGCGACCTAATATCAGACCTGGATGATTTTGTGGCTGAGCATGCTGCTGCTGCTGGGGGGGGGGGGGGGGGGGGGGCTTTAAACTGTGGCTACAAGCTGGCAGAACCAGACACGGGCGATTGTTAGATGCAGAGAAACAGACAAATGCCAGATTCAAATATGCACTGCGTCTGATTAGGAAAGATGAAAATGCGATGAGAGCAGAGTGTCTTGCTAGGAAGCTACAATCCTGTGGGCTTATGGAGCGAAGTCACGGCCTTGAATGATAATAAAACTCCCCTTCCATCTGATATCGAAGGTGTTCGTCATCCAGAAAAATCTGTTAAAGCATGGCGAGAGCGAGGCTGGACACAGGCATGGGCAAGGAGGGGCAATGCCCCCCTAAATGCCATGACTGCCCCCCCAAACATGATGGCATGCAAAAATCCGAAATTAAAAAATTAATCAAGGAAAATGGTCAGAGCGCATTCTGCTCTCTCTCTCTCTCTCTCTCTCTCTCCCTCAAAGTAGCTACTGATTGGTAGCTATGGTAGATGCATAGGAAGGGTGCGTCCACTCCGGGCCAGTTGCTTCACTTTCCTCTGGTCATCCTGATCTCCACGTCTCACTCACAGTCCAGCACACAGACATGCTGCCGTTAGCTCAGCCACTGTTTTCAGATTTCTTCCGCCCTCTGTCACAAAATTATTTGGTTTCTCTTTCTCTCAACGCATTCTCGTTCTCTCTATGTCTCTCTTATCGCTCTCTCTTTTGTAATTTGAACAGTCGAGTCACTATGTGCAGATTTCTGGTTGCTAAAGCTAAAGCTAGCACAGCGAAGCTGCCGGTAGCAGAACTGCGGCATTAGCATTAGCAGAGCGATCATGGGGGATTATCACGCTTCCGTGTTCCGAACTTCCGGTTTGAAACACTTAGACGGCCCACTTCCGGTCCAGTTCAATGTCCCTGCTTTACTTCGTAGATAACGTGAATAAACGCCAACCCTACTGAAATTTTCACGGATTCCAGACTGAAGTGATACTAAGGAAGAAGTGGATCAAAGCGATTCTCCAGAGTGAAGGGCCGAACTTTATAATAAAACAACGTAGCATGTTTGTTTGTAGCCGGTGGGGCACAACACCGGCATGCTAGCATTAGCCAGCTAGCGTTTACCGACGTGCTTAACTTTGTGCGTCTTAAAACACACAAACATCTGAAAATCGGGTCTGTACCCCCCCGTTTCCAGTGGAACAACTGGGGACTGCCAAGAAAGGAGACGCTTTCAGATGCTTTTGTGTTTTCTCAGCAGACACAAGCCAGTGTCGTTTTTGTGCTGGTCCCAGTCCCGGGTAACTGCAGAGGTTAGTGTCAGGAAGAGCAAACAACATGAAACCTAATAAGACCGATCAAATGGATCAAAGAGAGACAGATGTGGATAGATGTACTGACATGATGATAGCATAATTAGTATAGTTTTCTATGCATTTTAGGCGTTTGGGGGATTTGACACCCCCAAAATTTTCCGGCTGCACCGGCCTTGCCCCCCCTTATATGCTACCTGCACCTCCTAGTGGGGTTGTCTAAATCCGGGCCTGGGCGAGAGCATTATTTTAACCTTTTTTATTGTGGTAACAGCAACCCAGTTATTGTCCAAACCGTACCGTACTTCTGTCACTGTTGACATGATAGTGGGGACAGCAGCGGCTCAGGATGCCATAAACGCATCGGATGGGAGCGAAGCCGGTGGAATGGATCTGAAATATGCCAGTTTCAGACTGCGGCCGCTGGTGTCCACGTGCTTCACTGGATCTTTGGTTCGTGGTGTTCGTCCACGTGCTTCACTGGATCTTTGGTTCGTGGTGTTCGTCCACGTGCTTCACTGGATCTCTGGTTCGCGGTGTTCGTCCACGTGCTTCACTGGATCTCTGGTTCGTGGTGTTCGTCCACGTGCTTCACTGGATCTTTGGTTCGTGGTGTTCGTCCACGTGCTTCACTGGATCTTTGGTTCGTGGTGTTCGTCCACGTGCTTCACTGGATCTCTGGTTCGTGGTGTTCGTCCACGTGCTTCACTGGATCTTTGGTTCGTGGTGTTCGGCCACGTGCTTCACTGGATCTTTGGTTCGTGGTGTTCGGCCACGTGCTTCACTGGATCTTTGGTTCGTGGTGTTCGGCCACGTGCTTCACTGGATCTTTGGTTCGTGGTGTTCGTCCACGTGCTTCACTGGATCTTTGGTTCGTGGTGTTCGTCCACGTGCTTCACTGGATCTTTGGTTCGTGGTGTTCGTCCACGTGCTTCACTGGATCTTTGGTTCGTGGTGTTCGTCCACGTGCTTCACTGGATCTCTGGTTCGTGGTGTTCGTCCACGTGCTTCACTGGATCTCTGGTTCGTGGTGTTCGTCCACGTGCTTCACTGGATCTTTGGTTCGTGGTGTTCGTCCACGTGCTTCACTGGATCTTTGGTTCGTGGTGTTCGTCCACGTGCTTCACTGGATCTCTGGTTCGTGGTGTTCGTCCACGTGCTTCACTGGATCTTTGGTTCGTGGTGTTCGTCCACGTGCTTCACTGGATCTTTGGTTCGTGGTGTTCGTCCACGTGCTTCACTGGATCTTTGGTTCCTGGTGTTCGTCCACGTGCTTCACTGGATCTTTGGTTCGTGGTGTTCGTCCACGTGCTTCACTGGATCTCTGGTTCCTGGTGTTCGTCCACGTGCTTCACTGGATCTTTGGTTCCTGGTGTTCGTCCACGTGCTTCACTGGATCTTTGGTTCGTGGTGTTCGTCCACGTGCTTCACTGGATCTTTGGTTCCTGGTGTTCGTCCACGTGCTTCACTGGATCTCTGGTTCGCGGTGTTCGTCCACGTGCTTCACTGGATCTTTGGTTCCTGGTGTTCGTCCACGTGCTTCACTGGATCTCTGGTTCGTGGTGTTCGTCCACGTGCTTCACTGGATCTTTGGTTCCTGGTGTTCGTCCACGTGCTTCACTGGATCTTTGGTTCGCGGTGTTCGTCCACGTGCTTCACTGGATCTCTGGTTCGTGGTGTTCGTCCACGTGCTTCACTGGATCTTTGGTTCGTGGTGTTCGGCCACCTGCTTCACTGGATCTTTGGTTCGTGGTGTTCGTCCACGTGCTTCACTGGATCTTTGGTTCGTGGTGTTCGGCCACCTGCTTCACTGGATCTTTGGTTCGCGGTGTTCGTCCACGTGCTTCACTGGATCTCTGGTTCGTGGTGTTCGTCCACGTGCTTCACTGGATCTTTGGTTCGCGGTGTTCGTCCACGTGCTTCACTGGATCTCTGGTTCGTGGTGTTCGTCCACGTGCTTCACTGGATCTCTGGTTCGTGGTGTTCGTCCACCTGCTTCACTGGATCTTTGGTTCGTGGTGTTCGGCCACGTGCTTCACTGGATCTTTGGTTCGCGGTGTTCGTCCACGTGCTTCACTGGATCTCTGGTTCGTGGTGTTCGTCCACGTGCTTCACTGGATCTTTGGTTCGCGGTGTTCGTCCACGTGCTTCACTGGATCTCTGGTTCGTGGTGTTCGTCCACGTGCTTCACTGGATCTCTGGTTCGTGGTGTTCGTCCACCTGCTTCACTGGATCTTTGGTTCGTGGTGTTCGGCCACCTGCTTCACTGGATCTTTGGTTCGTGGTGTTCGTCCACGTGCTTCACTGGATCTTTGGTTCGTGGTGTTCGTCCACGTGCTTCACTGGATCTCTGGTTCGTGGTGTTCGTCCACGTGCTTCACTGGATCTCTGGTTCGTGGTGTTCGTCCACCTGCTTCACTGGATCTTTGGTTCGTGGTGTTCGGCCACGTGCTTCACTGGATCTTTGGTTCGTGGTGTTCGTCCACGTGCTTCACTGGATCTTTGGTTCGTGGTGTTCGGCCACGTGCTTCACTGGATCTTTGGTTCGTGGTGTTCGTCCACGTGCTTCACTGGATCTTTGGTTCGTGGTGTTCGTCCACGATCTTCACTGGATCTTTGGTTCGTGGTGTTCGGCCACGTGCTTCACTGGATCTCTGGTTCGTGGTGTTCGTCCACCTGCTTCACTGGATCTTTGGTTCGTGGTGTTCGTCCACGTGCTTCACTGGATCTTTGGTTCGTGGTGTTCGGCCACGTGCTTCACTGGATCTCTGGTTCGTGGTGTTCGTCCACCTGCTTCACTGGATCTCTGGTTCGTGGTGTTCGTCCACCTGCTTCACTGGATCTCTGGTTCGTGGTGTTCGTCCACGTGCTTCACTGGATCTTTGGTTCGTGGTGTTCGTCCACGTGCTTCACTGGATCTCTGGTTCGCGGTGTTTGTCCACGTGCTTCACTGGATCTCTGGTTCGTGGTGTTCGTCCACCTGCTTCACTGGATCTCTGGTTCGTGGTGTTCGTCCACGTGCTTCACTGGATCTCTGGTTCGTGGTGTTCGTCCACCTGCTTCACTGGATCTCTGGTTCGTGGTGTTCGTCCACGTGCTTCACTGGATCTTTGGTTCGTGGTGTTCGTCCACGTGCTTCACTGGATCTCTGGTTCGTGGTGTTTGTCCACGTGCTTCACTGGATCTTTGGTTCGTGGTGTTCGTCCACGTGCTTCACTGGATCTTTGGTTCGTGGTGTTCGTCCACGTGCTTCACTGGATCTTTGGTTCGTGGTGTTCGTCCACGTGCTTCACTGGATCTCTGGTTCGTGGTGTTCGTCCACGTGCTTCACTGGATCTTTGGTTCGTGGTGTTCGTCCATGTGCTTCACTGGATCTTTGGTTCGTGGTGTTCGTCCACGTGCTTCACTGGATCTCTGGTTCCTGGTGTTCGTCCACGTGCTTCACTGGATCTTTGGTTCGTGGTGTTCTTCCACGTGCTTCACTGGATCTCTGGATCTTTGGTTCGTGGTGTTCGTCCACGTGCTTCACTGGATCTTTGGTTCGTGGTGTTCGTCCACGTGCTTCACTGGATCTCTGGATCTTTGGTTCGTGGTGTTCGTCCACGTGCTTCACTGGATCTTTGGTTCCTGGTGTTCGTCCACGTGCTTCACTGGATCTTTGGTTCGTGGTGTTCTTCCACGTGCTTCACTGGATCTCTGGATCTTTGGTTCGTGGTGTTCGTCCACGTGCTTCACTGGATCTCTGGTTCCTGGTGTTCGTCCACGTGCTTCACTGGATCTTTGGTTCGTGGTGTTCTTCCACGTGCTTCACTGGATCTCTGGTTCGTGGTGTTCTTCCACGTGCTTCACTGGATCTCTGGATCTTTGGTTCGTGGTGTTCGTCCACGTGCTTCACTGGATTTTTGGTTCCTGGTGTTCGTCCACGTGCTTCACTGGATCTTTGGTTCGTGGTGTTCTTCCACGTGCTTCACTGGATCTCTGGATCTTTGGTTCGTGGTGTTCGTCCACGTGCTTCACTGGATCTCTGGTTCCTGGTGTTCGTCCACGTGCTTCACTGGATCTTTGGTTCGTGGTGTTCTTCCACGTGCTTCACTGGATCTCTGGTTCGTGGTGTTCTTCCACGTGCTTCACTGGATCTCTGGATCTTTGGTTCGTGGTG
Source organism: Atherinomorus stipes (assembly GCA_023101725.1). NCBI lineage: Eukaryota > Metazoa > Chordata > Actinopteri > Atheriniformes > Atherinidae > Atherinomorus > Atherinomorus stipes. The sequence continues at coordinate 396,488 of JALJCO010005175.1, forward strand.
TTCGTCCACGTGCTTCACTGGATTTTTGGTTCCTGGTGTTCGTCCACGTGCTTCACTGGATCTTTGGTTCGTGGTGTTCTTCCACGTGCTTCACTGGATCTCTGGATCTTTGGTTCGTGGTGTTCTTCCACGTGCTTCACTGGATCTCTGGATCTTTGGTTCGTGGTGTTCGTCCACGTGCTTCACTGGATCTTTGGTTCGTGGTGTTCGTCCACGTGCTTCACTGGATCTCTGGTTCGTGGTGTTCGTCCACGTGCTTCACTGGATCTTTGGTTCCTGGTGTTCGTCCACGTGCTTCACTGGATCTCTGGTTCCTGGTGTTCGTCCACGTGCTTCACTGGATCTTTGGTTCGCGGTGTTCGTCCACGTGCTTCACTGGATCTTTGGTTCCTGGTGTTCGTCCACGTGCTTCACTGGATCTTTGGTTCGTGGTGTTCGTCCACGTGCTTCACTGGATCTCTGGTTCGTGGTGTTCGTCCACGTGCTTCACTGGATCTTTGGTTCGTGGTGTTCGTCCACGTGCTTCACTGGATCTTTGGTTCGTGGTGTTCGTCCACGTGCTTCACTGGATCTTTGGTTCGTGGTGTTCGTCCACGTGCTTCACTGGATCTCTGGTTCGTGGTGTTCGTCCACGTGCTTCACTGGATCTTTGGTTCGTGGTGTTCGTCCATGTGCTTCACTGGATCTTTGGTTCGCGGTGTTCGTCCACGTGCTTCACTGGATCTCTGGTTCCTGGTGTTCGTCCACGTGCTTCACTGGATCTTTGGTTCGTGGTGTTCTTCCACGTGCTTCACTGGATCTCTGGATCTTTGGTTCGTGGTGTTCGTCCACGTGCTTCACTGGATCTTTGGTTCGTGGTGTTCGTCCACGTGCTTCACTGGATCTCTGGATCTTTGGTTCGTGGTGTTCTTCCACGTGCTTCACTGGATCTCTGGTTCGTGGTGTTCGTCCACGTGCTTCACTGGATTTTTGGTTCCTGGTGTTCGTCCACGTGCTTCACTGGATCTTTGGTTCGTGGTGTTCTTCCACGTGCTTCACTGGATCTCTGGATCTTTGGTTCGTGGTGTTCGTCCACGTGCTTCACTGGATCTCTGGTTCCTGGTGTTCGTCCACGTGCTTCACTGGATCTTTGGTTCGTGGTGTTCTTCCACGTGCTTCACTGGATCTCTGGATCTTTGGTTCGTGGTGTTCTTCCACGTGCTTCACTGGATCTCTGGTTCGTGGTGTTCGTCCACGTGCTTCACTGGATTTTTGGTTCGTGGTGTTCGTCCACATGCTTCACTGGATCTTTGGTTCGTGGTGTTCGTCCACTTGCTTCACTGGATCTTTGGTTCGTGGTGTTCGGCCACGTGCTTCACTGGATCTTTGGTTCGTGGTGTTCGTCCACGTGCTTCACTGGATCTTTGGTTCGCGGTGTTCGGCCACGTGCTTCACTGGATCTTTGGTTCGCGGTGTTCGTCCACGTGCTTCACTGGATCTTTGGTTCCTGGTGTTCGTCCACGTGCTTCACTGGATCTCTGGTTCGCGGTGTTCGTCCACGTGCTTCACTGGATCTTTGGTTCGTGGTGTTCGTCCACGTGCTTCACTGGATCTTTGGTTCCTGGTGTTCCTCCACGTGCTTCACTGGATCTTTGGTTCGTGGTGTTCGTCCACGTGCTTCACTGGATCTTTGGTTCGTGGTGTTCGTCCACGTGCTTCACTGGATCTTTGGTTCCTGGTGTTCGTCCACGTGCTTCACTGGATCTCTGGTTCGCGGTGTTCGTCCACGTGCTTCACTGGATCTTTGGTTCCTGGTGTTCGTCCACGTGCTTCACTGGATCTTTGGTTCGTGGTGTTCGGCCACGTGCTTCACTGGATCTTTGGTTCGTGGTGTTCGTCCACGTGCTTCACTGGATCTTTGGTTCGCGGTGTTCGGCCACGTGCTTCACTGGATCTTTGGTTCGCGGTGTTCGTCCACGTGCTTCACTGGATCTTTGGTTCCTGGTGTTCGTCCACGTGCTTCACTGGATCTCTGGTTCGCGGTGTTCGTCCACGTGCTTCACTGGATCTTTGGTTCCTGGTGTTCGTCCACGTGCTTCACTGGATCTTTGGTTCCTGGTGTTCCTCCACGTGCTTCACTGGATCTTTGGTTCCTGGTGTTCCTCCACGTGCTTCACTGGATCTTTGGTTCGTGGTGTTCGTCCACGTGCTTCACTGGATCTTTGGTTCCTGGTGTTCGTCCACGTGCTTCACTGGATCTTTGGTTCGTGGTGTTCGGCCACGTGCTTCACTGGATCTTTGGTTCGTGGTGTTCGTCCACGTGCTTCACTGGATCTTTGGTTCGCGGTGTTCGGCCACGTGCTTCACTGGATCTTTGGTTCGCGGTGTTCGTCCACGTGCTTCACTGGATCTCTGGTTCGTGGTGTTCGTCCACGTGCTTCACTGGATCTTTGGTTCCTGGTGTTCGTCCACGTGCTTCACTGGATCTCTGGTTCGCGGTGTTCGTCCACGTGCTTCACTGGATCTTTGGTTCCTGGTGTTCGTCCACGTGCTTCACTGGATCTTTGGTTCGTGGTGTTCGTCCACGTGCTTCACTGGATCTTTGGTTCGTGGTGTTCGTCCACGTGCTTCACTGGATCTTTGGTTCCTGGTGTTCGTCCACGTGCTTCACTGGATCTTTGGTTCGTGGTGTTCGTCCACGTGCTTCACTGGATCTTTGGTTCGTGGTGTTCGTCCACGTGCTTCACTGGATCTTTGGTTCCTGGTGTTCGTCCACGTGCTTCACTGGATCTTTGGTTCGTGGTGTTCGTCCACGTGCTTCACTGGATCTTTGGTTCCTGGTGTTCCTCCACGTGCTTCACTGGATCTTTGGTTCGTGGTGTTCGTCCACGTGCTTCACTGGATCTTTGGTTCCTGGTGTTCCTCCACGTGCTTCACTGGATCTTTGGTTCGTGGTGTTCCTCCACGTGCTTCACTGGATCTTTGGTTCGTGGTGTTCGTCCACGTGCTTCACTGGATCTTTGGTTCGCGGTGTTCGGCCACGTGCTTCACTGGATCTTTGGTTCGTGGTGTTCGTCCACGTGCTTCACTGGATCTTTGGTTCGTGGTGTTCGTCCACGTGCTTCACTGGATCTTTGGTTCCTGGTGTTCGTCCACGTGCTTCACTGGATCTTTGGTTCGCGGTGTTCGTCCACGTGCTTCACTGGATCTCTTGTTCGCGGTGTTCGTCCACGTGCTTCACTGGATCTTTGGTTCCTGGTGTTCGTCCACGTGCTTCACTGGATCTCTGGTTCGCGGTGTTCGTCCACGTGCTTCACTGGATCTTTGGTTCCTGGTGTTCGTCCACGTGCTTAACTGGATCTTTGGTTCGCGGTGTTCGTCCACGTGCTTCACTGGATCTCTTGTTCGCGGTGTTCGTCCACGTGCTTCACTGGATCTCTGGTTCGCGGTGTTCGTCCACGTGCTTCACTGGATCTTTGGTTCCTGGTGTTCGTCCACGTGCTTCACTGGATCTCTGGTTCGCGGTGTTCGTCCACGTGCTTCACTGGATCTTTGGTTCCTGGTGTTCGTCCACGTGCTTCACTGGATCTCTGGTTCGTGGTGTTCGTCCACGTGCTTCACTGGATCTTTGGTTCCTGGTGTTCGTCCACGTGCTTCACTGGATCTTTGGTTCGCGGTGTTCGTCCACGTGCTTCACTGGATCTCTGGTTCGTGGTGTTCGTCCACGTGCTTCACTGGATCTTTGGTTCGTGGTGTTCGGCCACCTGCTTCACTGGATCTTTGGTTCGTGGTGTTCGTCCACGTGCTTCACTGGATCTTTGGTTCGTGGTGTTCGGCCACCTGCTTCACTGGATCTTTGGTTCGCGGTGTTCGTCCACGTGCTTCACTGGATCTCTGGTTCGTGGTGTTCGTCCACGTGCTTCACTGGATCTTTGGTTCGCGGTGTTCGTCCACGTGCTTCACTGGATCTCTGGTTCGTGGTGTTCGTCCACGTGCTTCACTGGATCTCTGGTTCGTGGTGTTCGTCCACCTGCTTCACTGGATCTTTGGTTCGTGGTGTTCGTCCACGTGCTTCACTGGATCTTTGGTTCGCGGTGTTCGTCCACGTGCTTCACTGGATCTCTGGTTCGTGGTGTTCGTCCACGTGCTTCACTGGATCTTTGGTTCGCGGTGTTCGTCCACGTGCTTCACTGGATCTCTGGTTCGTGGTGTTCGTCCACGTGCTTCACTGGATCTCTGGTTCGTGGTGTTCGTCCACGTGCTTCACTGGATCTCTGGTTCGTGGTGTTCGTCCACGTGCTTCACTGGATCTCTGGTTCGTGGTGTTCGTCCACGTGCTTCACTGGATCTCTGGTTCGTGGTGTTCGTCCACCTGCTTCACTGGATCTTTGGTTCGCGGTGTTCGGCCACGTGCTTCACTGGATCTTTGGTTCGTGGTGTTCGTCCACGTGCTTCACTGGATCTTTGGTTCGCGGTGTTCGTCCACGTGCTTCACTGGATCTCTGGTTCGTGGTGTTCGTCCACGTGCTTCACTGGATCTCTGGTTCGTGGTGTTCGTCCACCTGCTTCACTGGATCTTTGGTTCGTGGTGTTCGGCCACGTGCTTCACTGGATCTTTGGTTCGTGGTGTTCGTCCACGTGCTTCACTGGATCTTTGGTTCGTGGTGTTCGGCCACGTGCTTCACTGGATCTTTGGTTCGTGGTGTTCGTCCACGTGCTTCACTGGATCTTTGGTTCGTGGTGTTCGTCCACGATCTTCACTGGATCTTTGGTTCGTGGTGTTCGGCCACGTGCTTCACTGGATCTCTGGTTCGTGGTGTTCGTCCACGTGCTTCACTGGATCTCTGGTTCGTGGTGTTCGTCCACGTGCTTCACTGGATCTTTGGTTCGTGGTGTTCGGCCACGTGCTTCACTGGATCTTTGGTTCGTGGTGTTCGTCCACCTGCTTCACTGGATCTTTGGTTCGTGGTGTTCGTCCACGTGCTTCACTGGATCTTTGGTTCGTGGTGTTCGGCCACGTGCTTCACTGGATCTCTGGTTCGTGGTGTTCGTCCACCTGCTTCACTGGATCTCTGGTTCGTGGTGTTCGTCCACCTGCTTCACTGGATCTCTGGTTCGTGGTGTTCGTCCACGTGCTTCACTGGATCTCTGGTTCGTGGTGTTCGTCCACCTGCTTCACTGGATCTTTGGTTCGTGGTGTTCGGCCACCTGCTTCACTGGATCTTTGGTTCGTGGTGTTCGTCCACGTGCTTCACTGGATCTCTGGTTCGTGGTGTTCGGCCACCTGCTTCACTGGATCTTTGGTTCGTGGTGTTCGGCCACCTGCTTCACTGGATCTTTGGTTCGTGGTGTTCGTCCTAACTCCATCATGTCTGTAATGTTGGTGTCTGTGCTGAAGGATAAGGCCGTGGGCTTAACAGTAAACACAGTTATCGCCCAGTAGCTTTAGCCAGTATCTTGTCTAAAGTACTGGAGAGAAAACTTCTGACAAAACTAAAATGCTTGTTTTACTGCTGACCTGTGTATATTTGCACTCAGAGTTGGTATGTTGGTATACAAGCCTTAACTCTTCGGTGTTTTTATGTTTTATCGATGCATCTAAGACATTTGATAGAATCAATCATGAGAAATTATTTCTGAAATTATTACATAGAGGTGTTCCTAAATGTTTAGTGAGAGTTTTAGTCTTTTGGGACGGTCATCAAACCTTTCAGGTCCGATGGGACAACGTAGAGTCGTCTCCATTTCTTGTTAGTAATGGAGTTCATCAGGGAGGGGTTCTGTCCCCTGTTTTATTTAATGTTTATATGGATAAATGATCTTATAAGTTAAATAAAGTAAAAACTGGTTGTCTTGTGGGGAGTACTGTTGTCAGCCACCTTATGTATGCGGACGACCTGGTCTCGCTTAGTCCTTATAGTGCAGGACTACAGCACATGTGGAAGGTGTGCTCACAGTAACGCATAGATTATGACATCAAATATCATACAGAGAAAACACAAGTAATCATAGAAGTACTGGGGACAAAAAATAAATTTCCCCACCTTTTATCTGTCCGACTGTCCTCTGGTGTGTGAGGAAGTTAAATATTTGGGACGTGTCATGTGTGATGACTGGAAGGATGATACAGACATCCATGGACAGCGTTGTACTAACTAACACGCTGAGAAGAGGTTTAATATGTGCTGATTCTGTGACTGATCCCTGTTCAGAGCATGTTTCACCATTTCACACGGCTCAGCTGTGGTCAGATAACACAAAGGAAAGTACGCAGAAACTGAAGGAGGCCTACAACCATGCCACGAGGCTGCTGCTTTGTGTCCTCGGTGGCATAGTGCCAGTCAGTTATTCGTGTCTAAAAATGTGCCGACTCTTGAGGCTGCGAAGGCGGCTGATGTTAAGTTTTACGTACCGGCTGGAGAAGTCGGACAGTTACATCATACAAGCCTTTGTCAGGCCTCTGAAAAGCTGCTGGCGCTTTACAACTAAACTGAGACGGCATTGGTGCAACAGTCTGTTTCTTTTTTATGCTATTTATTATGTATGTTGTATGTGGGCGTTATACGGACACACGTCTGCAATAAAGTTATTCATTCATTTGCCAGATCAGGTATCAGCCGAAGCCGCGACTCAGTCTGCAACACAAAAATGTCTTCTGTCCATTCACACACACACACATGTACACACACACACATACATGTACACACACACATACACGTACACATACTTACACATGTACACACACACACATACATATGTACACACACACATACATGTACACATACACATACACACATACATATGTACACACACACACATGTACACACACACACACATACATGTACACACACACATACACACGTACACACACACACATACACATGTACACACACACACATACACGTACACATACTTACACATGTACACACACACACATACATGTACACACACACATGTACACACACACACACATACACACACACACGTACACACGTACACACACACACATACACATGTACACACACACACATACACGTACACATACTTACACATGTACACATACACACATACATATGTACACACACACATGTACACACACACACACATACACACACACACGTCACACACGTACACACACACATACATGTACACACACACATACATATGTACACACACACACATACATGTACACACACACACATACATGTACACATACACACATACATATGTACACACACACACACATGTCACACACACACATACCCCACATGTACACACACACACATACATATGTACACACACACACATACATGTACACACACACACATACATGTACACATACACACCTACATATGTACACACACACACATATGTACACACACACACACACACACATACATACACATGTACACACACACATGTACACATACACACATACACGTACACATACACACATATACACACGTACACACTTACAAATACACGCGTACACACACGTACACATTCACACACACACATGTACACACACACACATACATGTACACACACACACATACATATGTACACACACACACATACATATGTACACACACACATACATGTACACATACATACACATGTACACACACACACACACATACATATGTACACACACACACATGTACACATACACACATACACGTACACATACACACATATACACACGTACACACTTACAAATACACGCGTACACACACGTACACATTCACACACACACATGTACACACACACACACACATACATACACACGTACACATACATATTCATCTTCATCATCCTCACAGATTCATACCACCTTCTCTACATAGTCATGGTTACATAATACAGCTACATGCAGTGTTGTATAGAAACAAAGTAAAAATACTTCATTACCTTTGTTTCTTTTTTTTGTATTTGTACTTTACTACTTCAATTTCTGATAACCTTTAGTTATTTTCCAGTAAGGTACCTTTACTTAAGTATGGCTTTTGGGTACTTTATACAACGCTGGCTACGCGGCAGAATGTTCTTTTATAATTTTACATTTAAAATTGATCAGAACTGGAGTTCATCTTCATCATCTCATCATCATCATCAGACAAGTCTTTGTGATGTATCAAGAGCCACAGTATCCAGGGTAATGTCAGCATACCACCAAGAAGGACGAACCACATCCACCAGGATTAACTGTGGACGCAAGAGGAAGCTGTCTGAACGGGATGTTCGGGTGCTAACCCGGATTGTATCCAAAAAACGTAAAACCACAGCGGCCCAAATCACGGCATTCGCTTGGCCCAGGACTTGTGCTAGATGGGCCAAGGACTCCCGAACCATTCTGGAGGACCATGTGCATCCAAAGGTTCAAACATTGTATCCTGAAGGCGGTGCAGTGTATCAGGATGACAATGCACCAATACACACAGCAAGACTGGTGAAAGATTGGTTTGATGAACATGAAAGTGAAGTTGAACATCTCCCATGGCCTGCAAAGTCACCAGATCTAAATATTATTGAGCCACTTTGGGGAGTTTTGGAGGAGCGAGACAGGAAACGTTTTCCTCCACCAGCATCACGTAGTGACCTGGCCACTATCCTGCAAGAAGTACGGCTTAAAATCCCTCTGACCTGTTCAGGACTTGGAGATGTCATTTCCAAGACGAACTGTCGCTGTATTGGCCGCAAAAGGAGGCCCCCCCCCCCCATACTAATAAATGATTGTGGTCTAAAACCAAGTGTTTCAGTTTCATTGTCTGACCTCTGTACTTCATAGATTACTGCCAGTATTTAATTCTAGTTTAAAGTATTTGTTTCCATAGAAAGTTTACTGGTATTTTCACCAAATCCAACTTCATTCAGTCTCATCGCTGTTTTTGTAACTTAAGAGTCAATATTTGTTTTCTTTGCATTTCCCCAAATTTCTGCTCGTGTGACGAACGCGTCTGAACCAAAGCTGCGCGAAACACGAACATTCACGTTTATTACAACTTCACTTTAAACTATGTTCCGATTTATCTCTGATATGATCCATGTGGAGCTTCAACCGGGTCAGGACCATGACGGAACCAGAACGGAACCAGAACGGAACCATGACGGAACCATGACGGAACCATGACGGAACCAGGACGGAACCATGACGGAACCAGAACGGAACCAGGACGGAACCATGACGGAACCGGGACGGAACCATGACGGAACCGGGACGGAACCATGACGGAACCATGACGGAACCAGGATGGAACCATGGCGGAACCATGACGGAACCATGATGGAACCATGACGGAACCGGGACGGAACCATGGCGGAACCATGACGGAACCATGATGGAACCATGACGGAACCGGGACGGAACCATGACGGAACCATGACGGAACCAGGATGGAACCATGGCGGAACCATGACGGAACCATGATGGAACCATGACGGAACCGGGACGGAACCATGACGGAACCATGACGGAACCAGGATGGAACCATGGCGGAACCGGGTCAGGACCAGGACGGAACCAACATGCTGGAATCTACAGGTCCAATCCAAAGTAACCGGCTGGACTGGAACTAAGTTAAACCAGTTACAGACTAGATCAGAAGTTAATCCAGAGTTTAGACTTTTCTCAGACAAACCTGATGTCTGATGTGGAATCTAAGAACAGGAGAGGAAATGTGGGAATGTGGGAAATGTGGGAATGTGGGAATTGTGGGAATTGTGAGAATTGTGAGAATTGCGGGAATGTGGGAATGTGGGAATTGTGGGAATGTGGGAATTGTGGGAATTGTGAGAATTATGGGAATGTGGGAATGTGGGAATGTGGGAATTGTGGGAATGTGAGAATTGTGGGAATGTGGGATTTGTGGGAATGTGGGAATTGTGGGAAATGTGAGAATTGTGGGAATTGTGGGAAATGTGGGAATGTGAGAATTGTGGGAATTGTGAGAATTGTGGGAATTGCGGGAATGTGGGAATTGTGGGAATGTGAGAATTGTGGGAATGTGGGAATTGTGGGAATGTGAGAATTGTGGGAATGTGGGATTTGTGGGAATGTGGGAATTGTGGGAATGTGGGATTTGTGGGAATGTGAGAATTGTGGGAATGTGGGAATTGTGGGAATGTGAGAATTGTGGGAATGTGAGAATTGTGGGAATGTGGGAATTGTGGGAATGTGGGAATTGTGGGAATTGTGGGAATTGTGGGAATTGGGGAATGTGGGAATGTGGGAATTGCGGGAATGTGGGAATTGCGGGAATGTGGGAATTGCGGGAATGTGGGAATTGCGGGAATGTGGGAATGTGAGAATTGTGGGAATGTGGGAATTGTGGGAATGGTGGGAATGTGGGAATTGTGGGAATGTGAGAATTGTGGGAATGTGGGATTTGTGGGAATGTGGGAATTGTGGGAAATGTGAGAATTGTGGGAATTGTGGGAAATGTGGGAATGTGAGAATTGTGGGAATTGTGAGAATTGTGGGAATTGCGGGAATGTGGGAATTGTGGGAATGTGAGAATTGTGGGAATGTGGGAATGTGGGAATGTGGGAATTGTGGGAATGTGGGAATTGTGGGAATGTGAGAATTGTGGGAATGTGGGATTTGTGGGAATGTGGGAATTGTGGGAATGTGGGATTTGTGGGAATGTGAGAATTGTGGGAATGTGGGAATTGTGGGAATGTGAGAATTGTGGGAATGTGAGAATTGTGGGAATGTGGGAATTGTGGGAATGTGGGAATTGTGGGAATTGTGGGAATGTGGGAATTGCGGGAATGTGGGAATTGCGGGAATGTGGGAATTGCGGGAATGTGGGAATTGCGGGAATGTGGGAATGTGAGAATTGTGGGAATGTGGGAATTGTGGGAATGTGGGAATTGTGGGAATGTGGGAATTGTGGGAATGTGGGAATTGTGGGAATGTGGGAAATGTGGGAATGTGGGAATGTGGGAAATGTGGGAATGTGGGAAATGTGGGAATTGTGGGAATGTGGGAATTGTGGGAATTGTGGGGATTGTGGGAATTGTGGGAATGTGGGAATTGTGGGAATGTGGGAATTGTGGGAATGTGGGAATGTGATAATTGTGGGAATGTGGGAATTGTGGGAAATGTGGGAATGTGGGAATGTGGGAATGTGGGAATTGTGGGAATTGTGGGAATTGTGGGAATGTGGGAATGTGGGAATTGTGGTTCCAGCTCGTGGATCGTATCTCATCGGTATTGTGACAGACTTTGATTCTGAAGTTGGAGTTTCTCTCGTAACAGAGACGCGTCTCTGTCCATGTCCAGATCAGGCTGTGGGAGGACATGGAGACACCTGAGGAAAACACGGTAACAACCACCAGGAAGACAGAGGATGCGATTGGCCGTCACTGATGACATCACTGACGTGAGCTTTATTCCAACCCTGGGACAAACAGCAGAGCCGGTCGTCATGACGACCAGATTAAACTAAAATACATGTTACACATGAACTGAATGAAAGAACGAAGTCTGACAGAGTTCTGCCCTTCAATCTGGTACCAGGAGGAACCGGTCCTGGTCCTGGTCCCAGGAGGAACCGGTCCTGGTACCAGGAGGAACCGGTCCTGGTCCTGGTACCAGGAGGATCCTGGTCCTGGTCCTGGTACCAGGAGGAACCGGTCCTGGTCCTGGTCCCAGGAGGATCCTGGTCCTGGTCCCAGGAGGATCCTGGTCCTGGTACCAGGAGGAACCTGGTCGTGATACCAGGAGGAACCGGTCCTGGTCCTGGTACCAGGAGGATCCTGGTCCTGGTGCCAGGAGGAACTGGTCCTGGTCCTGGTCCCAGGAGGATCCTGGTCCTGGTACCAGGAGGAACTGGTCCTGGTACCAGGAGGAACCGGTCCTGGTCCTGGTCCCAGGAGGATCCTGGTCCTGGTGCCAGGGCCAGGAGGATCCTGGTCCTGGTACCAGGAGGAACCTGGTCGTGATACCAGGAGGAACCGGTCCTGGTCCTGGTACCAGGAGGAACCGGTCCTGGTCCTGGTACCAGGAGGAACCCGGTCGTGGTACCAGGAGGAACCGGTCCTGGTCCTGGTACCAGGAGGAACCTGGTCGTGATACCAGGAGGAACTGGTCCTGGTACCAGGAGGAACCTGGTCGTGATACCAGGAGGAACCGGTCCTGGTCCTGGTGCCAGGAGGATCCTGGTCCTGGTGCCAGGAGGAACTGGTCCTGGTCCTGGTACCAGGAGGATCCTGGTCCTGGTACCAGGAGGAACCGGTCCTGGTCCTGCTGACAAACGGACAGGGACAGGCGGTTCTGTTGGACTTCTTTTATAGCATCACATAAACAGCAGTAAGTGGGTCGCTGATGGCCCGGACATGCTGGAGTCCCCGTTCCATCCTGAGGTTCTGACCCGGTCCAGCAGGTCCAGCAGGTCCAGCAGGCTCACAGCTCCTCTTCAGAAATCTTTGTAGTGCAGCAACCTGAACACAAACACAAGAACATGTCCGGGTTCTAGATTCAGAACATCCCACCAGAACCGCCAATCACTCCTCCTCTGCTCTCTGATTGGCTGCCATTTCTTCCCAACCCCTGCACCCCCCCCCTATGCCGAAGAGCCTGCAGAATCACCGTGCCCCCCATGTACACGTACACATACATGTATATGTACATGTTCAGGTACACATACATGTATGTGTACGTGTACATGTACACACGTACTACATACACGTACACGTGTACATGTACATGTACATGTACACGTACATGTATGTGTACATGTACACATACAATGTAAAAGTACATGTATGTGTACATGTATGTGTACATGTATGTGTACATGTACATGTACACATACATGTATGTGTACACATACATGTACACATACATGTGCGTGTACGTGTACATGTACGTGTACATGTACACATACATGTACGTGTACACATACATGTACATGTACACATACATGTACACATACATGTATGTGTACATGTACATGTATGTGTACATGTACACATACATGTATGTGTACATGTATGTGTACATATACGTGTTCAGGTACACGTTTCCACCGTCATTGCTCTGTAACATCTGCTCTTCGGGTCTAGGTCCTGGTCTGGAGGCTCTAGGTCCCGGTCTGGAGGGTCTAGGTCCCGGTCTGGAGGGTCTAGGTCCTGGTCTGGAGGGTCTAGGTCCTGGTCTGGAGGCTCTAGGTCCTGGTCTGGAGGGTCTAGGTCCCGGTCTGGAGGGTCTAGGTCCCGGTCTGGAGGGTCTAGGTCCTGGTCTGGAGGCTCTAGGTCCTGGTCTGGAGGCTCTAGGTCCCGGTCTGGAGGGTCTAGGTCCCGGTCTGGAGGGTCTAGGTCCCGGTCTAGGTCCTGGTCTGGAGGCTCTAGGTCCTGGTCTGGAGGGTCTAGGTCCCGGTCTGGAGGGTCTAGGTCCCGGTCTAGGTCCTGGTCTGGAGGCTCTAGGTCCTGGTCTGGAGGGTCCAGGTCCCGGTCTGGAGGGTCTAGGTCCCGGTCTGGAGGGTCCAGGTCCCGGTCTGGACGGTCTAGGTCCCGGTCTAGGTCCTGGTCTGGAGGGTCTAGGTCCTGGTCTGGAGGGTCTAGGTCCTGGTCTGGAGGGTCTAGGTCCCGGTCTGGAGGGTCCAGGTCCCGGTCTAGGTCCTGGTCTGGAGGGTCTAGGTCCTGGTCTGGAGGGTCCAGGTCCCGGTCTGGAGGGTCTAGGTCCCGGTCTGGAGGGTTTAGGTCCCGGTCTGGAGGCTCTAGGTCCCGGTCTGGAGGCTCTAGGTCCCGGTCTGGAGGCTCTAGGTCCCGGTCTGGAGGGTCTAGGTCCTGGTCTGGAGGGTCTAGGTCTGGAGGGTCTAGGTCCCGGTCTGGATGGTCTAGGTCCCGGTCTGGAGGCTCTAGGTCCCGGTCTGGAGGCTCTAGGTCCCGGTCTGGACGGTCTAGGTCCCGGTCTGGAGGGTCTAGGTCCTGGTCTGGAGGGTCTAGGTCCTGGTCTGGAGGGTCTAGGTCCCGGTCTGGAGGGTCTAGGTCCCGGTCTGGATGGTCTAGGTCCCGGTCTGGAGGGTCTAGGTCCCGGTCTGGAGGGTCTAGGTCCTGGTCTGGAGGGTCCAGGTCCCGGTCTAGGTCCTGGTCTGGAGGGTCTAGGTTCCGGTCTGGACGGTCTAGGTCCCGGTCTGGAGGGTCTAGGTCCTGGTCTGGAGGGTCCAGGTCCCGGTCTAGGTCCTGGTCTGGATGGTCTAGGTGCCGGTCTGGAGGGTCTAGGTCCCGGTCTGGAGGGTCTAGGTCCCGGTCTGGATGGTCTAGGTCCCGGTCTGGAGGGTCTAGGTCCTGGTCTGGAGGGTCTAGGTCCCGGTCTGGAGGGTCTAGGTCCCGGTCTGGAGGGTCTAGGTCCCGGTCTGGATGGTCTAGGTCCCGGTCTGGAGGGTCTAGATCCCGGTCTGGAGGGTCTAGGTCCCGGTCTGGAGGGTCTAGGTCTGGAGGGTCTAGGTCCCGGTCTGGAGGGTCTAGGTCCTGGTCTGGAGGGTCCAGGTTCCGGTCTAGGTCCTGGTCTGGAGGGTCTAGGTCCCGGTCTAGGTCCTGGTCTGGAGGGTCTAGGTCCCGGTCAGGACGGTCTAGGTCCCGGTCTGGACGGTCTAGGTCCTGGTCTGGAGGGTCTAGGTCCCGGTCTGGAGGGTCTAGGTCCCGGTCTGGAGGGTCCAGGTCCCGGTCTGGACGGTCTAGGTCCCGGTCTGGAGGGTCTAGGTCCCGGTCTGGAGGGTCTAGGTCCTGGTCTGGAGGGTCTAGGTCCCGGTCTGGACGGTCTAGGTCCCGGTCTGGAGGGTCTAGGTCCTGGTCTGGAGGGTCTAGGTTCCGGTCTGAACGGTCTAGGTCCCGGTCTGGAGGGTCTAGGTCCCGGTCTGGACGGTCTAGGTCCCGGTCTGGACGGTCTAGGTCCCGGTCTGGACGGTCTAGGTCCTGGTCTGGAGGGTCTAGGTCCCGGTCTGGAGGGTCTAGGTCCCGGTCTGGACGGTCTAGGTCCCGGTCTGGAGGGTCTAGGTCCCGGTCTGGAGGGTCTAGGTCCCGGTCTGGAGGGTCTAGGTCCTGGTCTGGAGGGTCTAGGTTCCGGTCTGGACGGTCTAGGTCCTGGTCTGGAGGGTCTAGGTCCCGGTCTGGACGGTCTAGGTCCTGGTCTGGACGGTCTAGGTCCTGGTCTGGAGGGTCTAGGTCCTGGTCTGGAGGGTCTAGGTTCCGGTCTGGACGGTCTAGGTCCCGGTCTGGAGGGTCTAGGTCCTGGTCTGGACGGTCTAGGTCCCGGTCTGGACGGTCTAGGTCCTGGTCTGGAGGGTCTAGGTCCCGGTCTGGAGGGTCTAGGTCCTGGTCTGGAGGGTCTAGGTCCCGGTCTGGAGGGTCTAGGTCCTGGTCTGGAGGGTCTAGGTCCCGGTCTGGACGGTCTAGGTCCTGGTCTGGACGGTCTAGGTCCCGGTCTGGACGGTCTAGGTCCTGGTCTGGAGGGTCTAGGTCCTGGTCTGGAGGGTCTAGGTCCTGGTCTGGAGGGTCTAGGTCCTGGTCTGGAGGGTCTAGGTCCTGGTCTGGAGGGTCTAGGTCCTGGTCTGGAGGGTCTAGGTCCCGGTCTGGAGGGTCTAGGTCCTGGTCTGGATGGTCTAGGTCCTGGTCTGGATGGTCTAGGTCCCGGTCCAGGTCCTGGTCTGGAGGCTCTAGGTCCTGGTCTGGAGGGTCTAGGTCCCGGTCTGGAGGGTCTAGGTCCCGGTCTAGGTCCTGGTCTGGAGGCTCTAGGTCCTGGTCTGGAGGGTCTAGGTCCCGGTCTGGAGGGTCTAGGTCCCGGTCTGGAGGGTCTAGGTCCCGGTCCAGGTCCTGGTCTGGAGGGTCCAGGTCCCGGTCTGGAGGCTCTAGGTCCTGGTCTGGAGGGTCCAGGTCCCGGTCTGGAGGCTCTAGGTCCCGGTCTGGAGGCTCTAGGTCCTGGTCTGGAGGGTCTAGGTCCCGGTCCAGGTCCTGGTCTGGAGGCTCTAGGTCCTGGTCTGGACGCTCTAGGTCCCGGTCTGGAGGGTCTAGGTCCCGGTCCAGGTCCTGGTCTGGAGGGTCCAGGTCCCGGTCTGGAGGCTCTAGGTCCCGGTCTGGAGGGTCCAGGTCCCGGTCTGGAGGGTCCAGGTCCCGGTCTGGAGGCTCTAGGTCCCGGTCTGGAGGGTCCAGGTCCCGGTCTGGAGGGTCCAGGTCCCGGTCTGGGCGGTCTAGGTCCCTGTCGTGTCCCGCATCAGTTTTTCTGTCTGAGACTGAAGCCGTTACCGTGACGACACCTTGCCAGGTTGACAAAGTCCCGGTTCTGCCCTGTTAGTCAAACAATCAGCTGATTGGCTGTCTGACCTGAAGAGAGGGGCGTGGCCTTTGTTGTTGGCCAATGAGAAGAAGCCGCTGTTGGGAGAGAAGTCGAGGCAGGCGGCGCGGTACACGATCTTCCTCTTTGAGACCGGGAAGTTGGAGAAGACGGTGAGGCTGGGCAGGTGGACCTGATGAAGGACAGCCATCATCATCATCACTGCCATCATCATCAGCATCATCATCCTCACTGTCATAATCATCATCATCATCATCACTGCCATAATCATCATCATCCTCATCATCACCATCATCATCCTCATCATCACCATCATCATCATCATCATCACTGCCATAACCATCATCATCATCATCATCACCATCATCATCCTCATCATCACCATCATCATCCTCATCATCACTGTCATAACCATCATCATCATCCTCATCATCATCATCACTGTCATAACCATCATCATCACCATCATCCTCCTCCTCCTACTCATCCCCCTCCTCATCCCCCTCCTCCTCCTCCCCTTCCTCCTCCTCCTCCTCCTCATCCCCCTCCTCATCCTCCTCCTCCTCCCCCTCATCCTCCTCCTCCTCCTCCCCCTCCCCTTCCTCCTCCTCCTCCCCTTCCTCCCCCTCCTCCTCCTCCTCCTCCTCCTCCTCCTCCTCCTCCTCCTCCTCCTCTCACCATGCGGACGGCCTCGTCCTCCCGCTGGGAGGCGATGGCGAGGATGTGGGAGGTGGGGTTGAAGGTGAGGGAGGTGGCTGATGTCAGCAGGTTCTTCACCGCCCTCAGAGGCTCGGGATTGGCCGACTGCAGACACGCCTCCTGGGAGTAGATGTTGACCACGCCGGACTGAGAGCTGAAACACAGCACATGCTCAGAAGCACCGCACCTCCGGGCCGAGGGGGGGGGCGTGACGTCACACCGTAAGCCCCGCGGGGGGGGGGAACGTGACGTCACAGCGTAAGCCCCGCGCGGGGGGGGGGGGACGTCACAGCGTAAGCCCCGCGGGGGGGGGGGAACGTGACGTCACAGCGTAAGCCCCGCGGGGGGGGGGGGGGGGGGAGACGTCACAGCGTAAGCCCCGGGGGGGGGGGGGGGGGGGGGGGGGGGGCGTCATGTCACAGCGTTTATCTTGGTACTGGTCTTTTCTTTCTTTTTAAATTTTAAGTTGCCGTTTTCTTGTTCTAAGTCGGTCTCTCCCGCTGGCCTCAAAACATGGCAGCGGCGTGTTGTTTACCTCCCACAATGCATTGCGCTGTGACGTCGGTTCCCAAGCCCTATCAGAGAGCAGCACGGTCGGTGGGCGTGTCTTACCCGCAGGCCAGGTAGCGGCCGCTGGGCGAGGCGGCGATGGCGGTCCCCTTCACGCAGCCGTCGTCCACGAACCTGTGCATGCACCGACTGCTGCGCACGTCCCACACGTACACCTCACCGTCCTCTGCACACACGCGTTAGTGACATCACTGACAGCACGTTACCGTGGCAACAGCAAGTCAGCTTGACATCAGCACGTTACCGTGACATCACTCAATTCGCACCTGAGTTGGCGAAAACTTTGCTGCCATCGTGAGAGAAGGCCACGCCGCTGACGTCACCGTTGATCTTCATGCTGCTGATCACCTCCTTTGTCTGCACACAGTCTGTTATCACACAACTCCAACAGACACACCCCTACCCCTCTGATCTAACGGGACTGACACACCCCTGCCCCTCTGTCCTAACGGGACTGACACACCCCTACCCCTCTGTCCTAACGGGACTGACACACCCCTACCCCCTCTGATCTAACGGGACTGACACACCCCTGCCCCTCTGTCCTAACGGGACTGACACACCCCTACCCCTCTGTCCTAACGAGTCTGAGACACCCCTGCCCCTCTGTCCTAACGAGTCTGAGACACCCCTACCCCTCTGTCCTAACGAGTCTGAGACACCCCTGCCCCTCTGTCCTAACGAGTCTGAGACACCCCTACCCCTCTGTCCTAACGAGTCTGAGACACCCCTACCCCTCTGTCCTAACGGAACTGAGACACCCCTACCCCTCTGTCCTAACGGGACTAAGACAACCCTACCCCTCTGTCCTAACGGGACTGACACACCCCTACCCCTCTATCCTAACGGGACTGACACACCCCTACCCCTCTGTCCTAACGGGACTAAGACAACCCTACCCCTCTGTCCTAAGAGGACTGACACACCCCTACCCCTCTGTCCTAAGAGGACTGACACACCCCTAACCCCTCTGTCCTAACGGGACTGAGACACCCCTAACCCCTCTGTCCTAACAGGACTGAGACACCCCTACCCCTCTGTTCTAACGGGACTGAGACACCCCTACCCCTCTGTCCTAAGAGGACTGACACACCCCTACCCCTCTGTCCTAAGAGGACTGACACACCCCTAACCCCTCTGTCCTAACGGGACTGAGACACCCCTACCCCTCTGTCCTAACGGGACTGAGACACCCCCTACCCCTCTGTTCTAACGGGACTGAGACACCCCTACCCCTCTGTCCTAAGAGGACTGACACACCCCTAACCCCTCTGTCCTAACGGGACTGAGACACCCCTACCCCTCTGTCCTAACGGGACAGAGACACCCCTACCCCTCTGTCCTAACGGGACTGAGACACCCCTACCCCTCTGTCCTAACGGGACTGAGACACCCCTACCCCTCTGTTCTAACGGGACTGAGACACCCCTACCCGTCTGTCCTAAGAGGACTGACACACCCCTACCCCTCTGTCCTAAGAGGACTGACACACCCCTAACCCCTCTGTCCTAACGGGACTGAGACACCCCTACCCCTCTGTTCTAACGGGACTGAGACACCCCCTACCCGTCTGTCCTAAGAGGACTGACACACCCCTACCCGTCTGTCCTAAGAGGACTGACACACCCCTACCCCTCTGTCCTAAGAGGACTGACACACCCCTACCCCTCTGTTCTAACGGGACTGAGACACCCCTACCCCTCTGTCCTAAGAGGACTGACACACCCCTAACCCCTCTGTCCTAACGGGACTGAGACACCCCCTACCCCCCTCTGTCCTAACGGGACAGAGACACCCCTACCCCTCTGTCCTAACGGGACTGAGACACCCCTACCCCTCTGTCCTAACGGGACTGAGACACCCCTACCCCTCTGTTCTAACGGGACTGAGACACCCCTACCCGTCTGTCCTAAGAGGACTGACACACCCCTACCCCTCTGTCCTAACGGGACAGAGACACCCCTACCCCTCTGTCCTAACGGGACAGAGACCCCCCTACCCCTCTGTCTTTTCACCTTGAGTGTGAGGAGGTGCAGGTATCCCTTGGTCCCGGTCAGCAGCAGAGCGCCCCCATCAGGACACACGGAGAACTCCATCACTCTGGCCTCATTCAGACCTGAAACACCAAAGCGTGACGTCAGCACCAGAACCGGGACCACGGTCGGGTCTGGACCGGTCTGGGGCCCGCCTCACCCCTGATGGCGTGCACCGGGGACACGCGTCCCTCCATCATGTCGTACAGGTAGAACATCTTGTTCCTGAGGCTGGTGGCGATCACCGTCCCCCCGTCCTGGCTGAACCGGGCCTTGTGGACCGGGAACCGCTCCAGGTGGATGCTCTGGATCTTTGGGTTGGTCTTCCCGTCCACCTGCGGAGAGAGCAGGGACAGTCCCACAGACCGGGTCTACCTGCGGTTCCTGTAGACCGGGACCGGGTCTGCCAGAGGTTCCAGTAGACCTGGACCGGGTCTGCCAGAGGTTCCTGTAGACCTGGACCGGGTCTGCCAGAGGTTCCTGTAGACCTGGACCGGGTCTGCCAGAGGTTCCTGTAGACCTGGACCTGGTCTGCCTGCGGTTCCTGTAGACCTGGACCGGGTCTACCTGCGGTTCCTCTAGACCTGGACCGGGTCTGCCAGAGGTTCCTGTAGACCTGGACCGGGTCTACCTGCGGTTCCTGTAGACCGGGACCAGGTCTACCTGCGGTTCCTGTAGACCGGGACCGGGTCTGCCGGAGTTTCCAGTAGACCTGGACCAGGTCTACCTGCGGTTCCTGTAGACCGGGACCGGGTCTTCTGCAGATGGATCATACCTGGAAGAGGGACACGGACTGGTCCAGACCAGCCGTCATGACGACCTGAGCCGAGGGATGGAACTGGACGGTGGTCAGTCTGTCCTCTGATGGACGGGCGATGTTGGCATGAAGACACTTTTTCATCTGAGACAGAGACACAAGTTTAGACCTGGTCCAGAATGAGGACGTCCCCACTCAGAGACTTAAGTTTAAACCTGGTCCAGACTGAGGACGTCCCCACTCAGAGACTTAAGTTTAGACCTGGTCCAGACTGAGGACGTCCCCACTCAGAGACACGTTTAGACCTGGTCCAGACTGAGGACGTCCCCACTCAGAGACACGTTTAGACCTGGTCCAGACTGAGGACGTCCCCACTCAGAGACTTAAGTTTAAACCTGGTCCAGACTGAGGACGTCCCCACTCAGAGACTTAAGTTTAAACCTGGTCCAGAATGAGGACGTCCCCACTCAGAGACTTAAGTTTAAACCTGGTCCAGACTGAGGACGTCCCCACTCAGAGACTTAAGTTTAGACCTGGTCCAGACTGGAGGGACGTCCCCACTCAGAGACACGTTTAGACCTGGTCCAGACTGAGGGCGTCCCCACTCAGAGACAGAAGTTTAGACCTGGTCCAGACTGAGGACGTCCCCACTCAGAGACTTAAGTTTAAACCTGGTCCAGA